>JAAGEH010000041.1:32509313-32710530 GCA_011751065.1 Lasiurus cinereus | reverse complement strand
TGTGTGTGTGTGTGTGTGTGTGTGTGTGTGTGTGTGTGTGTGTGTGTTAGGGAGGGGAGAGTCGTTACAATATTTGTTATACACCTGTCTGAAAATTCTTGACATATTAGTTTGATTCTGATGAAGGAGGATGTTGTAAGTGGTGTCATTTAATGTCCAAGAATTTAACTCATGAGATGAGCAACACAAACCTTCCTTCTTCCTTACTCAGGTCACTTAGCTGCAGGCACTGAGAGTTTCACTTTTCAGGTCCTTGGATGGAAGTGGGGAAGAGTCTGCTCTCATTTAAAGCAGCTACTAGTGAGGAGAATCTAAGATGGCAGCATAGGTAAACACCTACACTGCTGCCTTGCACAACAGTTTCAAAACTACAACTAAAAAACAGAACGGACATCATCCAGAACCACAGGAAAGCTGGCTGAGTGGAAATTCTACAACTAGAGGGAAAGAGAGGGGCACATGGAGACCCAGAGGAGCTGCAAAAAGCTGAGGTACAGAGATGCGTGCGTGGAGAGAGTGGGTGCCAGAAAACCTGGCTGGTTTTCTCTGGCAAGAGGGAAATGGAGACTTTCAAAGGCATTGAACCCCTTATCCTATGACACTAAACTCCAGATCCAGCTGAAACTCATACAGGGGGAGTTTGGACTGTGAACAGGGAGAGGTGCACGGAAATTTAGGGGAGTTGCAAAAGATCAGAGGTCTGGTGGCACGCACCGCACTGGGCACATAGAGCACAGACTGCTGATTGTGCCTCTGGCTTTTGCAAGTGGGCGGGAGACAGCCATCCCAACTGTGCCACTTCTGGCTCCACTAAGCCCCTGTTTCAGGTGAAACCCTGGGGACCTAGACTCGTGTGGTCCTGGAGCGCAGGGGAGCCTGAAAGGCAGCAATCTAGAGGCACTGTGTGCAGCGCACAAGGACCACTCCAGCGATTACCCAGTCACGTGAGACTCAGGGGCCGTGGAGGGCGGGGCCGACTGGAAGGCAAGGCTGTCCCTTAAGCCCTGAGACTCCACCCATCCCAAGCTCAACAGAGAGGCTTCTGCGGTTTTGCAAGTCTTGTATCATAAGGCTGAATCCAACATAGAAGTTCTCCTGGCATAGTGAAAATGCCGAGACAAGGGAAGGGATCATAAACAAAAGAAATGGAGGAAAAAAAATGACTGGATATAGAGTTCAAAACCACGCTTATAAGGTATTTCAAGAATATCCTAGAAAAGTTGGATAAAGTTAGCGAGAGCCAAGAGGAGATGAAAAAGGACCAACTAGAGATGCAAAAGATCCAACTAGAGATGGAGAAGGACCAACTAGAGATGGAAAAGGTCCAACCAGAGATGAAAAAGGACCAACTAGAAATTAAACATACACTGACTGAAATAAAAAATATTATACAGAGTCCTAACAGCAGACTAGAGAAAGGCAAGAATCAAGTCAACAATTTGAAATATAAAGAAGCAGAAAATGCTCAACTGGAAAAGCAAGAAGAAAAAAGAATTAAAAAATGTGAAGATAATGTAAGGAGCCTCTGGGACAGCTTCAAGCGTACCAACATCAGAATTGTGAGAGTGCCAGAAGAAGAGAGAGAGCAAGATACTGAAAACCTATTTAAAGAAATAATGACTGAAAACTTCCCGCATCTGGTAAAAGAAATAGACTTACAAGTCCAGGAAGCACACAGAACCCCATATAAAAGGAATCCAAAGAGGAGCACACCAAGACACATCATCATTAAAATACCAAGAGCAAAAGACAAAGAGAGAATATTAGAAGCAGCAAGAGAAAAACAGTTCATTACCTACAAGGGAGCACCCATACGTCTGTCAGCTGATTTCTCAGCAGAAACGATGCAGGCCAGATGGGAGTGGCAAGAATTATTCAATGTGATGAATAGCAAGAACATACAACCAAGAATACTCTACCCAGCAAAGCTATCATTCAGAACTGAAGAGCAGATAAAGAGCTTCGCAGATAAAGATCTTCACAGATAAGAAAAAGCTAAAGGAGTTCATCAACTCCAAACCAGTATTATATGAAATGCTGAAAGGTACTCTTTTAGAAGAGGAAGAAGAAAAAGGTAAAAGACAAAAGTTTATGAACAACAAATACATATCTATCAATAAGTGAATCTAAAAATTAAGTGAATTAAAAATTTGATCAATAGAATAAACTGGTGAATATAATAGAATCAGGAGCACAGAAAGGGAGTGGACTGATAATTCTCAGGAGGAAAGGGGTAAGGGGTGTACAGGGAGAGACTGGACAAAAATCATACACCTATGGATGAGGTCAATGGGAGGGAGGTGAGGGCAGAGGGAAGGGTGGGAGTTGTGTGGAGGGGAGCTATGGAGGGGAAAAAAGAGAAACAATGTAATAATCTGAATAATAAAGATTTAATTAAAAATAAATAAAGTAGCTACTAGTAAGTGCTTTTGCACACTAGTCCCTCTTTTTATTCTTTGATTTCCTCCCAGTAAAGTTATTTCTTTTATTTTCAAGTTGTAAGTAAAAATCCCTTTTAATGGAAGGATTAATGGAATAGATGTCCTCAATAAAGTTTCTAGTAATTTCTGTGAAGTGACCTCTTATGGCCCCAACAACAACAAAAGATAGTGAATGCACTTCCCCCAAAGCCTGCCTTGTATTATTAGTCAATGAAATGCATTTGGGTAATATTTCCTCTTTTGGATGATCTGTGCTTGGAAATTTCTCTATTAAAAAATAATAGAGCAAAATATGAGTATTTATAGGTGCAATTAATCCCCTGATTATATCCCACAGAGATCTAAGGGTATATGCATATTAAAGTGTATTTTAAAGTTTCTAGTCTATGACACAGATTGACATCCATAAAAAAATAATAGATTAGATCAATCATGCCAAACTCACAGCCCGAAGGCCACACGCCTCGTTCAAAGAGGCACACAGCTGGTGGGCCGCGAGTTTGACAGGCTTGGATTAGATCGTAAGATCACCAAATTAACATACCTGCGTAGACTAGTGTGCGAGGGGTGCTAACAAAAGTTCAACAAAACTTTTGTATTAACAAATGTTTGCTATCACCAATCTAATGTGATTAGGATACCCCAATTTGGGGTACAGAAGAGGAGAAACTTTATGGAAATGAACAATTTGCAAACTGGGGAAACATAGCCTCTGGTTTAATGGCAAGTGTACTCCATTGAGACAAAGGGGAAGCCTACTTATAGAGAGGAAGTGGTCCTTGATTGGTCAATTTTTATGCAAATAAGGAATCCAAATTTGCTGGTTTGATTGGTCCAAATAGCACTGTCTTAATTGGTCTGATTGGTCACTACAGAAATGTTCTGATTGATTGGTAAATATGAAAATGAGAATATAGCTGCCCAGTTCCAATTGGGTAGGTCAGGTTTCATTGTGAAGTCGGATTCCAGGAATTCCTCTAAAAGGGTGGGTTGGGACTGCAGGAGGACAGTGCAGGTCTACAGTTCAGTCCATGGCTTTTTCCTGAAATGCAGTGTGTCTCCTGAGAGGCCTCTGTGAGCAATGCCTGCTAGACTCTGGTTATGAATTTAAGCCCAATTAACTACAAGGAGTTCCTCTTGGCAGATAATTTTTTCTCCTGGCTCACAGTTAACATAGAGGTTTACCTGGATAAAAGTTATAACGTATGCACTTAATATCCAGCTAATAGCTTACTCTGGGTCGTTTTCATGTTTCCCAGTGTTAGAAAGAGAGCTTGTCAATGAGGCACCAGTAATTGCACGATGTTGGTGTACTGTAGAGGGACATTTAAAAACTTGATAAATTGCAAGGAGCACTGATGTCCCTTTATTAATCTGACCTTGCCTAGATTAGCAATTTTGGATTTCAGTTTCCATGTGCTCCCTCCTCACTGTAGTCCTCAAAAGCAAGCCCTTGAAAAACCAGGCTCCCTCCCTCCTTCTAATTTGCTTTCCAGAAGACCCTACGGTCCTCTAATCCCTTTAGAGTCTTTGAAATACTGTTTCCAACCACAAGGTATCCTGAATATTCATCGAGGGGAGTGGCTCCACTGCACACCCGGCTCCTGACAGCTGAGACTCGCTGAAAGGGCAAGCCAGCTGCAGGCTGAGAAAACAGTTCTCATTTTGTGTGCTGGGCTGACAAGCTGTCCAGCCTCGAGCCTACTCGAGACCACACATTGTGCATGTGTGGAAGGGGCTCTGCCAAGACGAATGGGCTTTTCTGAGGCAGGGCACAGGAGCTAAGTTAGAGGGGTTTAAATCTCCCTGCCACCCACCTGCCAGGGCATGTGAAATTCCATTGATAAAAATTTAGGCATTATCCTCTCCAGGAGTTTGTCCCTTTTAAAGAATACAAATACCCCTTCTGTGAGTAATCGCAGGCTTTTTATCCTCTGGTGGCACCTCTTCTTTTGCAGTTCTACCCAATGGAGACTCTTTCTTCTGCCTTTTCAGGGTTAATCACAATGGCTCCTCACTTTTTTTTAGTCTTTATTTTGAAGATCATCAAGCCATCTTATTTCTATCTCCCCTCCTCTCCATTGTTCTTCATTTAGCAGTATAGCATAGTGGTTAAAAGCCTAACACCCTGAATTAAAGTGCCAATTTGACCACTTAGAATCTGTATGAATGTGGCATATTAACCTCTTTTGCCTTAGTTTCGTCATGTGCGTATTGGAGGTAATAATACTATTTATCACATAATGTTGGTCTAAGGATGAAATGATCTACATCTATATCTATATCTTTTATATGGTAGTAAATTATTATATAATATTATACTAATCATATAAAATATTAATGTATGGTGGTCACATGTGTTTTACAAATATATATGAATATATATACATACACACACATACACACACACACACACACACATATAATGTTTGAACAGTGCCAGGCATGTTTTGAACACTTAATAAATGTTATTATTATTATTTTCAATATGTTTTCATTGATTTCAGAGAGGAAGGAAGAGGAAGAGAGATAGAAACATCAATGATGAGAGTAATTGATCAGCTGCCTCCTGCACCTGCCCACTGGGGATCGAATCTGTAACTGGGGCACGAATCCAACTGAACCGTGACCTCCTGGGTCATGGGTCAACCTTCAACCACTGAGCCATATCAGCTGGGCTTCTTATTATTTTATCCTTTGACTGAATAAGACTGGCTGAAGACAGCTGAATGTAAAACAGAGTGGAAATTAGTTGGGGCAGGTACTGAAGGAGGTGGAGCCCCCTCAAAAGCAAAGTGTGAAAGAAATTTCATTCACCAAAGTCAAGCTGAAAGTCAGGCTGAACCCAGAGAGAACAGGAAGGTGAGCCTGCAGTGGGAGCTGGGATGCAGCTAAGAAGGGAGTGCCACTGGGGAAGCATTAGTCATTTGTATATCCTATTTTGCCCATTTTTAAATTAGATTGTTTGTCATTTTGGTGTTTAGTTGTATACTTTTAAAAAAAACAAATTTTGTATATTAATCCCTTATTAGATGTATCATTGGTGAATATGCTCTCCCATTCAGTGGGTTGTCTTTTCATTTTGTTGGTGGTTTCCTTCACTGTGCAAATACTTTTTAGTTTGATATAATCCCATTTATTTATTTTTTCTTTTGTTTCTCTTGACTGAAGATCTAAATCAGAAAAAAATATTGTTATGAGAAATGTCCAAGATTTTACTACCTGTTTTCTTCTTGAGTTTATTCTTGTGTATGGTGTAAGAAGGTGTTCTAGTTTCATTTTTTTCTATGTATCTGTCCAATTTTTCCAACACAATTTGTTGAATAAACTGTCTTTACCCAATTGTATGTTCTTGCCTTGTTTGTCAAATATTAATTGACCATAAAGGTGTGGGCTTATTTTTTTTCAAAAAGAGCTACTGAAATTATGAGTTTTTTTATTGTCTCAGCAATATTCTCTCTTGACTAATAATACACATGCCATGCTCTTTCTCACTTTGGTGTCTCTATATTTACATTATGCCACTTGGAATGCCTCCCTGCTTTCCCATGCTGCAGTAAGTTGCTACTCTCCTTAAAAAAATCTTCCTTGTGCTCTTATTGCACTGTGCTCAGATTTTTGGGCTGAGTGATTGGATAGATCCTGAATATGAGAAAGAAGAAAGAGGGGTATGTTTGATAGAAAGGAAGAGCTTCAGGATTTGCATAATGAATCTGAGAATGGGATATTTAGGCAGAGATGTCCAGAAGGCATTTAGATATATGAGTCTGTAGCTAAGGATAGAGGCCTGAGCTAAAGGCTAGTAGAGAGTTGGGAGTCATCAGCATGGAGGGAGAAGTGGACACGTTTACCCAGGGAAACTCTGTAAAATAAGATAAGAAGAGGATGGAAGATGAAATGATGGAACTTAGAGAAACCCCAACATTTAGGGAAAAGCAAGAGAAAGCAGATCCCTTACAAACTTCGCTAACTTCACAGTGGCCCTGCAGGCTATTTAGGTTTAAGCACAAACTCTGGAAAACTAGGACTATGTTGTTGATCAACATTTACAAATCTTACATTTAATTTGAAAGAAAACAGGGTACTGCGTAATCACAACTGTTGCGAAGACATGAAAATGTCTTTGAAGGTGGAATTGCTTGCTTTTATATTAAGAAAACTTCCCTTAAAAGTTTAGCTTTGATCATGTTAAAAGAAAGCATAGATTGATAAATTTAATTTAGAAACCTACCCTGGCTTTTTTAATCCTGGCTTTCCTCAACCTAGTCCTGTGACTTATATCAACTTAAAGGACTGAGAAAGTTTCAAGGATTTTTAACTTGTCGTCCCTACACTCTTATTTTGTTTTGTGTGTTTTTCGTCATGTGATTGCTTTTTGGAGGTAATTATTAAATTGTTCTAAAGAGTCATTATATTACCACAGATATTTAAATGGCACCTGGATTGCCCTCATGGGTCAAGAAAGGTAGAATCGGAATGTAATTCAAGTCCAACCACTAAGGTTCTTTCAATGCTGATACTATTTAACATCTATAGCCTTGGCAGCTCCCAGGTCCAGGTCTCTGAAATCGCTCTCTCTCAGAAGTGTAACTCCCTTTGAAATCAGTTCCTTGCCAAGAAAGGATGGTTTCCCTTCGATACAAAGATAGAGATTATATCAACAATTATATTGTCAAATAAAATTCCAAATGCATTAAACTGTGTTGCACTTAATTTAACTCTTTCTTAAGTCTTTGGGCAAATTTAAGTGTGTATGACATCTGTCCTCAATCTTAGGAATCTGTTGTAAAAATCACAGTTTATATGATATATAAATATACCACCATGTAGTGTATTTGATGAACATTATATATGAAAAGCCCTAATTGAGAGCAAAAAAGAGAAGAACAGACAATGAAAGGCAGCCTGCCTTGTGTCAAGGGCACCACTCCAGGGTGACATCTGCTCATGAGCTGCTGGATAGCATTTTTCTCATACTGAAAAAATTATCCTTGTGATCTGCAGATTGACTGTCCTGTCCATGTGTTTATTAATTATTTTACATTTCATTTCATCAGGTGGTGGAAACCTTCACACGTCCTCTAAACGTATAATGCTCTGCCATTCACAGTTGAATCATTGCGTAACTAACATTTTGTTTGTCAGTGTGTCTCTGCCTATTACAGAGTAGTCTTATCAGGGCTTACATAACATCTTCAATTTCCACATCAACTCTACAATATAGTCATTATAGTTTTTGTTTTATAGGTGAGGAAGCTGAATCTTGGAGAGGTTAGTAAATTGATTTAGGTCACAGCTGGTGAGTGATAGAGTTGGAGTCAAAGCCAAGACTATCTGCCTCCAGAGCTCATGCCCTTTCTGCGAGACCTTGATACTTCTCACTCCTTCTGCCACTCTAGAGTTCTTCCTCATGCACTTGGAAGCTCCAAGTTCATGAGCCAGCCCTTGGGAGAGTTTGGTGAGTTCATTTTGAGGAACTTGAAAATTCGCTGACCCTGGACTTCCAATTCCACTCATCTTGGAGTTTCTGCCTCCTTAGCAACTAGCCTTGTCAGTGGCTGACCCGTTTAGTGATGGCTGGGCCCTCTTCTTGGCTCTGCCTCTAACTCATAGGGTAATCTGAGATGTCATTTAACCGTTTCATGTCACTGGTTCTTCAAATATAAAATGGAGGCATATTAAGAATCACTTTCTTTCCTGAGAGCTTCCACTGACTAGCCAATTAGGCCTGGGGCTACATTTTCGAACCATGAAGCATATTAATTCAAGTCAATAAATGCTTATTGAGTGCTTGCAGTGTGCAGCCCAGGTGGAGACATGGTGTTCCTGACCTGCTGCGGCACTATTCTAAATATTTTCTTCATTTAGTATCTCTGTGAGACTCCAACCCACCTCTAAGAATGCCTTTATCTCCACCTACATGTTTATTTAATTCCTCTCTGTGCTAAGACTTACTCCTGAGTGCTCACTCTACTTTGTTTGCAGGGAACTATAGCATAGTTCCTTCTTGTCTTATAGGAAAATTTGTTAGAATTCAACCAGTTTGGAAAATGACCTTTTCTCACTCTATTAAACTGGTTCTGTTTCTCTAGGTTGGAGCATGCCATGGTCCATACAGATCCACACTATCAACCCAGAGGAGCATACTTTTTATTTCTTATTTTAAACATACATCTGACATAACATTGAGTCTTCACACAGTGAGATCATGATCGTGGCAATAGAATTGGCATGTGTTTGGAGTTCTCTGACAAGTACTTCCAATATCCATAAGCCTGAGAGACAACATTCCTGAGATTCTCAGGTCAGATCTTCCTTGGTCTCTGTGCCAGCTCTTGAGATAGCAGCATGCTGTGAACAAATCCAGGATTGGGTTTATCCTGTCTGAAGCCAGCTCTCCAAAGGTTGAAAGTTTACCCTAGACTCTCGATTCCAATAATTACAAGCTGTTGTTGTTCCCAGTGATTAAGCTCCTATCCCAGTGGTCGGCAAACTCATTAGTCAACAGAGTGGCAAACCTCGGCTTGTGAGCTGCAGTTTGCTGACCACTGCCCTAGTCTATTGAACTTGTTTCCTCATATTTTCATTGGGGATCTTTTAGTAACAAGGCAGGTTTCTGGGACTCTGCTATGAGAAGTTATGGAGCTGATGGATATTTTTACATGTGTGTACATTTGCTTCTATTCCGTGTGTGTGTATGTGTGTGTGTGTGTGTGTGTGTGTGTGTGTGTGTGTGTGTGACCTGTCAGAGGGAAGAGCACATTTGGCTGGAAGCCTGGGATAATTTAATTTCTACTATTTGAGAGACATTAATTAAGGTAGTGAATGTTTCAGATTCTTAGTTACCTTAGGGATACCAACGGAAGGTCTTCAAAGAATCTGCTCCATAGTCAAAGATGGATAGGTAGTGTGTGCTAGAAATGAGCAACCCTGGGTGCCAGGAGCAAAACTACTGGAGACAGTTGGTGGAGGATTCATTGACTGTCTAAGGAAAAGGCAGTGTGAGTCTTAATGTATCATCTCATCAAGTTTAAGCAGTATCCATTTCATGAAGCTTTGGCCTGAGCTAGGTGATACCCAGTGACTTGAAGCAGTGAACTAAAGGGAGAAAAATTTACTATTTTGGAAGAAAGATAGCAAACAACTGAACTTGAAAAAAAAAAAAAGTTGGGACAATACTGTCAAAGCCACTTCTTCTCTTCTGGTATCATCTTTGCAAACCAAATTTCACTAGAAATATGAAAATGGGATAAAACTTTTGAGATAAGCTCTTGTCTGTTGGACTTTTTCATCCAAGATCCCTTAATTATCAGATCCAAATACATCTTAAGGGCTTTTGTCTTTTCTACAAAATTTATTCATCCAACACAAGTAGGTTTGAAAGATTAAAGCCAGTAGGGGAGGGTTTGACGGATTGGGAATGTACTAGTGTTTTCTGAGATTGAGATCACATTTTTTAAAAAAAGTTATTTATTTTTCAAATTTAAATTATTTATTGTTTACCATATTACATAAGTCTCCCTTTCCCCCCATTGACCTCTTCCTGGCTGCCCCCAGCCCCCAGCACATGCCCTTCCCCTCCCATTTCCATCCCTGTCTGTGTCCATTGCTTATGTTCATATGCATGCATACAAGTCCTTTGGTTGATCTGGTTGGGATCACTTTTAAAAAAAAAGCCTTTTAAAGTAATGACTGGCATGATAGAAGGCCTGGCATCACAAATAGCAATCCTAAACAAAGCAGTTCAATAAATTCATTAGCTGCACTTTTTTTTTCTTACTGTAGCATTTCATTATCTGAGATGCAGTTGCACTATAAGAATGGTCACCACTGGCTGAAATGCATCCTGAACAATAAGATTTCCTTTAGATGAAACATTGTGGTTACTCATCTTTTATTTCTAGCATTTGCTTTGGAGGAGCTTCTACTGCTCTAGGAATGTCAGCCGAGCTGACTTTCCCACAGACCCTGAGTCCTATTATTTATGGAATCAGCGATTTTATTCATTATTATGTCACTGTAGGAATGGCTTATTGCTAATTTTAGAAGCTCTTTTCTCTTTGGACCAGACAAGTCATCAAATGGCCTGGTTTGCCTTTGGGGAGGTAATAAATCAAAAGTATTTAAAAAAAAACAAATGTACAAATTAAAAAAAGAAATAAAAAACATTTACTTTGACCTTTTAAAATTCTAACTAATCTAGAAAACTAGAGAATTTTCTTAGAAACATAGCAGAGAGGCCCATGATTGCTTTATAAAATCATCATTCAATTTCATACATTTCAAAACCCTCTCCCTCCCAGACCCCCCCTCCCCGCGCCCACAATTAGAAGAAATATTGTGACAAGTATTTTAAATTTTCACTAGCAGGAATGCACCCTGGGACCAAGGTCCTGCCATTTCCAGATGGCACCTTTAGAATTTCCTTCCATTTAGCATTGCTAACATGTTACTGCTTTGACTGAGGCAAGATGAAGAATCAGCACAGCAACTCAGTGCAAGTAAATACAAATGCTATTAAACATTGCTAAGTTTTAAAAAGTTGTTAACTTTGTGCTCTGTGAATATAAGGATCGCAATAGGGTAAAATATGTGTGAATCCATGTTTTTCTCAAATAAAAAGATTGGTCCATATAACTTGTTCCCTTCAATATATTACATGTATTCCAAGCAAATAATTAAAGGCATGTGCAAACATTTAGCTACAAGTTGATAATAACAAAAAAATGGAAGTAACCTAACATTTAGGTTTCCCAACCTGATAGGAATAGTTAAATAAAGAATGGCACATGCATAACATAGAATTCTTGTAATGCTCAAAAAGAAGTTGCAGAGGAGCATTTAATGACATAATAAGATGATAAAAATGTACTGAGTGGAAAATGTAGTTCACAAAATAGTACATAAATCCCTTTTGGGTCACAGGACTCTGAGAATGTGGGTAAATGGTTTACCTTGGGCTTCCTATCTCCTATCTCCTTTCTCCCAGCAACTGTCAGCACTGTACTGTTTCATCTGGGATGATCTTTTCTGAGCTTTGCTTCTGTTAGTTTACCCATAAAACCTGAGTTTCTCCATGGTTTGCAAGTTAGGTAAATCATGTAATACTGGACTTTGAAACTTTCCCTTACATTTTATGTAAACAGAAAGGTTTCATGCATACCTTGCTGAAGATTAAATCTACTGCTCGTTGCAGATGATTTTAATGTTCTTAGTGCTCATCTTGATGGCCATTCATTCATTCATTTTCACATGCAAAACACTCAGTGAAGAGCCTGAGATGTAATAAACAAAGGTGAAAGTGATAACTGTTATTTTTGTGCATATACATGACTTATCCATCAGATCCTATTGAACATGGTTAGTCAGTGGTGAATAAGATAGATATGGGTCTGCTGTCCTTCAGCTTTTTTATATTTAGTGGGGGAAAGAAGAGATCAGTCAGCGACTAAAGAAAAAAAAGGGGGATGGTGTTACTAAGTGGAGATAGCATCATGCAAGAATATATTGGGCCACTCAGCCTTTTCTGAGGTGTCATGAATACTAGGGCCCTAAAGGTGAATTGAGATTAGATTGGGAGGTAGAGTGGATGGAAAGTAAACAGCATTCCATCCAGAGGGGATAGCATGTGCAAAGGGCCCTGAGTGGACACTTGACCCAAATTCCTGTAGGTTTCTGTCATTGAGGAAAGGTATATATATTCTTAGTCATTGGTAGTCAAGAGAGGTGTAGGTATAACTCCTCCAAAATGGACTTCATTCTGTTTTCAAAGTTTATCTTTCTTAACTCGACTTAGAAAATGGGATGTCTGCTACAATTATAGCGAACTTTGCTAATACCTCCCAGGATATGTAGAATGTATTGTGTGAGAAGTAAGCCAGTAAGGTTTCAACTACAAATCTCAAATTTGAACACCTGGCTCTTAGTTCTAAACTGCCTTAGTTGTCCTTGAAATTTTAAGAGTGTTACTTCAAACTCTGTCTTAATAAAATCAAATTGAATTCAGAGTTCTGAGTTCATAAAATCCTCAGTATTCTTAATCTTACATACTACATCTATAATTGTGGTATTAAGTGGGATTAATTGAACATGGGACAGCATTTGATGGCCATTATTTTTCGGGTGGGAGGGAGGGAGAAAGGTTTTGCTTGCCCATAGTGTGTATAGATGATCTGACTTGCTTCCTTTGAAGCCCATTTGAATATAAAAGTAGATGCAAGTTCATCAGGAATTACAGGTACAGTAGATCATTTTGTAGGTGCACTTGATTGGAGTAGACCCTCTTATCAAGTTTCAGTTATACCAAATTGTTTAACAGGCTTGAGTCCATAAAAACCAGACTTTCTAGAAGAGAAAGTTCAGTAAAAGTTCAGAGGCATGTGACAGAACCACTTTGCAAACATTATTTTCCCATATTTAAGCAATACTACCCTCCCTCTTCCTACATAACATCGTGTAAGATAATACCACAAACAAATGCCCAGACAGATGCTGAATTATTTTTAAGCACGGGCTAGTGATGTGTATTGGGGAGAAGAAATAACAAAGCAAGAAATAATGTTTCTGAGACTGATAGAGTAAAAGGACATAAGCTAATGTGAGTGAACAATATCTCTAGAGATTTACACCCACAGGAAAGCTGTACTGTCACTTGGTTCATGCAGATCTTTACTTGAGAATAGAAACAATAGAATTACTTGCACTGTATTATTTAATGTTTTATTTATAACTTTTCAGAAATTTCCATAACCAGCATTATTTAGTCACAGATGTCTTCACAATTCAGGATCACAGGCTCTGACAGCCATATTTTTTCCCCACAGGGATGATTTGTAGTATCTCTCTGATGTTTGACAATTTGGAATCTTCCGGTCCTTGCCTATTCACTATTGTATTTTTACAACAGACGACGTCAGCAATGGCAATTAGAAGATTAAGACATGCTATTCTAGTGCTTTTTTTTTTTTTCAAAAGAAATAGCTAAAGACTGTCTTTTTCTAAGGACTTATTATTTTGTTGGTTTGTGTGTTTTTTCAGATGTGAGTAGCCAAGACAGTATTTAGATTTTGGCCATAAACCAAGAGAAAATCTCAATGATTGCCACTGGGGTTGGTGTACAGAAGAGCCAAAGTCTTAAGAAGGCCCTTTCTCTTTTCAGAGAGTTATTTTAGGATGGAGTTGTGCTCCCCAAATCTTCCTGATAAACTACATTGACTAAATCCTCCTAATGTTTAAGGACCAAAACCATATTTAAGTTAAATCATAGTTTTAACAATTAAAATATTGATAATTCCCTCTATTCCTAATTAGGATTTAGAAGGTCCATAATGTATTTTCTTCCATGCTGGTGGGGATGTTTTTTATGAAGTCATATTTGTCTTTCTTTTACTCTTTCCACCAATGCCTAGAACAGTGCCTGGCTCCGAGTAAGTGCTCTATAAATGTGTTCCCTCAGTTTATCTGTTGGATGAGTCAAAAAGTAGCATCCACATCAGTATTAGAGAACGTTTGCCAAATATGATGATTTTGGTTTGAGTGATTGATAACACTGGCCTTTTCAGGCTATGCCCTCTGAGAGAGAACACATGAGCATTGGATGATAGATGGGCTGGTAATAAATTCCCATGCAGCTGAATCACTGCCATCAGTGCTCCGGTCCTGTTCCTTCCTGTGACAGAATCCAGGTAACTCATTCACAGGCCCCTAACATTTGTGGAGGCTGAGACAAAAGTATCAATAAAGTTACTTAAATGTTTTAAATTAAGATAATAAATTATAAAATACTAGATGCCCAGTGCACAAATTTGTGCATGGGTGGGGTCCCTCAGGGTGGCCTGTGGGAATTCAGCCCCAACTCACACCCCCAGCCTCACAGCCCTGCAGCCCTGCAGCCCCGCCTGGTGCCCCACCTTGGCCTGGCACTGCCCCCTCACCTGCTCCACCATCCCATCTGTGTGTGTGTGGGGGTCCTGTGCCCCCAGTGTGCCCCCCTGCCCATCACCACTGGTTGCCATCTGCGGGGTGATCTGTTGGGGTGATCGGCCCCCTGCTTGCACCTACCTTGGCCTGGTACCATCTGCTCACTGGCTCCACCATCCCGCCATGGTCCCGCTCTCATTGGGGCCCATGGGGTCTGCAGTGCCTCCACTACAACCCACTGCCATGTTCTGCGCCACCCCCTGGTAGTCAGCGCACATTATAGTGAGTGGTTGAACTCCCAGTCTAACTCTTGGTCAGATAATTAAGCTTTATTATATAGGATATGCTGTTCTTTGAACCCAAAGTGGAACACGAAAAAAATTTGTCTTTCAGTACTATTGCAAAAACTGTATTTTTTTTTTTTATCACTGCAGAGATCTATACCATTCACGGTGAGAGGAAAGACTGGGCACGGTAGGTAACTGTCTTCTTCTCTTACCTAAGTGCTTTAGCTGCTCAAATCCACCGCTCTCTCCTCACCCCCTCAAGGAGTGTCCATCTCCAAGAGGTCCGTAGCAGCAAAACCCACAATCTGTGATGGCATCTGGATGCAAGGCAAGAGATGCAGGGAATTGTTTCTCTGGGGCCTGAACAGAATAAGTCAGGAGAGCAGAGCCAGAGCCTGCACGAAAAAGCTGTCCATGTGTTCCTTACAATCTTTTCTTCTTTGTGGTTGTGACATATGGGGCTCTCCAAAGCATGGTCCCCTCTTGCCTGCATCTAAAGACAGTATGTCTTGCAGATTCTTCCTGGAAGCCATTAAGATTTTCTTATAATTGTCACTGGAGCCACTCCTGCTCTGCTGACTGCAGACTTAATCTGCTCTGACTGAGGGTGAGCTTTCTTTCCAACGATTCTTTCATTAGTGTCTTGAATGGACACACTGATCTTTTCTATTCCCTAATAGACTTCTTTTAGGGGAATATGAAAGGCGCCCTAGAGTTGGCTCAGAGGATATTTGGGAAACATTAGCCTGTGTATTATCTCAGAGCATCCTTCCACACCAACAGTCCGCCAGAGCCTCTGGGCAAAATTCAGGCATCCGGATCTTTGACCTCATCCCCTAACCCAGTGGCTGGCAAACCGCAGCTTGTGAGCCACATGAGCCTCATGAGCCGCGGTTTGCCGCTCTGTTAACTAATGAGTATGCCAACCTCTGCTCTAAGTAAATCATTTAGCTTCTGGAGTACATTTACTTTATCAGTCAAACAGTGCTTCTTTTACTCGTAATCAGATATTTATTGAGTACTTACTAATTCCAGGTATTGTTCTAGGTGTCCACTATGCCAGGAAAGGGCAGTAGGGGGTTGTGTATAAAAGGATGGATACAAAGGGTCCAATTTTAAAATAGGTCAAAAAAAGATTCACTGAGAAGGCCACTTTTGAGCAAACAGTTGGAGGTAGTCGGGGAGTGAGCCATGAGGGTATTTGGGGAGCGATTGTTCCAAACAGAGGCAATAGCTAGTGCAAAGGCCCTCAGGTAGGAGGGAGCCAGATGTGCTGAAAGGAGAACGAGGAGACAAGTGTAGCTGGAGCAAGTGAGCAAAGCAGACAATAGAGGCAAATGGGGTCAGAGGGGAACTAGAGGGAGCTAAGTTGTGGGTGGTCTTGTAGGCCATGATGAGGACTTAGGTTTATGGTTGTTGTGTGTGTTTTTAAATATATTTTTTATTGATTTTAGAAAGAGAGAGAGAGAGAGAGAGAGAGAGAGAGAGAGAGAGAGAGACATCAATGATGAGAGAGAATTATTGATTGGCTGCCTTCTGCACATCTCCTACTGGGGATCAAGCCTGCAATCCAAGCATATGCCCTGATCAGGAATCATACTAGTAACCTCTTGGTTCCTGGGTCAATGCTCAGTCACTGAGCCACACCTGGCAGGACAGGACTTATGTTTTTAACCTGAGAGAGGATGAGAATTCACTGGAGGGCTGTGAGCCTAGGACTTGTGTTTTGGCAGGAAAGCTCACTCTGGCTGCTGTGCTGAGAATAGACTGTAGGTGGGCAAGGACAGGAAGCAGAGGCACAGGTCAGGATGCTGTTGCCTCCAGGCAGAAGATGATGGTGATTTGGACCCGGAAGAAGAGAAGATGTGGAGGTGGAGGGAGGTGGTAGGATTCTGGACATATCTTGGAAGTAGAAATAACAGGGTTTGCTGATGGTTTGGATCGAGTGTGAGAGAAATAAAAATAATAAAGGAGGCCTCCGAGATGTGTGTTATGAGCAATTGGAAGAATTGTGTTGCCATTAACCAGGATGGGAAAGCTATGAGAAACAAACTTGGGGAAGGGGAGATGGAGAATTTAGTGACAATAATATCCGCCTTGCCGCCTTCATGGAATTAAATGTGATGATTTATATGTAATTTATCATCTAAATATGACTAATTGTTCCTAGCATTTGAAGACTCGTCCCCTTCTTATTCTGAAGGGTCTTATTCTGAATTGGTCTGTTCAATGCATATTCTCCTTTCTTTCACTCAGGTGGTTCTAGGGGTGGGCAAAGGGTTTCTAGCACAGGGACTCCCAGATTTGAAAGGTACAATCTGAACTATGTTTAGGTGGATTTTAGAATAGGTCCTCACAACCATGACTCAAGTATGACCTAACAGTTAATACCTTTATTTCTCCCTGGCAGAATAGTGTTTCTAATTTTTCTTTTATATAGCAACTGATGTTGCCATGCAGATCTCTTGGTTGCTATGAGATGGTAACATTACTCTGCCCTGTGATTGGCCGGGGCCTCCTATGCTGTGTGGTTCTCACTGGAGCAACTGACACAGAGCTGTTACTATGGTGAACTTTACAATTTCCTTTGATTGGTGGATTTCAGAAATAGGTCATCAGTGGAATTCATTATATTCTGTAAGTAAAAATAAAAAATGATATTTATCATACCTTTTTCAGGTCAGTTACCAACATGAAAGAAATGTGACACTTAATGACATAATGAATCACAGCTGGATGACTTAGGAACCTTCTGAGAACTGAAGAGTAATAATGATCTTGTGCTAAATTTGGGTGGGAAATATTTTCCCTCCTGCTTTGAGTTGATTATTCAGAGTTAAGAGTGCCAGGCTGACCAGAGTTGGGGGTGTGTGTGCATGGGCTAAAATGCAATGTTCCTTCTCCCTGTGGGGTTGAGAATGATGCTGGGGGGCTGGGTGTGAAGGGCAGGAGGGACTTGGGCTCCAGGCTGTACCGATGAACACTGCCTCTCAGGTGTTCTTGTAGCATCAGAAGAGTGCTAAAACTTCGGTCATCAGACTCCTCCAGAAAGGAAAGCTTCTCACTGCTGCTGGCTGGAGATGACTTGACACATGAGTCTGAGAGTTCAAGTAGGGCTGCTGAATCCTCCTTTCTCCCACCCCAACCCCAGTCTCACCAGGTGAGTAGGCAGGTCCTGGAGAGTCAAGCCTCTGCTTATCTCTACTCTCAATAAATGGGAAAACAGTGGAAGAATGGGTTTAAACCTTTTTAATTTTGTAGCCTAACTCCCCTTTCTACAAAAAAAGTGGAAGAAAGTTGCAAGAACCTTGGAAGAGGAATGAATTATTTTAAGTTCATTAGATCTTTTAACATTGGACTAATAAGTCCTGTTTGGAGTGATGGGTGGTAGGGTGGTGGGGTGGTACGTGTGGGATGAAACTGTAGGGAAGGGAGAGAATCAGGGAGCTCCAAAACAAAATAGATAATAAATTAGGATGCTAGGGCTAATATTTAACATCCAGAGTGGGTCATTACTAACATTCCTATATGACAAAATTACTTTTAGTAAAAATCACGCAATGAAAACAATAATAATAATGAGCAGGAAAGAAATGTTCTTTATAAAACGTTGTATTATACTAACTAAATATTAAAAATAAAATAAATAGTATGATCTCCAAAAGAAAAAATTATGGAGTAATACTTTGAATTTCATTTATATATTAAAAAAAAGAAATGAAAACTTAGACCTACATATTGGTCTTTTGCAGTAACAAATAATAATCTTCCAGTTTTGTTTTTGTCATTAACTTCAGGAACTTTGTCAAACTTGTTTGTATGCATAAAGGGTTCTTTGACACTTTTTATTAAGTTTAATTTTGAAAGGCTCCTTTCACATGAAGCAACAGATTAAATAGATAGGAAATGTCTTAAATGTGGGGATATGTTTGACAGGAATGCATAAAAATCCAATTTCACAATAAATCACAGAAAATGTAAACACAATTAAAAACTCTAAGTGATCACATAAAATAACAGAATTAAAGCAACTCAAGTTCTCTTTGTCTTTACAATGACTGTGCTATCATTGTTTAATTCAAATCTTGAACACAAGAATATGTAAACCAGAGAGATTGAGAAACCAAAGCAAGCTTTATTATGTGCTTATTCTCAAAATAAATGCACAGAATTAATTCTCTGAGTAAACTTCCGTGTAAAATGTGTTACTAAAGGAGAAGGAATAAAAAAATGTTCTCAATTGAAGCATATTATTATTAAAACTCAACAGCAATGGTAGAAATTGTTTAAAACCTAAGTCAACAAAAGATTTTTTTTTTTAATTTTCTTTTTTGGTTGGAGGAGAGTAGTTGATTACTGACATTGTTTAGAATTGCTTGCCATGGTGATAATAGAAAGCAGACTGGCTTTTTAGTTGGATTTAATTTTGTTTTTGAGTCCTCTGCAGGCCACTCACCCCTGGGTTGCCTGTCTCCAGGATGGATTACCCCTCCACCCTTCCTCTGGTACCACTTTGAAGCGGGACCACTAATTGTGTCTTGCCGGAGCCGGAGAGTGTAGTAAAAGGTGGTGATGTATGAATCTGAAAGGATGACAGAGAGACACCAAGATGTGGTTGGTCATCAAATATCTGGTAAATTCTCTGACACTAACCCTGACACTACTAAATGGATTTTTTCCCTTCTTTATTCTCATAAGAAGAAGAAAAAAACAATTAAGCATCATTAGTTTAAATGTTCTTTTCTCATAAAAACATTAATAATTTCTGCAGCTTTTCGTGCTATTTGTGCTAGCTCTTATGTGGCCTACCATTTCCATCTGAATGCTTTGTCATTCTGTGGCATTATTTTTGACCTCTAATTTCATTTGCGCTGAGTTCAGCATTTATCTTTACTGATAAAACATGACATGGTTTGCTGACCCATCAGAACTGGCTTAGTCACAGGGCAGTGGAATTGGAGGCATGAAGTTGCAGGAACCATTATAAGGGATAGAATGATTGGTAAGGGAAGGAGGAAAAGAATATCAGAAGTCATGACTTAGCCTTTTAGGTTTCCTATGTATGACACTCCTTTTATTTTTCCCTGTCACTTCATCAGACAGATATATTTAGAACCACCCTTATATTAACAGATGGTTCCTGGATAGGGTAACTTAAAAGCTCTGGAGTCTGAAATTCTGCCATTAGTTCTGTATATTTATTTAGGTTAAATACTATTTGCTCTCCACGGACCTTTGGAAAGCAACTGCCTCTGAAGTGCAGATACTTCTGGGAGAAGTAACACATCAAGTCTTTAACACTTTAGTATAAATAAGTCTATTCAGTTGTATCCTCTGTTATGTGACCAGCAGGATGGGGACACTGGGTACTTAAAAATTCATGGAAACACTCTCAACCTTGTCTACCCTTGAATGTCTACCTTGGGGTGGAGTAGGGAGAAACAGGAAAAGGCACCCTGTTGATGATAGGTCTGAAGGAACTTCATATATAAGGGATAATATGTTTTATTTTCATCTCTCACAGGAACATTCTCCTGGCCTACAACACAGCCTCTCACTTTGCCCCAAGAGTGCTGGAGGCTTCATTGTATCATTGGCATCTCATTTTCATTCCACACGTCTGAGGAGAGAGCCCTTTAAGATTTCTTCTTGGCTCTGCTCAGGCTCCATAATAGCAATGGCTCCTTAATAAAGTGAGGGCAGGTGGCAGCAATCCAAAGTGGCCTTCATGAAATGCATTTGTAGGAGTGACTTTCAGCCTGCATTAAAGACTCAGGAGCCATCCAGGACAAAAGCCCAGACTGACAGCATGCCTCTAAGATGGGTGCCTGCACCAAGGTTTAAAAAGAAGAAAAAGAAGGAAAAAAAAAAAGAAAAGCATTACAAAAAAATCTACTAAATTGAGATAATGTTCTGTGCCAGCTTCTGTTCCTAGGAGCATCCCGAGCGTGTGCATGTGCATGTGTGTGGGGAGCCACGTGTGCACGACTAGTTTCACACAGCTGCTACATGAAAAATCACATGGGCAGGTTGCAGAAATGATGATAGAGACTGCTAAGGAGGCAGCTGAGAGGACGTCTGCAAAGGTTTTCAAAAGCAAATGAGGTGAAGTTGACTTTGTGAATAATTTGCCTCCTCTCAAGGTTAAAAGGTATTTTGTGTCACTGTATAATTCAAGAACATTTATTAAATATCCATCTGGGTGGTTCTGTTCATAATGTGTATTTATTCCAAACACAAGTTGTTAATAGGAATTACTAAAACTGGTTTGGATATGAAATAAAATCCATTATTCAAGAGTTTAGAATTACATAGTACTATATAAATGTATTACCACATAAATTTATACTCGATTTCATGAGCCCTTGTCTTTACTATATATAGGCATTTTCTCAGGAATATGTGTATACATGAGCTATTTAAAAATAAAACCGTGTTTTGATTGCTCTAAAAAATTAAGTCTTGTGGGGAAACTTTCCTTTCTGAAAAGTGTAAGTTAAGAAGGAGATGGTCATTACTTGGTCATTTTTCCTCTATGGGTTTAGTTTTCTCTTCGACAAAATTAGAGAGTGAGTACAACAAAGGATTTCTAAGACTCCTTTTCAGCTTTACCCTTCTGGAGTCTAAGACTTTTGCAGTATGAATAATCACCTCATAATTTGTCCCATCATTTTTTTATTGGATTATTTATTCTGGGCTGCCTTCATTAAAAGGAGTTTCACCTCAGTTGGTACTAATAGTTTGAATTTGTTATTCATTTTCATTATTCTTTTGGGATGAATTGGAATGAGTCATAAGAGAGGAGGTCACAAAAGCACACGCAGATCAACAGAAGACAAAGACAGAAAAAGAGGTAGTGAGACGTCAGCATTAACTCCAAAGAGCTTGAAAGCAAGAGCTGAGTCCCTGCTGTTTGGGCACAGCTTTTGTGCACTGCACGGTCACCATTGGATACCTGGCCATGGGAGCACAGTCGTGAGTCTTTCCTAGAACCTGGCAGGTCTCAGTGCAAGCAACTGACCTGCAGGAGAGAAAAGGCTGTGAACTGTGTGAATTACAGGAAGTGAACATTAGGGTCAATGTTGGGGCAGGGCTTCCCACACCTCCACCCTGCTTGACTATTTCTTCCCATACCAAAAAGCGTCTTGAAAGAGGTTTTTTCCCCTTAGTTTTCATTGAAAATTAAAAAGCCTCTTCCTTGGGGACAGTAAAAATTAAGTAACTTTGTGCCATTGGTGGCTTTTGGTGGTATAAATCCATTCATCTGAAACCCATTCTATTGGCTAAACATATTTATTAACATATTTTGAAGGCAATTGACAACAAAATATGACCTGCCTCTAAATCACACAAATTAGCCAATGTGTATATGTATAACCATGCCATTTACAGAAAATAATCAGTTGTTTACCTTAGCCATTTTTGAGTAACTACTCTTTGTCCATTGTGCCTGGGATGAAGAGCTCAAACCTTCCTTCCCATATTGTAACTTCCTGAATATCCCTCTCTTATGGATTAAATGTTTGTAACCCCCCATATTTTATACCCTCTATCCCCCACCATGTGATGGATGGTATTAGGAGGTGGAGTCTTTGGTAGATAATTAGGATTAGATGAGGTCATGTGGATGAAACTCTCATGAACAGGAGTAGTGCCTTTATAAGAGTCATGAGAGGCTTGCTTCCTCTCTCTGCTAACTGATATATCAGGATATAAGGAAAAGGCAACAGTCTGCAACCCAGTAGAGGACCCTTACCAAGACCTGACCATGCTAGCACCTTGATCCAGACTTCCAGCCTCAGATCTGTGAGAAATAAATTTTTATCTATAATAATAAAAGTGTAATATGCTAATTATACTGGACAGCCAAACAATCTTCTGGATGTCCTTCTGGATGATCTTCCAGAAGAAGCTAGGGCTGTGAGGAGGCAAACTGCTGCTTGGGCCGAGCCCCTTGCACAAATTTTGTGCATTGGGCCTCTAGTTATTTGTAAATATCCCAGCCTATGTACTTTGTTACAGAAGTTGAAACTGAATAAGATACTATCTTAGTGGCAATATTTTCCAGAACCACATATTTATCTATTTTCCTACCTAAGATTTTGTGATGTGTAACAGCACATCAGTAAATTCCAGTTTATTTTTTGGTTGGTTATAAAGCAACAACCATGTCAAAATTTTCTGTTTTGCATTTAGACTCTGTCAGGTAGTAATTTTCTAGTGATGGTTCTTCTCTAATATAGCCTTCAATTCATAGTCTGCTGCTAGGTGATTTGAACACTACTGGCTCATCTATCCTACAGTCTCAGCACAATAATTATGGCAGCTGGTATTATTTACTAGTAAGGGGAGTAGAGTGTGTTTTTGTTTTTGTTTTTGTTTTTTGTTTTTTGGTCCATTGGTGAGTCTACTCTGTTTATACATAATATCAAAAGATTGGTTTTTGTATAATCATTTAAAAACACCATAACCCTCTTATAAACTGTTTTTAACAAACTTATGTCATCAGAAAACATACCTTTGCTATATTTTACCTATATAATCATGGCTGAATTGATTCAGGTAACTACCATAAAGGTACAATCTAACCTGGAGTAGGATATACTCCTGAAAACACGGTAGAATGTCAAAGTTTTCTAGGTATCTTATTTGTCAGAAGTTGATTGTGAGGGACCCAGGCCAGCTATATGCACCATGTAATACTGTGTCATGAAATGGTAACTAAACCCCAAACCATATAACAAAATTGTTAAAACCCAAATCTGAAGGGAAGGGTGTACAAAAGGTGACAGGAAGTTGTTGAAACAAACTCATCTTCTAACCAATGTTTATATGGACTGTAGTTGTAGTAACTATCAGCATAAGACTGGAAATGATTTTAGTGCTCCTTTGGCATACTGTATGAATGCAAGACAAAGCATCTTTAAGTTGAATGTGTTTAGTGTAAATTGAACCTTTCAGTCGGAGGGCCCATTTGTATGCCTGCCTTATAGTCTTGTTCTCAGTGCTACTTGGCTGTGGCACATGAAAAAGGATGGCTAGGATTAGCTATCTCACTGCTAACTCTCCTGCTTTCCTGGGTTGGTAGCTCCAAACTAGTAAGTTGACCTTACTAGTCTTTCTCAGGTTTAGTTGGAGCTATATTGCTCTTGGGTTCATTCTTCCTTCAAGTCCTATAAAAACACAACTCAAAAGAAGATTGTGAGCTTTTGCTGCCTTTGATCTCTGAGCAGGAAAGGTGACTATGATATGATTAATGAGCTCAGTGGGGCTTTGCCCATTGGCCTGTGAGATGATGTTAGTTCCCAGAACATTTAGAGAAGGAACAGGGGAGACCCAGCATGGTGGTTGGACTCTTGGGAATGTGTAGGTTTGGAGGAGGTATCTTATCCCAGCAGGATTGCCTGTCATGGAGTGACAGAGACATGCTGAAGAGGATGGCTGCCCACCCATTCACAAAGAATAATCCCACCCCTCAGCAAGCTGTATGTTCCCCCTGATTCAAGGATGTTCCTATTAAATACGGCAGCACCTGAATTAATGGGGAAAATGGGCTTGTGTGAGGCTTAGCCCAGGGGGAGAGTCAGGCGAGAGGAGGATAACTGGCTCCAGTTCTCCAGCCCAGAGACTGTCATTGCTAACAAACTGAGTTTAGATTGTGATTATTATCTTCTCGGTAGACTATGTAGTGTTAGTTGTCCCATATGAATTCAGTTTTTCTCAGGAAGGTTTTCTTTCTTTTGAGAAAAGTTCTTTCTTGGTTAAGTGAGGTCTCTAAACTGTGTGGCAAAAGATGATTGAACCAGCTGTAGCTGGTCAATGATGCCTGGTCTGGATGAAGGGCTTGAGCAGGGCCTGAATCTGGACTGCTCAGCTTGATGAGCTGAGCCCAGGGTTAGATCAGCTAGGGAAGGAACACCTTTGTATAATTGGTCTAAAATTTTCTAGTTGCACAAAGCCTCCTTAAAGTGCTAGTGGTACATGACCACCATCTCAGGAGGGTCCAAGAGCCATATGCAGTGGCATCCTGGTTTCAACATGGGTAGCTCATGGGCACATCTGAATGAAGGCTATGCCTCTAGGTTGTCACTTAATTTTCTTGTGCTTGAACAATGACAAAACCTTCACCCTTAAGAGTTCCATAAGTGATTGTGCCTCTAACTGCTCTCAGTGAGGTCCCAGGCTCCCTCCAACATGGATTCAAAGAGTAAACTCTCTATCATGAGAGGACTCCTAACACCTACAATTTCCACTTGAGTCCATCTCCAACAGCTGTTTGATCTAGGGTGGGTCATTTAAACTTTCAGATCCTTCGTTTCCTTACCTCTAAAAAGGAGAGGGTTATTTTCAGATCAAGGAATTGCCTTAAGGATTAAACAGAGAATGTTCTGGAGAACATTTTGGGATATAGTATCCTAAAAATATGTAAATGTTAGGAGGGATCATTAATCCCATGCAAGCTCAGTCTCTGATTCACCTCGGGATGGGAAACCAGATGTTCCTGTTCCCCTTTTGAACAGTGGCCACTTCAAAGCCTTGGTAAGCCTTTAATAATGCCGATGCAAAATAGAGTCACCAAGTTCTGAAAGCAAAGCTGCAACATGAACTCTGTAAGAGCCCACCTTCCTTCTTTCCTTCCTTCTTTTGTTCCTTCTTTCCTTCCTTCCTTCCTTCCTTCCTTCCTCCCTTCCTCCCTTCCTCCCTTCCTCTTTCTTTCTAACCCTAACCCAATGATATATTTTTATTGATTTTGAGAGAGAGAGAGGAGAAACATCAATTCGTTGCCTTCAGTATGCATCTCAAACAGGGATTGAATCTACTACCTAGGTATATGCCGTGACCAGGAATTGAAACAGTGACCTTTTGGTACATGGGCTAATAATGCTCCAACCAACTAAGCCAGGGTGTTGGAAACTTCTTTAGAAATATATAATACTACTCAAGGGAACTTCAAAGAGAAAATCTTTGATGTGCCATAAAAAAAATTTATTTTGTGAAGTTGAAGATCCATGAAAAGTAAAAAGGCAAAAAGATTAGGGGACAACTCAGTCAGGAATCTGACTCTCTTTAAATGGACCTTAAAATGTTTTCGTTAATTTATAAACGATGAGAATAAACATTTGAGTCAGACTGAGACATATTACTATCTCTCCAGTGTGTTTCCCACTCCAGAATGCCATCTGCAGCACTCCCCAACTCCTTTCAGACCAGTTTCTCTTTGAAGCCTTTCTTCATGTCATTGTGACCCACTCAGCTTTATTAAAATCCTGGGCTGACAGATAGATAGAGTATATAATAAATGAACTTAAGAAATTTTCCCACCCCAAAATATCTTCTGAGTATTCCACTATTAATTTTTTGAAATCCTGTAATTAGCCATTAATTCCTTTAGACTAAGAAGTTACCACCTATCAAAATTCAAGCGATCCCTAGAAGATTAACATAATTAAAATTGTCATATCTTAGATGACTTGATTCAGAAGTCAGCCAACTTTTTCTATAAAGAATCAGAGAATAGAGAGAAAACAAAATGGCAGCATAGGTGAACACCTAAGCTGCTGCCTTGCACAACAATTTCAAAAGTACAACTAAAAGACAGAACAGACACCATCCAGAACCACAGGAAAGCTGGCTGAGTGAAAATTCTACAACTAGAAGGAAAGGGAGGGACTCATGAAGACTCAGATAAGCTGTAAAAACCTGAGGTATGGAGACGCGCGTGTAGAGAAAGTGGGCAGCGGAGTGCCTGGCTGGCTTTCTCTAGCAAGAGGGAGAAGGAAAATCCCAACTGCAGTGAAACCCAGCTCCAGGCGGGACTCATAGAGCGAGTTTGGACTGTTGCAAAAAGGAAGGAGTGCATAGAAACTTAGGGGAGTTGCGAAAGACAGAAGTCTGGGGGCTCGTGAAAGTGCATATGAAAATGCGCACAAAGCACTGATTGCTGATTGTGCCTGGCTTCCTCTAGTGGGAGGAAAACAGAACCTCACAACAGCACTGAAATCCAGGTACAACTGCACTGAAC
Source organism: Lasiurus cinereus (assembly GCA_011751065.1). NCBI lineage: Eukaryota > Metazoa > Chordata > Mammalia > Chiroptera > Vespertilionidae > Lasiurus > Lasiurus cinereus. The sequence continues at coordinate 32,683,861 of JAAGEH010000041.1, read as the reverse complement.
CCGTTTTGGGCGAGACCTGGGGACCCAGACGTTCCTAGAGTGCACAGAAACTTGGGGAAACTGAAAGGCAGACTTCCAGAAGCTCCTGTGTGCACGTGTGCATGCACAAGGCAGAAGTCTGGAGGCAAGCATGCATGCGCAGACACAGCTGATCCCCACAACCAATTGGCTTGGAGGTCAATCCCCCCCAGTGATACCAACAACAATCAAGAATTAACTACAACAAGACTGTACACACAGTTCACAAAGGGGTGCACCAAGAGTGTCCACCTCAGGTAACTGGAGAGGCAGAGCTACTGGGCCATGTAGGACAGCTAGCACACAAAGCTACTCTACCAACTCAGGGAAGCAGCGAAATATGTGGAGACTAAAGAACAGATCACAAACAAAAGAAATGGGGGAAAACAAACGACTGGATATAGAGTTCAAAGCCATGGTTATTAGGTTTTTTAAGAATATCCTAGAAAAAATGGATAAATTTAGTGAGACCCAAGAGGAGATGAAAAAGAACCAACTAGAAATTAAGCATACACTGACTGAAAGAAAAAATATTATTCAGAAACCTAACAGTAGACTAGAGGATTGAAAGAATCAAGTTAAAGATTTGAAATACAAAGAAGCAAAAAACACTGAGCTGAAAAAGAAAAAAGAATTAAAAAATGTGAAGATAGTGTAAGGAGCCTCTTGGACAGCTTCAAGTGTACCAACATCAGAATTATGGGAGTGCCAGAAGAAGAGAGAGAGCAAGACACTGAAAACCTATTTGAAGAGATAATGACTGAAAACTTCCCCCACCTGGTGAAAGAAATAGTTTTACAAGTCCATGAAGCGAACAGAATCCTAAACAAAAGGAATCCAAAGAGGACCACACCAAGACACATCACAATTAAAATGCCAAGAGCAAAAGACAAAGAGAGAATATTAAAATCAGCAAGAAAAAAACAGTTAATTTCCTATAGGGGAGCACCTATTCGGCTGTCAGCTGATTTCTCAACAGAAACGATGCAGACCAGATGGGAGTGGCAAGAAATATTAAAAGTGATGAATAGCAAGAACCTACAACCAAGATTACTCTACCCAGTAAAGCTATCATTCAGAATTGAAGGGCAGATAAAGAGCTTCACAGATGAGAAAAAAACCAAACCAGTATTATATGAAATACTGAAAGATATTCTTTAACAAGAGGAAGAAGAAAATGGTAAAGGTAAAAATTATGAACAACAAATACATATTTATCAATAAGTGAATCTAAAAATCAAGGGAATTGAACAGAATAAGCTGATGAACAGAATAAACTGGTGAATATAATAGAATTAGGGGCATAGAAAGGGAGTGGACTGATAATTCTCAGGGGGAAAGAGGTGAGAGGGGATGCAGGGAGAGACTGGACAAAAATCATACACCTATGGATGAGGACAATGGAGGAGAAGGTAAGGGGAGAGGATAGGGTGGAAACCAGGTGGAGGGAAGATATGGGGGGAAAAAAGAGGAACAATTGTAATAATCTGAACAATAAAGATTTATTAAAATTAAAAAAAAAGAATCAGAGAGCAGATGTTTGAGGCTTTGTGTGCCAAGAGGTTCCTATTGCAACTACTTAATCATTGTAGGAGAATCAGCCATAGACAGTACATAAGGAATGATCATGGCAGGTTTCTATAAAATTTTATTTCTGAAAAGAAAAGTTAGGCTGATCTTCCCTGTGGGCTATAGTTTCTCACCCATGACTTAATTTGGGGCTCATCATCCAATTTGCATTAAAAATGCTAAAATGCATTCCAGTTAAGCCTTTCCCTTTGAAGACTAAAGGGAGCAACTAGTTGGCACCTGGTGTGGTAGAAGGGAAGGTAACTAATAGGGTGTAAAGATGTGGGTCAAAGAGCCACAGGGAGAAGTAAATACCTACATCAAACTTCCTAAGAATTAATCCTGTTTAGACATTTAGACATTTTTTTTCTGAATTAAAATTATTTTACTCAATCAGTTTCTTTACAATATAAATTTCTACAATATTTTTATTTGGTGAGTAGGATGCACAATTTTTCACTCACTTTTATGTCATTTAGTATATCATTGTTATTCAGTATATCAGTTTAATAGTCAAGGGACAAGGCCACTCCCATTCTACCATTTAATAGCTTAGAACACTACTCACTTCATGGAAGTTACTAAACATTAAAAGGGAAACACTGTTAATACACATGGATTTCAAATTGTATTACGCTCTACCCTTTCTTTATTTGCGTTGAACACTTTTGGACACTTGTATTATATCGTGGATGGTCTGAGAAGTGAATGCTATTCTGATTTCTTTCAAGTTGTGTGTGAAAGAAGCTTTTCCTTTTTTTCAAGCAGACAGCATTTTATTTCAGAATCAATGGTGGCTGAGACATAGTGCTTAATCTTAGCTGTGACATGTTTTTGAAATAAAAAGAGAATTATTTGTAAGTCTCATTCCGGTGTTGAGGATGCCCATGGGGGAAAGTGCATGATCCTCACAGAGGTGGCACTGCTTACCCGCAACATCTAAGGTGTGAGCTTGGGTGGTGTTCCAGGAGCTGGGGAGAATTTGACCTAAGACATTACTCCTCTTTGCCAGTCCTTCCAGTGACGAACAGTGAGACATGGAAGATGATAAATTTAGAATTAGGAATGGAGACTGCAGCGGTGGACCAGGCTGGAATCATAACCACAGCCTTTGAGAAGACTAAAGCTGACCACTAGGGTGGAGAGAGGACAGCAGTTAGAGTGGGAAGTGAAGGGGTGTGGAGTCATTAAATTGGCATCCTCATTTTACTCTGAGACATCCTGGCTTCGCTCCACCTTTGGGAATAAGCTCAATGCCTTGGAGACAGTCTAATTATCTTTTATACATTCATAAAGAAGTTTATTTTTGGTAAAGACACTCCAACTGGAATATGCTTGATTGGTTTACGTTGGAAAAGTAATTTGGGGCTCATCATCCAAATTGCATTAAAAATGCTGAAATGCATTCCAGTTACTACCTAGTCTAGCCCACTTCTTACTGTAATAGCAAAAATAGAGTATCAGAGATTTTTAAGCCTTTCCCTTTGATTCACCTAATATGACCCATCTTTGCTTCTAAATTAGATAATTTTCTTATGCCCAGTGATTCAGACTCTCTGCTCTGAGCCTCATCTAGCAGCCAGTTGCTCAGCCCTCGTCCTGGAATTAATGAGAGGGCTCTGAATGCTCCCAACACATGGGCTGCTATGTCCTGTCAGCACAGTGGTATGATTGCCCAGTTTCTAGAGCACCAGGCTTCTCCATTCCTCTTGGGCCCATGATGATGAGGAGAAAGTGGGGGGAGGGACCATGACCCTTGCTATTTAAATGTGGTGCATGAACCAGCAGCCCTGGCATTACCTGAGAGCTCATTAGAAATGCGGAATCCAGACCTACTGAATCAGTGTCAACATTTTTTGCAAGATACCAAGAGGTTCATATGTATAGTAAAGTTTGCAGAGCACGCTCCAGAGCCTATAATCCTTCTACCTTCACAAGTCAGGTCTTGAGCCCTGAGCCGTCTTTCCATCTATTTTGAATCTGATATCCCAGAATAACCCTGCTCCACCTGTCACTGGTGGATGGACATCTCCATCCTGTTTCCCACAATTGGAGGCCCTTGAATAAGTCCACCTCCCAAAACTGGCCTGCATTTTTCACTCCCCTGAGTTTCTGTTCTCAGCACCTTCCCAGGAGCACTACTTCTGCTCCATCTTACCCTTCATTCCTGCCAGTTCCCCTCCTGCTTGGGGTTTACATGCCAGAGTATGAGGGAAGGAGTGGCTGGAACTTCCTCCTTAGAACTGACTTCGACAGATTCAAACACTGATGAGCACAGTTCAGAGAGGAAGTAGAATCAGCTGAGAGATTTGGGGAAAAGGGGGTCAGTTCTGTATGTCTCACTTCCGGAGATTTGAGGTCAATATCTGACCTCTAGTTAAGTATCCATTGCCTCAATCGTCAGTTGTTACTTACTGTGAAAGCCATTAGACCAGTTTGAAAGCTTAAAGGTTCTCTATGCATTTGATTTTGAAGTCAGTTTAATAGGGGATTTTTAGCCAACAGAGAAATTACAGTGTTGACTTTACTAGAAGTCTAATGATTCCTTTTGTTTTTATTAAGCGTGAAATCCATTAACCTGTCATTATGGGATATCACCATGGCCATGGAGTCAAATGGTTGCGTGGCAGACCTTTTAATAGTATAGTCTGTAATTATAAACGCTATTTTCAAAACTCCACATTTGATCATTCCTGAAGAGGGAAGATTTCTCACCATGAGAGCCAGCTATAGGCTTGGACAGCAATTACTCGTATTTCCTTTTCCTGGCATTATGACTGTAGGAATAGACATGAATTGGTTCCAAAAATAATCTCAAGCTTTTTCCATTTAAAGTATGTCAATTTCTAGACTCATTTCCCATGTCTCCAGAGGTGAAGAACATGTAGTCATAAATTGAACAATCAATTCCAGCCTACAATTTGCTGAGGGTCATTTTCTTGACTTGTCTGAATCACCACATGGTTAATTTGATTGCCATTGTATTCAGATGGACTAAGTTCATGTCAATAGATATGCAAGTCTACTTGAGAAAAAGAAATTAATTATACAAGTGAATTGACTTACATATGCCTGGAATAGTCTGCACTACCACACCACATAACTCTAGGGAGCACCATAGTTGGCCATGTTCAACCTGTAGGACTGCATGTGGTGGTCCTATGAACATTCTTTTCCTAACTCTGTGTAGATGGGCCCTTGTTATCCATCTGTTTCAGCTCAAATATTACCCCTTCAGAAAGGATTCCTTGGCCATTTATTCTAAAGGAACTGCATCTTTACTCCCCATTCTGTTTATTTCCTTTATGATACTTATCATAGTCTAAAATAATCTAATCATTTAGACTATGTTTCTCTACACCAAATTGGAAGGGATGTTGTCTGTTTTGTTAGATACGCAGTAGATGCTTAATATAATTCATAGACAATAAGCCAGACAAACTTGAGTTATAAAGTTTGAATGCAAATATTGGAAGAGAAGAGATAGGCCTATACTGTGGTGGAAAGATGAGAGCAAAAGATGGGGAGTAGGAATGTATAAATTGTATTCTAGAAATAAGGTCTTGTAGGAAGGTGATGGTTTAGCTTGTTTCCAGAAGCAAAGGGGCCTGAATGGTTAAGATAAGAGGGTTGATCAGAAAGTAAGGGATTCAGAAAGCAGAATTCAGGGAAATTTACCTGGCCTGGAGGTTAGCATTCATTTTTAAATTTCTTTACCGATAGAAACTTTTTGTGAAATGAAATCTAATAGGACACTTTCTAAGTATGAAGTAAATCAGACCAGAGTTATAGAAAGGGAGAAGAGGAGGAAGAGGTCTGGGTTCCAGAGTGATGCTCCAGCAGTTAGGTCTTGGTGGTGGGAAAGTTGGTAAATTTAAACTTATTTTTTTCTAACCTGTATTTTCTAAAATAAAATTATTAGTTTTGCAATTAAAAATTCCAAAGCTTACTTTAAAACCCAAAACAATGGATTATTTTGCTTTTAGAAGCAGTTCATAACTCATCTTCTTAGAAGAAAAAATTTAATTTTACTCTGGACTTCACAGGTTTCCTTCTAGTACATCTGGCATGCTCTTTGATAACTGTGGATAGATTTACAGAGGTGCTGTCTTAGTTCATTCAGCTGCTGTAACAAAATACCATAGACTAGTTGCCTTATTCACCAGAGCAATTTATTCTCATAGTTCTAGAGACTGTGAAATCCAAGATCAGGGTGCTGGCTGATTTGGTGTCAGATGAGAGCCCACTTCCTAGCTGGCTGTCTCTCACTATGTCCTCGTATGCAGAAGGGGTGAGGGAACTCTCTTGGCCTCTTTTATAAGAGCACTAATCCTATTCATGAGGGCCTCACACTCATGATCTAATCACCTCCTATAAGCCCTGCCTCTGAATGCCATTATATTAAGGATTAGGTTTCAACACTTAAATTTTGGGGGATACAAATGTACTAAGTCTCTATAATAGTAAGTCTATAAATAGCAGGCTCCTACTGCCCAACATGTGTTAAGGTTGCCTCCCTAAACAGTTTGTAACTTATTAAGGTTTGCTTGTCTTAATCTTTGTAGCCTTCTTATTCATTAACAGGTGCTCAATCAATGCCTATTAGCTAAGGAAGGATCCTTCTGCTAAACTGAGAAGGTGTAGATAGGAAGCTCTCAGGTTGCCATTAACTTCCTGTTGGAATGTGACCTGTTTTAGAAACTTTTGTATGTATATTGGATATTGACTAGTTTTAAAATCAATTAGCAGATTTCTACTGCTATCTGAAATGACAGGGACATTGTTACAGTTTGAGTCTTAGCCAAAGGAGACTGCACTTGAAAGTGTGGAAGGCTGAATGCTAACACAGCTCAGCCTGGAGGAAATACCAGGGCGGCTGGTAACATGTGGCATGTGTTACTCTCAGGCTGCAAACCTGCCAGATATGCAGGTCTGGTCACAGGTATTTCAGGTCACACCTCCACCTTCCCACTTAAGACTGTTTCTCTCTCATCACACACACACACACACACACACACACACACACACACACACACAATTGCAGTGTTTACTTTCTTTAGTTAACTTTTTCAATAAGCCTTTACACATCTATATATTTTAGTGAAATGCCAGTCCTTTTTGGATCACTGAATACGCAGAGGTTTTCCTCTATCTCCAGCCTTGGTTCTCATAAGTGACTAAAGAGAAACAAACAAACCTGAACAAAGAGACAAACAAAAAACAAAAAACAAAAACAAAAAAACAGCACCTAAGGCCTTAATGCTGAAGACATTTCCTTATGTAACAACAACAAATAGTCCTAACAAGTGACGACCAGAATGACATATAGATGACTGATCCTGTGTAATATTAATAACCGTCTAAAGGAAGTTGTGGTGACAAGTCAGGGATTAGTATTGCTAACTACTTATATGAATATCTGATGTATTACCACCACTTGGGCTTAGTGGGATTCCATAGTTTCAGGCACTGTCATTAGGTCACTGCATTGCACATTGCCCATATTGGGTAATCAGAGGTGAGTTTTGCAATGGCTGAAGAAAACAAAGCCCTAAAAGCAAGGATTTCCAGCAGAGAGGAAGGAAGTAAGACTTCCTAGCTAAAGGCTCTCAACTCAAAAGAAAAAAAAAAAAGATTAACATGAGATGGGCCCAAAGCTGGTTCTGGTTCTAGTAGCCTCAGGCTGGGTCTAGCTTTTAGGACACTTAAACCCAGAGAGACTAAAAAGAATTAACTGCATCCTCCCATGAGCTTCTATCAAGCTGAGGCTAGAAACACTCATTTGTTCTTATGTGGAAGATCATTTAGTCATGAGACCTATGATTTACCTCATTCTCCACCTCTGGAAGCCAACCAAAGCTAACCTACTTGGGATTTCTTTTTTTTTTAAATATATTTTATTGATTTTTCACAGAGAGGAAGAGAGAGGGATAGAAAGTCAGAAACATCGATGAGAGAGAGACATCGATCAGTCGCCTCCTGCACACCCCACACTGGAGATGTACCCGCAACTAAGGTACATGCCCCTGACTGGAATCGAACCCGGGACCTTTCAGTCCGCAGGCCGACGCTCTATCCACTGAGCCAAACCGGTCTCGGCCCTACTTGGGATTTCTATCTGGGACAATGAGGAACAGTCCAGGTGAGCACTGGGGCTTTAGGAGAAGCTGGGCTTATGGGTTTCCTCAGGGCAAACTTGATTTCTGGGGCTGTCCTTTGGCTCTCTCAGAATTCTGAGAACCAACGAATTGAGGCTGATGTCCTTTCTCCTTCTGTCACTTGATCTCTACTGCTGAAAACCTAACAGAGGCTTATTACTTTTCATCTGGATCAGAACTAAAAGATGATTCCACCTCATGGGCCAATTCCAAATAATTGGCTCCTGGAATCCTATGTTGAAAATAATTTTGAGTTTAGGAGGAGAGCATGGTTCTCCATAAATGGTGATTGCTGTGGGCACAGAAGGGAAGCTGTAATATGCAGCCATTACATTAGATCTGAACCATTACATTAGCCTTCTAAGTGATATGCTGACCTCTATTTTCCTCCAGAAAAAGAAAATTAATCTTCTACAAGCATTATTTGATAATGTCTTTTCAAAAATCTTCAACTCTATCCCACTTTAGCAACCCATACTTGTTCTGCCTCTGTTTATCGATCTAACCTCACACCTATCCCTTATTCTTCCAGCTCCATCACTCATTTTTTCCCAGTCCATCTGCCATTCATCTCCACTCTTTTCTTTTAGCCCATCACTGACATCATGGCTGGATCCCAGGACACAACGCTTCTGTCACTGTCTTACCATCAACCTCAATCTTCTCATTCCCTGTTTTTCACTGTGTCAGTTCCACAAACTCTTTCTTATGGATCAACCCAATTATAGTTGACCCTTGGACATCATGAGTTTTAACTGCATGGGTCCACTTACATGCAGATTTTTTTTTAAAATAAATACCTGTACTATTTTCAGTTAGTGCTTGGGAGTCTCTAAATGCATTGATCTATGTCATTTTATGTAGAGGACTTGAGCATCCACAGATTTTGGTATCTGCAAGGATTCTGGAATCAATACCCTGTAGACACCAAGGGAAAACTAAGTTTTGAGGGATTCAAAAGTTATACTTAGATTTCCAATTGCAAAGGGGATCAGCACTCCTAATCTCCATGTTGTTCAAGGGTTAATTGTATTTTACTTCTTTGTACCTATGTGAGGGCTCCTAAATGTGGCCAGAAGAATTCACACTCTTGTGGTTTGCGTTCAGCAACCTGTGTCTTCTGACCTCAGCTCAGTTCTCAGCACAATCATCCTTTCACAGGCTCTTTCCTCCTCTGTTTCTCCCAGCTGCCATCTTCACCACTATACTGACCTGACCCCTCCCCAACCATGATCACACTTCTCTCAGCAGATGACCAAAGCTTCTGTTTTAGTCTGGTTGGGCCACTATAATAAAATATCATAGACTGGGTGGCTTAAACAACAGACATTTATTTCTCACATTTCTGGAGGTCGAGAAGTCCAAGATCAAGGTGTCTTGGGTTCCATATCTGGTGAGAGCCCATTTCCTGGTTTTCAGATGGCTCTGGTCTCTTCCTGTTCATGTAAGGATACTAATTCCATCATGGGGGCTCCACCTTCATGACTTCATCCAAACCTAATTACCTCCCCAAGGCCCCACCTCCACAAAGAAACACATTGGGGGTTAGGGCTTTAATATATGAATTTTTGAGGAACACAAACATTTAGTCCATAACAGCTTTTATTTTGTGAACTCTCTCAACATCCACCCTTAGAACTTCAAACTGTTCTATAATTGAACTCACATTCCAGCCCCCTCCTCAGTTTTCAAAGGAAAAGCTGCTTTTTCCCCTTCCCAGAGCTTCCTCTGGGACTCTGGATCCAATCACTCTCAGGCCTTTGCTCTCTGGTTTTTCTCTCCCCACTTCTGAACTTTCCCCTGCAGCCTAGAACCATGACCACATCTCTTCCTTCTGAAAATAAAAATCTCTCTCCCTCACAGCCAAGCTCCTGGAAAGCCCTGTCCACTTACCTGTCTTACCTGTCCACTTTGCAGCAGACCCTATCGTTTTCTTGGCTTTATAGATACCAGGCCTTTCTGGTTCTTCTCTTCCCCATTGATTAGTCTTCCTCAAGCCCTACTTTTTAAATGATGGATTGACCTGGAGACTTGAAAGTGGGTCTGTTCAAATGTGAAGCACCTTGCCATACTCTAGTCCTCTCAGAGCTGTTACCAGGTGAATAGTGAACAGTTACCAGGTGACAGGCTCTGCAAGGTGGGCCATTGACACACCTAGGGCTGAAGAGGATGGAGAAAGTAGCATTGTTCTCAACAGAGGGAGAAGTATAAAGAACAGTCACATTTCACAAATTCCTAATCTGCACTGCTGTTTCTATAGCGTGTTAGTTCTGACTAAAGAATGTGAAAAATGTGAATTTCCTGTTTGAATGAAATGCCTTGTATTTAACTACAAGTACTGTCACGAAAGGGGAACCTAAATACCTGTTTACAGTGGGGATAGCAGCCAAAACTAACTTGCCTGCCTAGTTCAGGGATCTGCCTAGTTCAGGGATCCAAAAAATCACCAGAGCTTTGCTCTAAAGAGGGTCCAAAGCCTGATGGGTGTAGCTTTGTGGTTGAGCATCAACTTATGAACCAGGAGGACACAGTTTGATTCCAGGCCAGGGCTCATTCCCCGAGTCTCAGCTTGATCCCCAGTGGGGGCCTGCAGGAGGCAGCCGATCAATCATTCTCTTTCATCATTGATGTTTCTATCTCTCTCTCTTCTCCCTTCCTCTCTGAGATCAATAACACACACACACACACATAAACACACACACATAAACACACACACACACACACACACAACAAAGAAGTTCCGAAGAAGGAACGCCTTCCTCCAAGTCCTGGACTTTGGGGGTAGAACTCTCATGTAAAGGAGAAGAAAAAAGATAAGACTTCCCTCAAATTCCTTTATGTGATGGGAACCTGCCCTGAGTGATCATCACATGGAACAGTAGACTTGAACCTAGCAGGTCTATGCTTCCAAAAGCCTGTGGGGAGGCATGCCTCTACCTTGGGACAGAAAGTTCAGACCCCAGGCAGGAATCACCAAAGCTCTAGTGAACGTTGCCATCTTGGGAACCAGGTGGTACTCAAAATCAAGTACCTCTTTGTAACTTGCACCTTTGATTTTTCCCCTTTGGCCAGCAAGGCCTAGGAAATAAGCTACTCTTGGAAATAAAGCCTGGAGGTAAACAACTGAGAAGCTCACCAACCAGTTGGAGAAGTTCCACTTCCTCTGCAGAATGTGGGTTTTGGAATAATAATGCTCTGCTTCATAAGCTGCATTCCATCTCGAGAGCCCAGTGACTGTAACCATTCATCTCCATAGACAATTAGCCTCTTAAAGTCTTTTCCGAGCTAGGGAGCCTCTTGTGTCTGCCCCACACCAGCTCTAAGGGGGATTTTGAGTGATGCTATGTAACAGTGAGGTGGATCCCAAGATGTGAAAATGTCATCAGACCCATCATTTGAGAAACCTGAATGCTTATTTCCTAAAGTGTTTAGTCACTCGTAGCCACTGATTGCCTTCTCTGTGATTGGGCTCAGTGTGAATTTCAGTGAGTCACCTCTTGAGGCAGGGCAGACACAGGAGAGAACAGCAGGACTTTTTACTAATTTCAAATTTACTGGCTAAGTGAATTTGGCATCTGGTGGGTGTACCTTGTACTTCATCATTTTATAAAATTTTTTTTTTTTAAGAAGTCTTGGGAAATAAGACTTGAGTTGTTTTTGGTAGATCAGTAGTTGTGGGTCATCTCAAAATTTTCTTAGCATGAACACTGAGGGCTTTTCTTTCTCTATACTAGATGTTATAGATTCTTTCAGTGCTTAGTCCCTGGGCACAATTCCCACTTTCCCTCAGTTTCCAGCTCCCAGTGGAGTTATGGAGTGCAAAGGGAGATGAAAAGGCAGCATTTGGGAGAGCTACCCACCCAGCATGAGCCCAACCCAATTCCAGATGACTTGGCTACATTCTGAATGGGGCTTTCTTATTGTTTTTCTTTTTTCCTTTGAGATTGTTTTTAATTAACTATTGTTTCCCTAAGTGGATGAAAACTGAAAACTATGGGTATTACATTTTAATTAGAGCCAGTACTGTTCTAACAATTCGGAATTTAACTGTTTTGTGTGTTGTTTTTCTTGAGAAGTCAACTTGCTGGCATGAAAATATTTTCCCAAATTTTCATATGTTGGTACCGGAAGGTAGGGGAAGCCATTTGTGTCCAAAATAAAATATTCAAATATGCTTAAATAGTGGACTATTATTCAGTTCTAAATTTCTTTGATTGGTAACAGATTATGTAGCTGTCAAGACTAAATGGGTGCATGTGATTACAAATATCACTCAGAGCACTCGTAACTGTCCTCATTAGCAGAAATCATTCTTCCTAACACTAGACCATCCACAAGGAATGATTTTAAAGAATTAGTTATACTTATTATTAAGAGCAGAGCCAGAATATATGTGATGTGATACATTATCATAAATTTCTCATTTGTGAAAATAAAGACATTCAAGAGAACTTAATTTGGTACAAATTTAGGAAAACAAATTAGAATTACTATTCCATACTAAAGATCAGCTCTTTGCCTCATCACCTAAACATATTAAAATTATTGCTTATAGAAATTATATAGTTTTGGTCATACTAATATTTTATATTCCAAACTATTTTTATAATTATTTTAGCCAATAGATTTGTAGCTATTTTATGTCTTTTGTTATTTAGTATGATTGTTCTTGTAATTTAGAATGAATTACTGATTATTAGAATGTTCTTTGAATTGTATAAGCCATTTACCTTTAAGACTAGACAATTCATAAATTAATTTCCTGCCTAAGCCCGGGAAATAAATATTATATTTCAATATCAATTTCAAAGAACCTGTATTTAGTCTTCAATATTCTGGAGAGGGAAAGTGGAATATGTAAAATGGTTTGCTTTGCTTTTACTGGGACAGAATGCAAAGGTGCCCGCTCCTCTAAGTGGTCAAAGGTGGAACCACATTGATCCATCAATCTTTGGATATTTCAAATCTGTCTAGTTCAATTCTTTCATATCCCCGGAACATTCAGGAGTGCAAAATTAATAACAATGAGAAAAAAACAACTTAAAAAATAGTTCAATTCAGTTCCTTGGAAGAGAAGTAATAAAGTTGGTCTTCATCTGATCAGAGCTTCCATTTCCTTAATTTATAATCTTTTCATTCCTATCATGCTTGTGTTCTAGACACCAGGGTGTTAGGCTAGTGTTGTCTGTAAATTTCACTATCAGGTAAGCAAGGTATGGGAGATTCTGAGTGAAATCTAAAACCAGAATTGCCTGATTCTTGTTTTTTGATTACACACAGTGTAACAGAAACAGAAGCAGTGTTGCCCCTTAGGATGTAAGTTAAAACACTCAAAGCAGAGTGTACTTTGAAGAGAGCCATGTGATTGTACATTGATCCTGGTAGCTATTGCCTTTTCTCTTATTAACTATACCTTCAATTCCCATTTTTTTGCTACCAGAGATGGTTAAAGTACTGGCCTCCAGTTCCTACTTGATCAATCCCATAATTTATTGACTATATATTCACTGCTGTACTTCGTTCTGTGTAGAAGGAATCTGAGGTTATAAGTTACACCTATACATCTGTAGTTTCAAAGACACAGCTAGAAGACATAGACTGTATCCCTGGGCAATAGAGCATTTGCCCTTCAGGAGCATCATTAGGACAAAGCAATTGACTGGCTGGTCTCCCAGGTATTCCACAGCTACATTGACTACCATGATGAGGGGGTCTCTAGCTTTGTCATTACTCAATAGCACCATGGAGCAAAAACACTACAGAATGGCTTAGAGAGAAAAAAAATGTATCTTAGTCACCTGAGTTGTGATGAGAAAATACAAGAGTGGGATGGCTTTGGGGAACTGAAAGACAGCCATGAGGGTAGAGTGCAGTGAGTGAGGGAAGGTAGTCCAAGGTGAGGTTTGGAAGATGAGCAGGAGCCTGCTCATGCAGGACTGTGTGGAGCATGTCAGATAATTTTTATTTTAAGTGAAAGATGTTAAACAGGTCCCATGATTTAAAGATCACATTGGTTGTTGCATAGAGAATGGATGAGATGGTAGCCTGCCTTCAGGTTAGGAGAAGGGTGGAAAGATTATTGTAGTTTTTTCCAGGTGAGAGAAGACAGTGGCTCAAACCAGTGGAACAAGTGCTTAGATTATTGATATATTTTAGTGGTAGAAATGAGCAGGTCTTGCCTTTGGAGTGGGTTTGGGAAGCAAGGGGGAGAGAGGAGTCAGTAAGAACATTCAGGTTTCTATTTGAACAAATCGAAAATGAAGCCATTTCCTAAAGTAGGGAAGTCTGGGGAGAAAACAAGTACATGTGAGGAAATCCAAACTTCTGTGTGGACATAACACTTGTTTGAGATACCTTAGAGACAACCAAGTGGAAATGTCCAGAAAGTATAGACAGTCTAGAGCACAGAGAATAGATATGGGTTGGAGGTAAGACTATGGAGGTCATCAGATAGCCTTTGCTGCTTTTGTTTTGTTTGATTTTGCTTCCCTTGACTCTGCACCTGCCCAACTTCCATTCATCATTTAGGTCTCAGCTGAAATGTCACTTCCTCAGAGAGGCCCCTTCCCTCTCCATCAGTATAAATCATTATAAATTAGGCCTCCACTAGACTGTCACTCCATTTAAATTTTTCCTTTAAAGCACTTGTCATGGTCTGAAGTTAAATATTTATATTTGTTTGTTCTTCACAAATAAATCTCAGTCCACATTGAGATGCTCTAGAAAAAAAAAAGACTTTATAATGAAATCATTTGGGCTCCAGATTTCAAAAAAAGAAAAGAGGGCCCAGAGCTGAGTGCAAATAATTTGCCACATCTATGGTTTGTATGGAAGAGTCAAAGGCAGCCAAGAAAGAGCTAGGAAGAAAGCAGAGTCTGTGATACCTCAGGAGACAGGAGATGAGCATGTTTCAGGACTGATGATGTGTTATTGTGTCAATTCTGCTGAGCACTCGAGTTCAAAAACACTGAAATGACTAGAATTTACAACATGGTGTGCATGGGATACTTTGTAAGAGCCATTTGTGTGAAGCAGTCTGGATAGAAGGGAAGTTGCAGAGAGTAAAGGCACAAATGAAAAGAAAGAATGGGAAATAATAGGTGATGACAATTGTTTCAAGAAGTTATGCTGTTGGGGGAGGGAAAACTAGGGCAGTACCTAGAAAGGTAGATGAGGTTAAAGGAGGATATCTTAGAGCTATGTGATACTGAAGTACTAGTATATCTATGGATAGATGGGAACAATGGCTTGAGGGGTGGGATGGGAGAAATAAAAACAGAAGAATTAGAGACAAATAAAGAGAAGGAAGGGAGAGAGCAGGTAGGAAAGTGGTAACACAGAGAATGGAACCAAGAAGGCTTTGAAACACACTTCCAGAGCAGCCCCCAGCCATGCCCAGATCAAGATGTACAGCCGGTGGGGTAGAGAGGAGATGTCAGCTGTGCTTATGGAGAGGGAAGCCATAACTCTGGCTAAGTAGTTAGCCAGTCTGTAGGCAGCCAGACCCTGGCCTCTGGCCAGCCACATATTGGGACCAGAGTAACAAGTCTCCTGGCAGGCACTGTTGAAAAGGAAAGATGGTGTGGGTGAGTGCTGAGCAGCGGGAGAGCAGCCAAGACTGACTTCAGAAGGAGCAAACTCAGTGGGAGACTGCAGGGAGAGACCTAAGAGATGAAGCCCAACTTCCCCCTTGTTTTTCTTACCTACATAGTTTGCAACTAAAGGGGTAGGGTCGCAATTGAACTCATTTGTCCTATTTTACCTCTCAGTTCTGCCACTTCAGGGTGACTGCCCCTGCAGCTGCCTGTTCCTTCTGCCGGGACAGATAGGCACAGCTGCTAGCTGCCTAGGAAGAAGAACCAGGGTGATGATGCAGCTGTGGGGCCTCTGCAGCCCCCATGTTGGCCTCCCGTTGGAGGCTGAGGGTCCCAAGTAAAGGGACAAGGGGATGGTCTTGGTTGCCCCGTTTGAGGCCCAGGCTGACTGAGTCACAGACTACATAGAAGAGCAGACTTGGGCTCCTCGATCTACCGGAGCCCCTGGAGAGGGACATCTGCTACAACACTAACAAACAATGCCACCAATCTTAGGCCAGTGCTTTTCAAACTTTAATTTGCAAGACAATTACAAGGAGGGCAGCAGAAATTGTGCCAAGATACGAATTCTAAGTCCACAGATCTGAGTGATGCCTGGGAGTCAGCATATCTGACGAGTTCCAGAGCGATGCTAATGCCATGTTCCTCTGACTACACTCTATAGAGCAAGGCTTAAAAGACTCCATGGGAGTTAAGACCTCTCTTCCCTGAAAAGTACATATAAGCTTGTCCACACAAACCCTTCATACCATGTGGGAGGCCATCCTTTGTGGTTTGCAACCCCAGAATATCAGCACCTACCCCTCATGCTTATTGTCAAATTGTTGCTCATTCCCCAAACCTTACCCAAGGGGGTCTCAGAATTCAAAGGCTATCAGAATCATCTAAGATACTTGTTAAAATGCTGATATCCTTCCCCCGTGCTCGTCTCCAGAGGCTCTGATTCAATAGTTCTGGAATAGGGGGCAGAGATGCACATTTTCAAGCTCCCCAGGTGATTCTGACCCAGGTAGTTTCACTGAACACACCTGAGAAACACAAATACAAACACCTAGGTTCATTGTTTGTGTATTGAAATCTGAAAAATCGGAGGACTTGAAGCAACAGAGCTGTGGTTGAGGAAGGTTAGGTGCTAAGATGGGTGTCTCCCAAACATCCTTTAGAGCAGCGGTTCTCAACCTGTGGGTCGCGACCCCTTTAGGAGTCGAACAACACTTTCACAGGGGTCGCCTAAAACCATTGGAAAACACAGATGCGATTCATAACAGTTGCAAAATTACAGTTATGAAGTAGCAACAAAAATAATTTTATGGTTGGGGGTCACCACAACATGAGGAACTATATTAAAGGGTCGAGGCATTAGAAAGGTTGAGAACCACTGCTTTAGAGTGATCACTTTGACTGCATGTTTGTTCCATGGACCCTAACCTTCAGCAGACCAACTGCTGCCCCCTGAGGAGGTAAGAGCCATTTTTCAAGCATTGGTGATGGATTTGAACAGGCTGATCCTGGGTACTAGGAACACCTCCCGACTAGCTGTTTTGTTCTTTCTTTAGTGGACAGGTGCTTGGGTCTCTCAGACACTTCCAAGTCTTAAGACAACTAACCCTTTCTCATGCTAATGTAGCAGGCAGGAATCTTGTTCCACTATCCAGGGGTCTGGGGAATGTCACATGAATTTGCTTTCTTTACATTTGACTTTAAGTCTCCGGCCCATAAGGCTGGTGGGAAATTTGAGTGCAGTTATTACTGGCAGTCTTAATTCCTCCAGGACCATGTGAAATTCTGAAAACCCTTAGATCTTTAGCTCACACTGGTCCCTTGTCCAGGCCCCCTGAATCCAGTGACTAATCAGAGCTGCTGCTTTGTACCTGGCTTTTTGTGGAGGCTGGGACGCCTGGCTTAGGATCCTGCCTCCCCAGTGTCCTGTTCAGCACCTCCCTCTGGAAATCTGCCCCTTTCCCAGGACTCTGTGTGAGAGCAGGCCAGGGGTCAACACACCCTTTAGAAGCTATGAGCCCATCACCTCCCCAGCCTTGGGGAACCCCAGTGCCTTCTTTCCCTTCTCACTTTGAATAAACCTGCCAAGAAGCACAGTCTTTCAAAAGCCAGAAAGAGAGGTTTTCTGCAACATAAACCATTTTTTGAAGAAGTGTCAAATTTTCAAAAGGTTAAAAAGCATGGCTCTCATGTAAATATAAATGAACACATGCCAAAGACTGTATTCAACCTCAATTTATGAGGGAACTGGTAAGACATTAAAACTGGTCCACAGGGCATTTGAGAATCTTGTATATTAGGCAACTTAGTAGATTGCTGGGTTAGATGAAAAACTGGTTAATGTCCAATAGGGCCATAAACCATAACTCTGGGGGTTATCTGTTCTGCTGGACAGAAATTCTTTGCATCTCTATCCAGCAAATGTCTATGTTAAATTCACCCCTATAGAGTTATAAAATAGCCTTAGTAAATAGAAAATCAAATCCAATAGTGCCCTTAAATAACATCTTGTACTAACTATTGGGGAGGCCTAGTTCCAAGTTTTGAACATTTTTTTTCTGTCAGAAAAAAAAACTACCTGCTTAAAATTACCTTCTTGGAATGGGAGAGGGAAAATATAGCAAGAACAAACATCAAAATAATATCTCAATTATTTCAATCCAGAAACATATGACCCCGTTAATATGACCTCATTATTATGCGAACAAAGTATTACGTCTATTCTGCCTCACCCAAAACTTCCTTTTCCTGGGAGTAGGGGAGGGGAGTGATAAGGGCACTAAACTTCTTCCTGTCCCACATAAAACACAAAGTAGAGCCTCAGCCCTCTCGCCTGTCCCTGAAGCATTTTCACAGATCCTTTTGAACACTGCTTAAAAAATCCACTAAAACAGAGGACAGAGGGAAACCCCCTGCCCCCATTCACCATCAAAATCCATATTCTTACTACACCTTGCCCAAAGCCGGGCCCCATCAAAAGATAGAGAGAAAAGAATTGGATCCACAAGGGCAAGTCACACCTATGGCTGCACATTGTTACACAGTGGGCAGCAGCCAGAGAAATGCACCTGTAGGGAGAATGCTCCTTCCTGAAGTCTGTGCCTTCCTCTGTGTGCTTGAGCCACAAAGAGCAGACCCCCTTTCTGTGAGCAGATAGTATTTGCTTTTTAGCCCTTACTGGGCTGTGTCATTGAGTTCCACACCTGTGCTACTTGCCATCCCGGCTCCCTCTGCCCCATCTTCTCTTTGTTTCTGATGAAACTCATTGGGAAGTCAGGCTTTGGGCAGGAGTCATCAGAGTTTCTGGCAGAGATCCTGAGTGGGAGATCAGAGAGGCCGTGAGAAAAATGTCAAGCCACTATTCCGACCGGATGTGTCCCAAGATGGGAGGAAGGTGGGTCTCACAGAAGAGAAGCTGTTATTCATTCCCAGTCTTTTTGATTGGAAGCCAAAGTTGCACACAGAGGTTAGGGAAGGGAGTTAATCCCAAACCTCTATAATATTCAGCTGGCTAGATTTCCTAGTCAGATCTTCCTTCTGAAATGATTGCTTCATTCCACTAGAATTATGGTTCTGAGACTTTTGCATGCACTAGAATCACCTGGACAGCTTGTTAAGTCAGAATCCTGATCTCAAACTCCAAAGTTTCTGATTCAGTGGTCCATTAATTTGCATCTCAAAAGTTCTCAAGTAATACTGACTGTGACTGATCCAGGCAACACTTTGACAATGATTACTTCTCAAAACTTTGTTATATACATGAATCATTCAAGGAATCTTATTAAAATGAAGATTCTGATTCATAGGTCTGGGGTAGAACCTGAAATTCTGCATTTCTAATGAGTTCCCAGATGATGTAAATACTGCTGGTCTTCAAACCACACTTTGAGTGGCAAGTTTCTAAAGCAGTGGTTATCAATCCTGATTGTACATTAGAAAACATCTGTAGGAGTTCTGAAAAATCGTCATACACAGGCAACACACCACCAATTAAATCAGAATTTCTGGGAGTAAAGTCTAGGCATCAATAGTTTTTAAAAACACTCCAAATGAATGCAATATGTAGCCAAGACTAAAGACTATTGTTTTAGAACAGTGGTTCCCAACCCTACTGCATATCTTAAATTCATGGGATGCTTTTACAAAATACCTATTCTTGTGTCACATGCCTAATGATTTCCAAACTGGTCTTCCCAATCTGTCATCACACACACACACACATTCACACACACACACACACACACACACACACACACACACACACGCAGGCATGGCCACATATGCATCCTTTGTCTTCAATATCTCCTTGACTTTAGAATATAAACAAAAAATCAGAGTTTCTAGAAATAGAACCTGGGGCCTTCGTATTTTAAAAATAACTCCAGTGATTCAAATGTGCAGCCACTGCTCTGGCCAGTCTCGCAATAACATTCCACCTGCTCTTTAACCTTCACCCATTAGATGTGGTCTGTCCACCCAGGTATGTAGAAACCTGCCTTGGACAGTGGCTTCTGGTTGCTGACTGCTCCCACTTGGCTTCTCAGCCTACTATTCACCTATTTTATTGCTATCATTGTTTGACCCCTACATTTATTCTTTGCCTATCCAGAGCTGCCTTGGGGATCCTCTGAATTTCACCAAATGTTAGACCCTCTTCTCTGTGTTCTGGCCTTGCTCCACATGCTCCCATACCCTGGCTTGACTTTTGGCTCTGTGCATACCTCCTTCTCCCTCTGCTGGAGCCACCCAGGCCTTTAGTCTCCCATTATGCCATCTTCCTCCTACAGTCTAGCCTTTTTTACATGCCATCCCTTTCAGCCTCTCCCCCACCCTCCAATACTGGCTACCTGCTTAACCTCCCATCCTCCAGATCTATTATGTAGACTTTGTGAAAATATTGGCCTCCAGGTGTGAGGCACTGTGCTGGGCAGAAGCTGCCCTGTGAACCAAAACAGTCATTGCCTGTGGGAAACTTTATATTCTGGTATAAGAGACAGTGATCAAATTAATGTAAAATGACTATAGTTGCATGTGCTGGGAAGGAGAGGGCACAGTGCCAAGGGTGTCTATGAGAGAGAGCCTTGCCCGAGGAGTGATATTTAAGCTGAGATCTAAGAGAACAGTAGGAGTTACCTAGGTGAAGAGGAGAGGAAAATGGGAGAGAAAGGGATGGCATGTACAAAAGGCTAGACTGTAGGAGGAAGATGGCATATTGGGAGACTAAAGGCCTGGGTGGCTCCAGCAGAGGGAGAAGGAGGTGCGAGACACATTCTATAACTTGTGTGGCACCCACTCCCTGGCCAAGGTTCAGCACACAGCAGCCATCATCCTGGTGTGGTAATCAGGGTAACCAGCTCTGGTAGGCCACACTTCGCATAACTGAGCAAGTTGTATACCCTGGGTGTATATGTAGTGAAATATACTTTTAAAAAATATATATATATGTATGTGTGTGTGTATGTGTGTGTGTATATATATATATACATATAATTGATCTTTTAGAGAGAGGAAGGGAGAGGGATAGAGAGTTAGAAACATCAATGAGAGAGAAACATCAGTCAGCTGCCTCCTGCACACCTCCTACTAGGGATGTGCCTGCAACCAAGGTACGTGCCCTTGACCAGAAACAAACCTGGGACCTTTCAATCCACAGGCTGACTCTCTATCCATGGAGCCAAACTGGTTTCAGCTGAAATATACTTTTTATCTTTCCTCTTCCTACCCCTTTCCCTGAGGTCTCTCCCTTCTTTCCTAGGAAAATCGGAACAAATCTACTGACTATTAGAGGAAGAGATGTGTACCACAGTTTATTTTAGCTGGCCAGGCACAGGCTTGGCATCCAGAAAAATGCTCAAAACAATCCTTTATTTTAGATTCAACTTGTGCATCTTCTAATCCATATGCTGTCCACAGGAATTAGAGGTCTGGAAGGAATTCCTCTACTCCATTTATGTGTTCTTTACATCCTGAACTGTTGAAGTGCTTACCTTCATCTTAAGCTTTTGTAGGTCAGTATTATCTCCTTCAACCACTAGAGAACAATAACAGACCTTCCCTTTGGAACCCTTATCCTATCTAATAAAAGAGTAATATGCGAATTGACCATGCCTCCACTACAAGCCATACCCACCAGCCAATTAGAGCAAGTATGCAAATTAACTCAACCAAGATGACTACGGCCACAGAGAGAGCATAAGGGAGGCTTGGGTTGCCCCTGGTAATGGAGGAAGCCAAGCTTTTTGTAAACCCTGGTGAGCCCAGGCCTCCACTTAAGGCAACAAAGTTTCAATGGCTGTGGTAGCAGAAGGCTTGGTTCTGCTCCAGGCTACAAAGTTTCAATTGTAGAAGATAAATAAATCCCAGATACCAGGGCCTCCACTTGGGTCACCAGGGGCATGGCCAGCCTGCAAACCACCACAGGCCCCTCACCCAGGTCACCCCATTCCCCAAGGGAACACCCACCCTGATCCAGAACACCCTTCAGGGCAAACCATCTGGCCCCCACCCATGCACCAGGCTTTTATTCTATCTAATTAAAAAGTATATGCAGATTGACCATCATTCCAACACACAAGATGACTGCCCCCATATGGTCAAAAGATTCTGCCCCCATGTGGACACAAGATGGCCACCACAAGAAGGTCAGCAGGGAAGGGCAGTTGGCATGGACCAGGCCTGCAAGGAAGGGCAGTTGTTGGCAATCAGGCCAGCAGGAGAGGGTAGTTGAGAGGGACCAAGCCTGCAAGGGAGGGCAGTTAGAGATAGCCAGGCCTGCAGGGGAGGACAGTTAGGGGTGACCGGCTCCACAGGGGAGGGCAGTTAGTGGCAAACAGGCTGGCAGGGGAGCATTTAGGCATCAATCAGGCTGGCAGGTGAGTGGTTAGGGAGTGATTAGGCTGGCAGGCAGAAGCGGTTAGGGGCAATCAGGAAGGCAGGCAGGTGAGCAGTTAGGAGCCAGCAGTTGTGGATTATGATAGGGATGTCCGATTTTCCATTTAGGATCGGGCCTAAACGGGCAGTCAGACACCCCTCAAGTGGTCCCAGATTGGAGAGGGAGCAGGCTGGGCTGAAGGATACCTCCCCCATCCTTCCCTTCACCCCATGCACGAATTTTGTGCACTGGGCCTCCAGTTTACAATAAAATGTTCTGGGTGGAGGTGACTTACCAAAGTGAAGAAGGAAGCATCCCAAAGGACTCTGATTCAGCAAAGAACTTCAGAGCTCTGGGTCTAAGGATGTGCTCCCAAAGAACATAGGTGATTCTTAAGTGTTAAGAATGAATGGGAACCAGCCTCTGCCCCTGGCCCAATGAGAGCAGCATAAGCCAAGGGAGAAAAGATGCTAACAGAAATAACTATAATTAAAAGTAGAAAAAGTGATGTGTTAAAAACACACACAAACCTTAACTTCCTCAACTTGAAAAGATTGAGGTATCTACAAAAAACTTCAGCTTACACTATACTTAATGGCAAGAAACATAAAGCTTTCCCACTAAGATCAGGTACAAGGCAAGGATGTCCCTATTCACCACCCCTTTTTAATATTATAATGGTGGTCCTTGGAAATGCAATAAGGTAAGAAGAGAAAGGAAAATTATATAGAATAGTTAGGAAGATACAAAATTGTCTTTGTTTATATATGACATGACCATTTCTGTAGAAAATTGAAAAAAAGTGAACCAAAAACTACAACAATAAAAGACAAAATAACTCCTAGAATAAGTATTTATAGCACGGTTGTACAATACAAGGTTGATATATAAAAGTCAATTGTTTTTCTACATACCAACAATGAACAAGTAGAATTTGAAATTAAAAACAAAATATCATTTATCTTAGCATATCCCCAAAAGAAATATTTAGGTATGAATCTAAAAATTAAATATATATACAAGATATATATTAAAAATTCTGATGAATGACATCAAAGAACTAAATGAATGGAGAGATAGATATTCTGTGTTCATAGATAGGAAGAATTTATATTGTTAATGTCAGTTCTTTCCAACTTGACCTATAGAGTCATATTATCCTAATAAAAGCCTGGATCAGAAAGAAGTTAGCCTACAGAGGATGAATAAGGGGAATAGGGGGAGAGCATACCTTTACTTTCTAAAGTGGCTCCATGAGATCCACTCTTGCCTTATAATTCTTTTTTTAGTCCATTTAGTGAGTTTTAGTATTTTGTCACCAAAGACTCCTCAACCAAGACAAGTAGGAAATAAGATCTCTGAAGCCATAAGCCATGGAAAACCTAAAAAGGGCTCTGAAGACTAAATGTGGTAGAAGTAGGTTTTGCCCCTCCTTACTAAAGGACTATTTAATTTAACCTAGAGTCTACGAATTCCAGAGAGTAGCAAACAAGGTCTGGTGAGGAGATGCTGCATGTCTGAAATTCCATGTACCACTCCAATTTATAGCTGGCCTGTATAGAGATTTGATAAAATCTGAGATTTCAGTGAAAGTTTAGTAACCAAGGTAAGAAAATTACCTGGGACAAATGGCTCTGAATCCCTCACAGCCTCTTATTGATGATATGCCTTTAGATAATTCTTATGCTATGTAATAATTATTTCATGCATGTAGTCATCCATCCATTCATTGATCCTGCAAATATTTATTTAGCACCTAAAAAATAACAGGCATTGGAGATGCCAAGACAAATAAGACAGGGCAGTGACTACTGTTCATTCACAGAAATTTGACAACTTGTAATTATATGCATTTGTGAGATTCTTTGTTTAATCTCACCCCCTATTATGTCAATTGTATAATGGCAGAAATATGTATTTTGTTCACTTTTGTATCCTAGCACCTGTCTGGGTTCCTGGTACACAATGCACTTAATACATATTTGGTGAACAAATGATGAATAAAGGGTTGTCTGTTTTTTCAAGACTTAGAATTGGCTTAACCCTTATCATATCCTGCCCCATAAAAGGAGATCTTTATAGGAGAATCAGGAAATAGCACATTTTGAAAGCGAGGTGACTAATATCCCAGTGTTCGAAAATTGTAGGCTCTGTGACAGGAGCTTGAGCTAACAGAACCTGGTAATTAAAAATTCTCCCTGTAATGTAGATCTTCAATGTCTAGGGATCTTCCTTTTCTGATGCCTCTCAGATTAAAACTGCTCTGGAGAAAAAGTGCATAAAATGCAGCTGATCCATTGACCTTGAGGAAATTGACCATGGAAAACAGAATTGAATGTGAGAAATGATCGTCTCTACACTGGCAGGTGGAGGTGGCAGAGAGGACAAGAAACTCCTGGTATAGTTGTTCAGGTTGTGTCCTGCACATGGAAACCCAGTCCAGGGAGTACGGAGGGGAAGCAATATAACCAAGCTCTATTCTCTGGCAATGAACCTTGGCAAGAGGCTGTGTCAAAGGTGCCCTAAGCATCAGAGGTGGCCCAGTGAGTCCTCAGGTTCTTAGGAAGACTGGCAAAGTAATGAAGGAGGGTGTGGAAGGAACTTGCACTTAGCATTCAATCAGAAAGCAGTGAGGTAGAGTGCTGACCACTGAAACGGCCCCACTCCATGAACCGTTGCCCCCTCACCCACTCACACCCCTATTCTTCTCTCCGGCACATTCAATTCTCACAGTGACAAGGGCTTTCTTCCAGTAATAGCAGGAGAAATGTGAGGACATATAAGACCAAAACTTTCAGCAAGAGGAAAAGAGATACCTTGCTTTCCTTAAGATGAAGGGGGATGGGATGGCAGGCAATGGGGCTACTAGTCTGTCTGTCTAGGTCTACATACTAGCTTGCAATATAAAGCTTTCTTTCCTGGAATGTGAATAGGCTCTATTGACACTGGAAAGAACTCATGTACACAGCCTAATAGAAAAACAATTTAGTACCAAATAGATTTTTAAAAGGTATCTACATCAATTTCTGTTCTACTGGTACTCTTCATGGTGCATGGAAACTCCAGAGCTATTTCTAGCTCAAGATGCAGGGGTGCTGATGAACAATGGGGCTTCTGCAGCTGATTGCTGATAGGACCAAGCTGTTGCCACCCCACAGAGGTGCTAGGGACAGGCAGCTTGACTGCACATGGCCAGCACATGTTGAGTGGGTGGGAGGACATCTGGCTGATTGGGAGGGGGGGATGAGGAGGATGGAAGGGGCTCAGAAACTCATTTTGGGAGCAGTAAGCTGAAGACACTGTGGCTCTGTGTGCCTCCAACACCGCCTTTCTTCCAAAGCACTAGACTCAAAGGAAACCGAAGAACAAAAACCCTGGGGCTATCAGTGAAGCTTCTGTGGTTGTTTCTCTTGCTTCAGATCTGGAATGTCATTGCAAGGGCCAAGATACAGTTCTTCTTCCTGATGGTGAATATGACTAAAAAATGAATAATCTTAAGGAAAGTGGTCAAAAATTTAAAAAATATTTTTATTGACTTCAGAGAGGAAGGAAGAGGGAGAGAGAGGCAGAAACATCAATGATGAAAGAGAATCATTGATTAGCTTCCCCTTGCACCCCCCATACTGGGGACCAGGCCTGCAATCCAGGCATATGCCCTGACCAGGAACTGAACTGTGACCTCCAGGTTCATAGGTCAATGCTCAACCACTAAGCCATGCCAGCCAGGAAGAAAATGGTAAAATCTTAAAGAGAGTCATCAAAACATCACGGGGAGGCAGGAGAGGGGAAAGGATTGATTTCAACTACTAAAAAATTTCACCTGACTGTGAAATCAGATTAATTTGAGTTTAATTCATATCAGCAGTGTGACCTGAGCAGCTGCCCAATCATTTCTCTCATCTATAAAGTGGAGATAATCCTATGGCTAGTTTTATTTTGGTGGAGGGTGGCTTCTGCATAACCACTTCTCTATCCAGAATTCTAAACACTACCTTCTTTGGAGCCATTCTAAAACCCAGGATTCTGCTGACTCTTGTTCACCCTCTCCTAGGAGAGTATTTGTTGTTTTCTTTAGTCTTTATATTTTACCCTAATAAAAAATTTGCTATTTCAACACACTCAAAGAATAAGTAGAAATGTGACTTCCATTACATATGTTACCTCACTTACATAAATGAAATCCATACACTGCTTGTTTTCAACAGCATAAAATATTTTTGCTCTCTAGTATGTGGGATGTCAGGCATTGCTCCCCCTCAAAGCTATGTCGGAAGTGATACTAATATATGCACTGAAATAAGTTTTGCAAGAATCAAGCATAAAAATACCTAGCTCCGTGTCCGTCATATAAGTGCTAAGGAAAGAAGTGGCTTTGTGACAGGTATGTGTTTGCAAACACCTCATTTGGGTATAAAGATTGAGCAATTCCTTTCTAAATCAAATTACATCCTACCTTGAGTTTCTTCTCTCTACATCTTATTTATTATTGGGTCTGGAATATTCCCCTCAAGTCATGAGAAGGTCTGATGAAGCTTACACAGAACAGAACTTTCAGGAAGCTCTCTGGCTTTCAGTCCACATCGATCACTCACTGATATGCTCATTGTCCAAGCACCCAGAAGGGGCTGCTCTCTTGCTTTCATTCCTTACTTAAGTTCACAGTGTTTGTGGTGGCTGGAAGCTGCAGTTCCTAGCACCCAGGTACACCATCTCCCCAGTCCTTCAGCTCACGACTTAGCTACTCTCCTCTGAGACTGAGTCCTCTGAGTGACTGCAAAAAGGTAGGGAGTCTACCACTTGAGAGCCCCTGAGACTCCCAGAGCTCAAATCTTCCTTCTGTTCTCCAGCTCAGAGATGGTCTCCTTTCCCTGAAAGGGACGAGGGAGATGGAGAGAGCTGCTTCAGTCCCTACTTCTCCAAATACCAAGTAATCTCCCTCCAGTGGGGGCCATTTCCTTTTTAGCTCACCTTTTTATTCTATTACAAACTTTATTTTTGAGCAGGATATCATCTTATCATTGGAATTTAGGACTCTTTTGCTACATTTTTATTTTAAGGGTCATGAACACTTTCGGAGTCCCATTCAATCTGACACCAAAGGAAGATCTAAACCCATAGAGCAGACACTAGCTCAGGTCCATTGAGAAGCAGAGCTCTGTCTTCTAATTCTTTGTTTTAATTTAATGGTTTCCTACTCCCTTCAAGATAGCACAGTTCTTAACTTTGCTGCTATTCTCAGTGAAATATCCTCTGCTTACCCTTCTCTGTTAGAGAACTTTCATAACTCACTCATGAGTTATTTCACTGGACTGCACTGTGTACTGGGGAGAAAGAGTGGCTCGATTTGAGTCTACCCTCTCAAGAAAGGAAATATGCTTTCCTGGGATTTTTCTGTAGAAAGCAGCCAGCAACGCAACCATGTGGCCTCTGTGTAAAACATCTGACTTTCTAACCAATGTTGTTAAATCTTGTTTTCTTACTCAGCAGGAGCTCGTTGAAAACTGACATTGTATTGCTGGCTGGGATCACAACTCTGCAAATTATTTCTAACAGTATGCAGTTTTTCTCAAATGAGTCAAGCAAGGTCAGCATGATGAACATTTGTCTGATAGCCTCTGGAGTTAATGAGCATTTTTGTTTATTTTGATGAAGGGAAGAGAGTAGAGGATGAAGACCTGAGATTGCAATCCAGAAAAGTTATGCTATTGGCTAACCCCATAGATGTTTCTGAATTTTTCCATCTATGAAGGAACTGGCTAATAAAACATATGCAAACTTTGTAGTCTTTAATAGGTTTATTTCTGCTATTATTAAAAAATTATCACAGTGTTAAAGAAGTACATGTATCCCTGTTGACAATCCAAATAAATAAAGAAGCCCAAAAGGTGAAGAAGGATTGAAATAGTTCCAACAGACATGGCCAATGACAGAAAAACACAACACTTCTTTATCACATTCTCCAAAGCTCTGGTTCATTTCTGAAACCACGGTTGACATTCTATAGAGAGTTAGGAAGGACTTCAGCTAAAAATGATAAAAACACAAGTCGAGCCAAAATCAGTTTGGCTCAGTAGATAGAGTGTTGGCCTGCGGACTGAAAGGTTCCAGGTTCGATTCCGGTTAAGGTCATGTACCTTGGTTGCAGGCATATCCCCAGTAGCAGGGATGCAGGAGGCAGCTGATTGATGTGTCTCTTTCACTGATGTTTCTAACTCTCTGTCCCTGTCCCTTCCTCTCTGTAAAAAAAATCAATAAAAAATATATTAAAAAAAAACCCACAAGTGAAAGCCTTTCACTTAGTCCAATCATTTAAGAACTGCTGGATAAAATACAATAAAATATTTTTAAGATGTAACTTAACATGAAGTCAAGAAAGGAAAATCATTGTTGTGGAAGCAAAAAGAGCTCAAAGTCAGAGATGAATAGGAGTTGTACTGTGTGTAAAGTGATATCTAAATTCACATTATCTATAGAATGTGCAAGCCCAACCTGTGATATTAATGTTAAAAACTCATATTGACCTTGATGTAAAAATATGAGCTCATTGAAAGATAGGCTAAAAAGACTCCAAATGAAATACAAATTATGTTCAAGGATAAGAAGACCCAATATTGTGAAGATCAATTTGCCCCAGTTTATCTGTAGTTTCAATCAAAAGTTCAAAGAAAACATTTTGTAGATATTCTGCAGAAAAATCTCAGCAGTTTAAAAAATGTAAATGGAAGGACAAAGAGCAAGAAAGAGGAGATAGTCTTGAAGAAGTAGAAGATGGGAAAGGACTTGCCCTCCAGATATCAAGAACTTACTGTTAAACCCTAGCAGTTAAGACGTGGGGGGAGAGAAGAACCGATGGAAGGTGGGGGGATGGGAGAGGGAATGGACAAAGAGCCCATTCCAATGGAATGAAAGAGAGCTTAGAAATAACTGTACCATAGGAGAAAAACTTGGTTCATAGCAGAGAAAGCATTACAGATAAGTGAAGAAAGTGAGGCAGCAATAAAAAATGAAGCTGGGCTGAAACCGGTTTGGCTCAGTATAGAGCATTAGCCTTCGGACTGAAGGGTCCCAAATTTGATTCCAGTCAAGGGCATATATTCTGGTTTCGGGCACATCCCCAGTGGGGGGCGTGCAGGAGGTGGCTGATCAATGTCTCTCTCTCATCAATGTTTCTAACTCTCTATTCCTCTCCCTTCCTCTCTGTAAAAAATCAATAAAATATGTTTAAAAAAAAATGAAGCTGGGACAATTGGTTAACCATACCAAGAAAAAAAGAAAAGAAAGAGAGAAATTGAGTTATTTCCTCATACATTTTCAATTCCTTAAATATCAAAGGTAAAACAAATATTTTATTAAAAATACTAAAGGCCTGATGCACAAAATGTGTGCATGGGGTGGGGGTGTCCCTCAGCCCAACCTGCACCCTCTCTAATCTGGAACCACTTGAGAAATGTCCAACTGCCCATTTAGGCCTGATTAGAATCGGGCATCCCTCTCACAATCCAGGACTGCTGGCTCCCAACTGCTCACCTGCCTGCCTTCCTGATAGCTCCTAACTGCTTCTGCCTGCCAGCTTGATCACCTCCTATCCACTCCCCTGCCAGCCTGATTGCCCCTAACTGCCCTCCCCTGCCAGCCTGGTCACCCCTAACTGCCCTCTCCTGAAGGCCTGGTCCCCCCTAACTTCCCTCCCCTACAGGCCTGCCCCCCCATTGCCTTCCCTACAGGCCTAGTCACCCCCAACTTTCTTCCTCTGCTGGCCTAGTCACCCCTAACTGCCCTCCTCTGCAGACTTGATTATCCCCAACTGCCTTCCTTGCAGTCCTGGTCCCTCCTAACAGCCCTCCCATGCTGGCCATCTTGTGATGGCCATCTTGTGTCCACACAGGGGCAGCCATCTTCTGTGTTGGAGTGATGGTCAATTTGCATATTACTCTAATTAGATAGGATAGAGGCCTGGTGCATGGCTGAGGGGCTGGCTGCCCTGAAGGGTGTCCTGGATTAGGGTGGGGGTTCCCTTGGAGAATGGGGTGGCCTGGACAAGGGCCTGTGGTGGTTTGCAAGCTGACCATGCCTCCCAGTGACCCAAGCAGAGGCATTGGTATCTGGGATTTATTTATCTTCTACCATTGAAACTTTGTAGCCTTGAGGCCAGGGCAGGCCAACGTAGGCAGAAAGCTTGGCTTCCTCTATCGTCGGGGAAACCCAAGCCTCCTGCTCTCTCCAGCTCTGTGGCCGCCACCATATTTGTTGGGTTAATTTGATACTTGCTCCTGATTGATTGGTGGGGTGGCTTGTGGATGTAGTGGAGGTACAATCAATTTGCATGTTTCTCTTTTATTAGATAAGATAGAATGTTCTTATGACCATTGAGTAAGAAAACTTTTCATAAATAAATCATGAAATATGTAAAAACATAAAAGGAAATATTAATAATTTAAATACATGAAAATATAAAATTTGTTTATTCTAATGTCATTAAAAGAGTGAAGAATAAAATATAAAATGAGACAAAAAAGATATTTGAAACAAACATAACCAGCAAAGGTTTAGTCATTTGAATATTCCTCTCTGAATTAATAAGAAAAAGACAACATAAAAAAGGAGCAAAAGTCATATATATCATATATATCATTTCATAGGAGGAAACAAAATGACTGGTAAGGGTGTACAAAGAGGAATAACACTGGAGTCATCAAGTCATTGACAAATACTTCAGTTCTTCCTCTGGGGTCATGGTAGAGGTTAAACATGTGACTTGCTTTGACCAATGAAATGTGAGTGGAAGCTTGACATTTCTCTAAACAGTTCCTTGCCCAAACCCTCTTCTCTTTTCAACAATTGGACAGAATTTCCTACCCATGGCATACCATATTTCAGATATTTCAGATGATGGAGGCTCACTCTGTCAGCCTCCATCCTTGAGTGAGAAGGTGTGTGACAAAGCTGAACCAATTTGTGGTGAATATAAGCATGAATGAGAAATATTCTTTTTTGTTGTTGTTGAAAATTACTATTGAGGTTGTTTCCACAGCATGACCTAGATCACTAGTTCTCAAAAATTGCCGCATTTTAGAATAATCTAGAAAACTTTAAAAAATGCCAAGGTTAATTACAAACCAATTAATCTCTGTGAATGAAGCATTAGAATTTTTTAAAGCTCCCTAGGTGGCCCCGATATACAGCCAAAGTTGAGGATTAAGGATCTGACCAGCCTGAAGGAGGCTATAAAAAGGAAACATTCAGATCACACAAAAAGAAGAGCTCTTGAAAATGTAAAGCATAGTAGCAGAAATGAAAAATTCAGAAGAAAGACTGGAAGGTAAAATTTGAGGAAAATTTCCAAAGAGTAGAATAAGAGGACAAAGAATTTGAAACTGAAAAAGAAAAAAAAACAGAAATTGAAAGGGCTTGCCCAAGAGATCCTACATCTGCAAAAGAAAAAAGGATGGTGGTGGGTGGGAGTTGAGTGGGAGGGGAAGAGGTTCCAAAAAGAGAAAATAGAAAAATTTAATGAGGAAGAAATAATGTAAAATTATTTCTTAAAGCTGAAGGACCTAAGCTACCAGAATGAGAGGTCAGTGAACGTCATAGTGAACAATGGAACTCCTGGTCAGATGAACACCCGAGGGAGCACTTTGCATATTAGGCATATATATATATATATATATATATATATATATATATGAGTTAGTATGAACCCCACAGATAAAAGGCTCAATCCTAAAAGACTGCCCCCACTTTATCTTTATTTTTTTTAAGATATGGATTTTTTAGATGCACCCCTCATACTTCAGAATTCAGCAATACACTTTACTTTCATTCACAGGTTTATTATAAGGAATATTTTAAAGGATATAAGTGAGCAGCCTAATGGAGAGGTACATAGGGCAAAGTCCAGAAGGGTCCCAACACAGGAGCTTCTTTCCTGTGGAGTTAGGATGCACCATCCATCCTCCTGGCACAAGGATGTGTCCACTGACAAGGATGATTCCAAACTCCATTGTTTAGGGGTTTTTATGGAGATCTCAATTCATAGACATGATCAATATGAACTGAATCTACAGTCCCAAAGGTTGCGAGTGGAGCTGAAAGTTCCAGGCTTCTCATCAAGGCTTGGTCTTTCTGGCCATCAGTCCCCATCCTAAAGCTATCTTGGGGTTTGTCAAAAGGTGCCTCATTAGAACAAAAGATGTTCCTATCACCCCTATCCTACTGAGGAAATTGCAAAGAATTTAGGAGCTCTGTCAGAAACTGTAAACAAAGACCAAATATCTTTCTATAATACCACATAAGGTCTCAAAAATTTATCTTCCAAGCATCCTTTCTCAAGAAGCTATTAAAAGAAACACGTCTTCTAAACCAGGGACTAAACCAACAGAAAGGACAATGAGTGATTCAGCTTCAGAGATGAGCAGAGGCATCCCTGTGTGAGGGTGGGAGGGGAGCCCAGCAAAGGCACATTAGGAAGCTCCATGCAAGTCCTCTAGGAAGGGGAAGGATGATGGGGTACCTGCTGTGAAAAGCTGAGAGGAGGTTTAAACAACTATAAATTAGTGATAAGTTCACAGAAAACTAAGCAACCAAAAAAAAAAAAAAAACCACACACACACACACACACACACAAAAGCCACAACTATTGATTCGATGGAAAACAAACGTTATAGGAAAGGAAAATTATTCTTTTTTTTTAAATTTTTTATTAATTTTTATTAATTTTTTATACATATCTCCCCATTGCCCCCCCTCCCTCTCAGGCATACCCCGACCCCCCAGTGTCTGTGATCATTGGTTATGTTTATAAGCATGCATACAAGTCCTTTGATTGATCACTTCTTTACCTCACTTAACTTTAATCTTTCTGCTATAATTTCACAGTCTGTTTGATGCTTTATGATTTTTGTCCTCCTGAGAATTATCAGTCTACTCCCTTTCTGTGCTCCTGATTCTATTATATTCACCAGTTTATTCTGTTGATCAGATTTTTAATTCACTTAATTTTTAGATTCTCTTGTTGACAGATGTGTATTTGTTGTTCATAATTTTTTGTCTTTTACCTTTTTCTTCTTCCTCTTCTAAAAGGGTACCTTTCAGCATTTCATATAATACTGGTTTGGAGTTGATGAACTCCTTTAGCTTTTTCTTCTCTGTGAAGGTCTTTATCTGCCCTTCAATTCTGAATGATAGCTTTGCTGGATAGATTATTCTTGGTTGTAGGTTCTTGTTGTTCATCACGTTGAATATTTCTTGCCACTCCCGTCTGGCCTGCATCGTTTCTGTTGAGAAATCAGCTGACAGTTGTATGGGTGCTCCCTTGTAGGTAATAAACTGTTTTTCTCTTGCTGCTTTTAATATTCTCTGTTTGTCTTTTGCTCTTGGCATTTTAATTATGATGTGTCTTGGTGTAGTCCTCTTTGGGTTCCTTTTCTTTGGGGTTCTGTGTGCTTCCTCGACTTGTAAGTCTATTTCTTTTACCAGATGTGGGAAGTTTTCAGTCATTATCTCTTTAAACAGGTTTTCAGTATCTTGCTCTCTCTCTTCTTCTGGCACCCCCACAATTCTGATGTTGGTACGCTTGAAGCTGTCCCAGAGGCTCCTTACATTATCTTCACATTTTTGGATTCTTTTCTCTTCTTGCTTTTCCAGTTGAATGTTTTCTGCTTCTTTATATTTCAAATTTTTGACTTGATCCTTGCCTTTCTCTAGTCTGCTGTTAGTACTCTGCATAATAGTTTTCATTTCAGTCAGTGTCTTTATCATCTTCTCTTGGGTCTCACTAAATTTATCCATCTTTTCTAGCATATTCTTGCAAAACCTTATAAGCGTGGTTTTGAACTCTATATCCAGTCGTTTTTTTTCCTCCATTTCTTTTGCTTGTAATCCCTTCCCTTGTCTCGGCATTTTCACTGTGCCGGGGAAACTTCTGTGCTGGATTCAGCCGAAGAAGCCTCTGCTGAGCTTGGGAGGGTGGAGTCTCAGGGCTTAAGGGACCGCCTTGCCTTCCAGTCGGCCCCGCCCTCCACGGCCCCTGAGTCTCACATGACTGGGTAATGGCTGGAGCGGTCCTTGTGCGCGCGCACCGGCAGCGCCTCTGACCGCTGCCCTTCCGGCTCCCCTGCGAACCAGGACCACACGAGTCTAGGTCCCCAGGGTTTCGCCCAAAACAGGGGCCCAGTGGACTCAGAAGTGGCGCAGTTGGGAGGGTCTGTCTCCCGCCCACTCGCGAAAGCCAGCGGCACAATCAGCAATCCGTCCTCCGCGTGGTGCCGTGCGACCAGACCTCCGATCCTTTGCAACTCCCCTAAATTTCCGTGCACCTCTCCCTTTTCACAGTCCAAACTCCCCCCGTATGAGTTTCGGCTGGATCTGGGGTTTAGTGTCGTAAGATAAGGGGTTCAATGCCGTTGGGAGTCTCCGTTTCCCTCCCGCCAGAGAAAGCCAGCCAGGTACTCCGGCACCCGCTCTCTCAGTGCGCGTCTCCGTACCTCAGCTTTTTGCAGCTCCTCTGGGTCTCCGCGAGCCCCTCTCTTTCCCTCTAGTTGTAGAACTTCCACTCAGCCAGCTTTCCTGTGGTTCTGGATGATGTTCGTTCTGTCTTTTAGTTGTAGTTTTGAAATTGTTGTGCGAGGCAGCAGTATAGGTGTTTACCTATGCCGCCATCTTGGATTCCCCGGAAAATTATTCTTAACACACTATGTGACCCAGCAATCCAGGGTGTTAACATAATAATAACAATCTAAGCACGGAATGTTGATCTAGTCAACTTAGAATATAACTTTAAAAAAATGGGAACACAGGGAAGGATGGGTGACTGTGGTAGATCATGAAGGTGAAAGAGAGCTGTGCTCTTACTTTCCATAATGTGATTGCAATATGATGGCACCAAATGAATAAACAGATAAGAAAAAACAATACAATTATGTTATTTGGGACTGAGAGCCATAAATCCCAAATAATCAATTAAAAGAGTTGAAAATAGCTTCTCTGAGGAAGGAGCAGAGGATTGCTTTTGAGGACTATTTCACTTTTTGAATGATGAGCATATATAACGTTTTAAAAACAAAAACTGCTTATCTGGCTAAGAACAGCAACAACAACAAAACAAATAGAAAATCTATGAATAAAAAACAAAGCCATTGGAATGAAAAGCTCAAGAGATGGATTAAATTGAGAAATAGACACAGCTCTCCTCTGGAATTTTTTGGTCCAACTAATAAAGCAGGGAAATTAGGAAGAGACTGTGTAGAGCAAGGTCCATGGGCAGGAAAGTAAGGCCTACTGAGCAGAGCAGAGCCAGTTACCATTGTCCAGCCTTCTTTTTCTTCTCTACAGTTTGGCTAATGTCCCCAAAAGAGGAAGGGCAGCTAGGCAGTGCTTTTCTTCTCCACCCTGGAGAGGGACTTGATTTTCAGGGTCCCCTGCCCCCCACCAGCAATGGCCATTCACAGTAATTTGCACCTGATCTAAGCATTTTACATGTATTACTGCATTCACATTTTATCCCCACAATCACATTATGAGGTAAGTACAGTATTATTACTCTCATAATTAAAACTGAGGTGCACAGAATTAAGGAACTTGCTTTAAGTCACCCATTGGTGAGTGATGGATTTGGGATTTGAACCTGATTTTCCTTTTCAAGCTCTTCCCTGTGCCCTGAATTTTTAGTGCCACTTCTCCTGCATGCACACCCTGGTGTTTTATGAGTTTTACCAGGGAAGGGAAGTCTGTTTGCTCATCATTGTTTCTCTCAATACCTAGTTTGTCTTTGGAGTTTGCATTCTCAACTATTGTGTGATAATGTGTCTTATTACAAGTACTCTGATCCTTACCCGAAGTCTCCAATAAAATAGCAAGGAGTTGATCTTTGAAAACAGGTTAAGGATCCCTCTTGTAGACAAATGAGTATAAGCTGCAAGCAGTTTGAATTCATAAAACAAGAAGAATGCTTATTGACTTTATTTATTCCCTATATTATATTTTAAAAATAGGAAGCAGCTACCAAAAATGTCATATAAGGAAGTGGATAAAAAGCAAAAAAATTAAAAAAAATAGTCAAAGAAAGTGGATAAATGAATATGCCAACTGAAAAATTTAAGAAGGTTGCGGTATCTAAAAATAAAATCCAGTTATGAACCTTCTGGCAGCCATGATAAAGAAATGCAAGTAATTGCAAAATCTCATAAAATAGAAGAGAGTCAATTGAGTGTTTATCTCATGTACAAGTTAAGTATGTGATAGAGAAGGAAAAGTAGGCAAAATATCGTATGATTATATATTGAGTCACTGTGATTTTGGCAAAAGTTACCACTTTTCTTTCATCAAATGGGAAAGTAAGTTTGGAAAAACTTCACATGGCCTCTCTGTCTGGCTTGAAGCTATTTGGCTCATTTCTTAGGCTTACAACATTAAAACCACAATGCAGATTGCTTTCATAAGTCGTTAGAGCCATCCTTAAGATGAATCAAGCTAATGCAGGGTAAATAAGGAACCAACCAGCAGAGATCCAGGTGGGACTTGAATCCAGAACTGGAAAAAGTGGGGTATGAATATATATCCAAATCTCACAGGGCTTGTTGGCAACCCCCTTCCTCTGCCATGTGGAGGAATTGATCATGCAGATTTTGGAAAGCTGTGGTATTCTTAAGTCAAATTGGGATGGAGGCCAGCAGTAAACTGGCAGCCAAGCGTGCCAGACATCAGAGTTGAGAATAGTCTTTGGGTGATCTGGGATCCTGGGGGACCGGGGAAGATAGCAGCCATAGCCACAGTGATATTTAAGAGAAGAGAAGACAGCCAACCAGGGAGAAGTTTGTGTCTGCACCCCTTCTTGTCTCCTGGACCTGATATCCTAGGCTTACTGTGCTCCTCTCTTTTCTGGAAAATTAGTGTTACCCTAATAAAAAGACTTAGAATTCAATAGAAATTTAAATGATTATTTGAAGTTACCAAAATGGTCTTCCTTAATGGAGCTGAGTCCACTCTCAGCATAGCCATCACACCTTCTTCCAGCAGCCACCCGATCTCTCTCTGCTACAACCAAGCTTTAAGGAAGAGCTGTCTACACTTGCTGTCCCTAGTTCTAGCTCCCATCCAATATTCCAATGAAACTGTTCTGGGCAGAGTAGCTAATAGTCTACTTGTTGCTAAGTGGGCACATTTCAGTTCTTGTTTTACTTGGTTTCCTTGAAGTAGGGAATTATTCTCTTGGAAACACTCACTTCTTTTGGCTTTTATAGCTCCACTCCACTGTCTCCTGACTTTCCTTTTCAAGCTCTTTCCCTGTGCCCTGAGTTTTAGTGCCCCTTCTCCTGCATGTAAACCTGGTGTTTTGTGAGTTTTATGAGGGGAGGAAAGGTCTCTTTGCCCATCATGGTTTCTCTCAATACCTAGCAAAATGCAGTGCATTGTAGGAGGTTATCAATAAATATTTTTGAAGAAATGGACCAAGGTAAGTTTTGTTCATATTTATTTGGAATTTTTATTCAGAGGACCAAAAATAATATTGGCGGTGGTTTACAATGTTAAAATATATTGAAACTTTTAAATTAAAAAAATAATAATGAAAACCAAATAAAAGTGGAATAATAGTGACATACTAGTTTCCTATGATGAATTAATTATAGCAATGGAACATTAAGTTTTCTGCTGATTTTCCTGGTAGGCAAAACAAAATGAGAAATGCATCAAGTTAAGTAGTTCTCATTGACAAATAAATAAAAGGAAGCATTCAAATTTGAGTACGAATAAAAATATTTTCTGGTACTGAATTTTATTTTATTTTAATTTAATAAATCTTTATTGTTCAGATTATTACAATTGTTCCTCTTTTTCCCCTCATAGCTCCCCTCTACCTGGTTCCCACCCCTCCCTCTGCCCTTACCCCCCGCCACTGTCCTCATCCATAGGTGTATGATTTTTGTACAGTCTCTTCCCGTACTACCCTCATCCCTTTCCCCCCAAGAATTGTCAGTCCACTTCCTTTCTTTGTTCCTGATTCTATTATATTCACCAGTTTATTCTGTTCATCATATTTTTTTAAATATATTTTGTTGATTTTCTACAGAGAGGAAGGGAGAGAGATAGAAAGTCAGAAACATCGACGAGAGAGAGACATCGATCAGCTGCCTCCTGCACGCCCCACAGTGGAGATGTGCCCGCAAGCAAAGTACATGCCCCCAATCGGAATCGAACCTGGGACCTTTCAGTCTGCAAGTCGACACTCTATCCACTGAGCCAAACCGGTCTTGGCCATCATATTTTTTATTCACCTGTTTTTTAGATTCACTTGTTGATAGATATGTATTTTTTGTTCATAATTTTTATCTTTACTTTTTTCTTCTTCCTTTTCTCAAAGAATACCTTTCAGCATTTCATATAATACTGGTTTGGTGGTGATGAACTCCTTTAGCTTTTTCTAATCTGTGAAGCTCTTTATCTGGCCTTCAATTGCGAATGATAGCTTTGTTGGGTAGAGTGATCTTGGTTATAGGTTCTTGCTATTCATCACTTTGAATATTTCTTGCCACTCCTGTCTGGCCTGCATAGTTTCTGTTGAGAAATCAGCTGACAGTCGTATGGGTGCTCCCTTGTAGGTAACTAACTGTTTTTTCTCTTGCTGCTTTCAAGATTCTCTCTTTGTCTTTTGCTCTTGGCATTTTAATTATGATGTGTCTTTATGTGGTCCTCTTTGGATTCCTTTTATTTGGAGTTCTGTGCACTTCTTGGACTTGAAAGTCTATTTCTTTCACCAGGTGGGGGAAGTTTACAGCCATTATTTCTTCAAATGGGTTTTCAGTATCTTGCTCTCTCTCTTCTTCTGGCACCCCCATAATTCTGATGTTAGCACACTTGAAGTTGTCCCAGAAGCTTCTTCCCCTGTCTTTATATTTTTGGATTCTTTTTTCTTTTCCAGTTGAGTGTCTTTTGCTTCTTTGTAGTTCAAATCTTTGACTTGATTCTTGTGGTCCTCTAGTCTGCTATTAGAGCTCTGTATAATATTTTTTATTTCAGTCAGTGATGTTTAATTTCTAGTTGGTCCTTTTACATATTCTCAAAGGTCTTGCTAAATTTATCGGCCTTTTCTAGAAAATTCTTGAAAAACCTTATAACCGTGGTTTTGAACTCTATACGCAATCATTTGCTTTCCTCCATTTCTTTCATTTGTGATCTGTTTCTTTGTCTCTGCATTTTGGCTACTTCCCTGAGTTGATAGAGTTGCTTTGTGTGCTAGGTGTCCTATAGGGCCCAGTGGCTCAGCCTCCCCAGTTACCTGAGGTGGACACTCTTGGTGCACCTCTTTGTGGGCTGTGTGCACAGTCTTGTAGTTAAGTCTTGATTGTTGTTGGTATCACTGGGACCTCCAGGCCAATTGGCTGTGAGGATCAGCTGTGTCTACACTGGGAGAATTTCTGTGCTGGAGACACCTTTGTGGGAAAAGACATGCAAAAGCCTCTGTACTCAGCTTGGATGGGGCAGAGTCTCAGGGCAGAGAAAACAGCATTGGTTTCCCATCAGCCCTGCCATAATAGGCCCCTGAGTCTCAGTGTCCCGTGGTGATCACTGCAAGCACCTCTGAGAGAAAGCCGCTCTTGAGTTCCATCCACTGCCAGTTTCTTCCTGAATGAGTCTGGTTCCCCAGAGTCTTGCCCAGAACTTGAGTTCAGTGCAGTCAGGAGCTTTTGTCTCCCTCCCACTTGAGAAAGCTAGCCATGTACTCAGTTGCCTGCCCTCTCCGTGCACACGCCTTGGTACCTCTGCCTTCCGCAGTTGCTCCGAGTCTCAGTGTGCTTTTCTCTTTTCTGACAGTCCAGTTTCACCCCGTATGAATCTGGGTCCCCAGAATCTTGCCCAAAACTGGAGTTCAGTGCAGTCAGGAGCTTTTGTCTCTCTCCCGCCTGAGAAAGCCAGCCACACACTCTATTGCCAGTCCTTTCCACACGCGTGTCTCAGTACCTCTGCCTCCTGTAGCTCCTCTGAGTCTCAGTGTGCTTTTCTCTTTCTTTCTAGTTGTAGAATTTCCACTCAGCTAGCCTTCCTGTGGTTCTGGATGATGTCCATTTTGTCTTTTAGTTGTAGTTTTGAAATCGTTATGTGAAGCAGCAGTTTAGGTGTTACCTATGCTGCCATTTTGGTTTCTCCTAGTACTGAATTTTAGTTGATGTTTTATCAGTTACCTTTATAAGGTAATACATTGGGTAGTGTCTTTGTTCATTATTTTTCAAAATATACAGATGCTTCTCCAAATTGTTCTTTTAGATACCTGGGTGATACTAATAGAAGGAATGGGCATTTCCAGACAGACAATAGCTGACTTAATTAGGAAAGTGGATTGATGTTGGGTAGAATGAACTCCTTCTGGATACCAGCCACCCAGAAGATGCATTCATAAACCTGAACCCAAATATCATGGCTCTCTGGCCCTTGTTGGAAAGCCTAAGGAAATTTTGTACTAGTTCAAAGAGAGAACTAGTTCTATGGATTTTCACAGGGAAACACACAGAAATCTTAATTCCATTGTTCTTCTGAGATTTAATACTATGGGCTCATAAAAGCTCTAGTTTGGAAGTGGGGGAAAATCTGTGTTCTGATAATCGGGGCTCTTGGGAGCCTATGATGTTAAAGTCCCAAAGGGAAGCCAGGTAGGATTTCTGCTCATTGCCTCTCTCTCCTGCCAGACTGGGTTAAATCTGACAAAATATAGAGTACCAAAAATGCTTACAATTGAAGTAGGAAGACAAACACCCCCCTTCCTTCTTCCTTCTCCTTCTCCCTCAGTGGTGTGTGTGTGTGTGTGTGTGTGTGTGTGTATGTGTATGTGTGTGTGTGTATTTGATTTTTAGAGATAGAGGAAGGGAGAGGGAAAGAGGAGGGAAACACCCATGTGAGAGCAAAGCATTGATGGACTGCCTTCTGCATGCCCCTTACTGGGGATTGAACCCAAAACCAGAGCACATGCCCTGACTGGGAATCAATCAGCAATATTTCAGTGCACGGAACAGATGCTCAACCAACTGAGCCACACTAACCAGGGCAACCCCAGATTATTCTTAACCCCCTGTCAACACCCAACTTAAAAATAGAATTGAGAATGGGAGTTGAGAGGCAAGATTTTCATTGAGTATTTTTGGAGAAAGCCAACAGTATGCTGACAGCATCCTGGCACATAGGTGAGAGAAATGAAGGATACATCTTCTTCCCCTTACAAAAGAGGGGATTAAGGAGAATTTAACATGCCACTTTCAGTTTGGGAGACATAGTGGACTTTACCAGCATGGAAAACCTAAATGGTTTGGCTAGCAACCTTGATGGTAGAGAGGATAGGTTGAGTGGGTGTAAGGCAAAGGAGTGGGTGTAGGACAGCAGATTGGGGTAAAGGGACCTCAGCTGAGAGAAGCAGAGATGTCACTATATTTCTAGGAACCAAGGAAACATAGGCAACCATTCCTATCTAGACACATGACCCTTGTCCTGGGGACCTGGGTGGGAGAATCAGTGAATGCTGAGGGGGTCTCTGAAAAGGACTAAACTATACAGCGCAAACATTGAGAAGGTTCATCCTGAATTTCCCTCTGCCTTTCTCCAGCTCTCCAAGGTGCCATTTCGAAGGATCCTGGAAGAGAAAACGAAGTTTGTGTGTGGCACCTGCCCCAGTCACTCTGGTGTGACACAGGCACGCACGTGCTTGTTCTTGACCTGGAATTGGGAGAGCAAGGGTGAGGGCAAGGGCAAGGGGTAGAGGCCACTGAGGGCAGGCTTAGATCCCAGTGCATTTAGAGGCCAGGCCCTTCCCTGGGGGCAGAAGCAGGAAGCCCAGCTCACTCCCTGGGACCTGGGAGCTAGGGAGTGAGGACGCAGTGGGAGAAGCTCCAGGCTCCTTGCAGGAAGGATGGGGAAGGGAGTGAAGGGCAGAGCCAGCGCTAGGTTTCTGATAATGCTCAAGGGTTAGGCCTAGCCACCCAGGAGCCAGGCAAAGAGGTGAAACAGGCAGAGGGCAGATCACTCACCCAGGAAAGTAAGCCCCCGTGATGTACCTTTGGGCCCCGGGCTCTGGGAAAGAAGACGATTTTAGAACCCGAATCAAAAAGAGGTATAATTAGACTCTGCAAGTAGACACAAATGGACGTGTCATACCTGCCCTCATGCCGCTGAGAGTGCCCTGAGCACTTTGGAAGAAAGGCACAGTGAAAATAGGAGGTCATATTATTATCATCTTAATTATAATTGGAACCTACAAGTCGAGTCTTGAAAGACATTTATAGCACATCCTGACTTGTTTAGGTCAGCTTCCCAGAAAGAGAGGGAAAAAATACTTGCACATTTTTCATTTAGGTAAGAAGCAGGTCCACCAGTCAGGCCCGCTATCTGGAGCGCCCCTATTTTAAGGATGCCCTTTGGGGTCAAGGTATATTAAAGGCTGACTAGAACCTAAAAGCTCTACATGGTAGAAAATAGGCTTGTTTTTTAGCTTTGGAGGGCTCCGGGCCAATTGGAAGCTTCTACCCACTGTGAAGTAATTTGGCTGGTAAAATAGCTGGCGAATTGTCCATGACTCAGGGCTCCTTGAGAGATGAAGTCTGCAAAGCAGAGCAGGAGGGGAGGATGCTGAACAAATATCTAAGGGAGGCTGAGCAGTTCTTGATTATTCCAAGGCTTATTGTCTGGGTAGAGGATGATCCAGACTTGCCGACTTCTTCCCTTTGGTGGCAGAGCAGGCCCAGAGGGGCAAATGCTACCTGCCTGTTTAGTTAATGAAAAAGTCCATAAGAGCATTTTAGGGTTGATGGGCCAATGAGGTCTCGCCCTCTGTGGATTCCAGGCACCCACGCTGCTCATGTGCCTGGAGCACACTGGAAATGAGCAATCTGATTGGCAGAACCACTGGAACCACAGCCGTGTGGCGCCTACGTGGAGCAGCTCGGTTTGCTGGCTTTATGACTGATGAAGACAAGTGTTGCATAACAACAGCTCATGAAAAACTGGTTTTAAAAAATACCTGGGTCATAGTCACTGAGAACTTAATGGCGATGCAACCAGAGGTTATTTTGCTTCTATCCCACCTCCTATTCTCAAAATGTGGGCCACCCAGAGCCCCTTTCATGCCTACCACTGCCCCATCTCACACTCTGGACCCGTTTCTCTCTTTTTCTTGTCCTCGCCTGAGGATATATTTATTGATTTGAGAGAGAGAGAGCTAGAGAGCTAGAGAAATGTCAAAGTGAGCGAGAAATTTTGGGCAGTTGTCTCTTGTATGCACCCCAAAAGAGAATTGAACCTGCAATTTTTTGGTGTATGGGATGACGCTCCCACTAACTGAGCCACCCAGCCAGGGCTGAACTCATTTATTGATCCTCTTTCTCTTCTTCACCCAGTTCCCACATCCCAAACTTATCCATCCTTAGTCTCTTCCTTAGGGACTCTAGTCGTTTGAAAATCAACAATGTTGAATTAACATATCCCTCCTTCTAGATAACACTTACCCTACCTTGTGGAGATG
This sequence comes from Lasiurus cinereus, assembly GCA_011751065.1. Classification (NCBI taxonomy): domain Eukaryota; kingdom Metazoa; phylum Chordata; class Mammalia; order Chiroptera; family Vespertilionidae; genus Lasiurus; species Lasiurus cinereus. The sequence goes on along the minus strand of JAAGEH010000041.1, from coordinate 32,640,157 downwards.
TGTCTCACCTAGGAGACTGGTGGGAGTGTCTGAGGCATCCACAGCCTGACAGCGGAGGTAACTAGGTGCAGGAGACTTCTCAACAGCACCAGACACACCAAATCTGACACATCTTGGAGCAAAATGATTTTTCCTCCAATACTGCTTTGAGTTTGGGGCAACTGTCCTTAATCAGGTACGTTTTCCTCTTTCTAAGATTCTAATTGCTAGGTTTGTCATGACTCACATTGAAAATAAATTATAATCTCTCCCCCCAGCCGGCCTCCCCCCTCCCTGCTACACATTGGAAAAGGAAACTGATTTTTCTTCTATGTTCATTACATATTTTTCACTCAGAAGAGTGGTTTACTGAAGTCAAGAGCATTTTGTTATGCCTTCTGGGTAATTCTGTGCCAAAATTCACAAGTGTCAAGAGAACACGGTTATTAAGAGCAAACCATACACCCCCTTATCTCTCTCTCCATAGGCTCTAGCCTCAGGGGTCAGAGCCAAGTGGCAGCTCTTCCTGCTAAGAATGTTCGCAATTTGGTGCCTGCCAGCAATAAGGACTGTAGTGTGAATATGAGAATTCTTGCTCCAAACTGGCTAGACCCACACTTTGTAAATGTCATTTTTTGGGATCCTGTTTTAGCTGAGAAACCAGATTTCACCCATGGCACTGAGTTAAGCTGGTGATGCTGTACAAGTTCTGAATCCTGCAAGGAGGGGCTCTTTTGATGCCCTTTTCAATACAAGTGATATACTTCTCATATTTACAAACCTTTTTAGGACAAGGTTAACCCTCAATATTGCTCAATAAATCTGACAAAATGAAAATCCAAGTTCGTACTTCTGCAAGCCGCTTAACTTCATCTTCTGCCTTATCACATTTGATGCTAACATAACAGAAAGTTTAAAAATTCTCTACTTTTTAGCAATGGGGTAACATGGGTTCAACATACACTAAAAAAAAAAAAGAAAAAAAGAAAGAAAGAAAGAAAAAGAAATGCATTACATACTTAAAATACAGATGTTTATATAACAGGATGACAAAGATGACAATCCTGGACTGTTCCCTTTAAAAAGTAATGTCATAATACAAAAGGTATCTTTGACCATGTAACCTCAGTATCACATAAACCTTGAATTCTTAGTTGTAAGGTAAGCGATGTTACCTAAAAATGGAAGAAACCATCTTCTTTTTATAATCACTAGATATATTATTTTATGTGGGTAAGGTTTGCAACAAAAGAGTTCAGCTGGCAGTTAAGCGCATCCCCTAGGTATTCATTCACTGCATACAATCTTCAGTCAGATACTCTACTATGTTTTAAAATGAGCTTCATTAAAATTTATACTCATAACTACTATACATGTGTATTTAAATGAAATTTAGTGTTCCCACTAAGTGCCAGATTTAGCACAAATGTGTCATTTTGGCAGGCAATGACGAGCATGTTCAGTAAAGTTAAACTTCTGTTGCATGTTCAGTACTAGTAAAGTTAAAGTTAGGATTGAAAAAAATGATCATTTATTGTTCATATTACAATAAATTCTTATTTGCCTAGAATCCAAGTGGCTAGAAACATCAAATACCAGAAATGCTTTAGAAACATTCTGTTTGGTTTTTATGATGTGACTAGTAACTAGGTTCTTAAATAGTTATATGTAACTACAAAAACAGAAACTTCCAGGCTGCACCATAATAGCTGGTTTAACCCCATGATGTTCACCCTCAGCAGTTATGAGTCCTCTGCTCTAGGTTTTGTGCTCATAGGAGGGCCCTGGATGGTTCTGAAGAGTTGATGTATCCATAGACTGAGGAGGTAGAAAATGGTAGTGGTGAAGTGTGTGGACTCTGATGGCCGCTGACCTGGGTTCAATTCCCATTTACTTGCTGCGTGACTTCTTCAACTGCAGTTTCCTTATCTGTTAATATGCAAATAAAGTTATATCACAGAATTGTTTTGAAAAATATGTTAACGTAGAGCGTCTAGCATAATGCTAGCACATCGAAGGCATTCAATAAGGATCAATGATTATTATTTCCAAACTAAAGGCCCAGTATACACATTTGTGCATGAGAGGGGGTCTGACAGCTCACTCTGATGGGGGCTGATCAAGGCCAGGTGGGAAGGGGCTGCTAGAGGTTGGAAAGGCCAATCGGGGCCCTGAATGGGTTGGTTGGCCACTGCAGTGCATGTCATAGTGACCGGTCGTTCTGGCTTTTGTATGTATGTGTATGTATGTATGTGTGTATATATATGTTTTTCCGGTGGATCCTAACTTTCAATCTATGCCTTAACCTGACTGAAGAAGTGATAAGACCATATTAGGAGGGTTACCATAGAAACGCTTGTCACTTTTCTGTTGCCCCAGGTGCAGCTCCTAAAATTCCATCACTTGAGCAAGTGTAAACAGAGTATATTTGGATGTTGAGCACAAGTGTTACTATTAGCAGTAATGTCAGCAAACACCTTCCTGCAAGTGTTACATGCTCTGCCTCAGGAGCCAGTGGAGCTATGGGTTGCTGGCCCATTTCAAACCCAGAATTCCCAAGCTCCTGCTCCCTATGACTCAGACCACCAGGCTCACTATTCCATTTGGACCCTCTGACCAATTACAGATTTTCTCACTTCTGATGATTGTGTATTCTAGATTTAAGGGGAGCAGATGTCCTTTAATGCAGGCCAATGCAGAGAAAGCAGGAAGGAAACATTTGTTTCTCTTCCCAGCTTGGCTGTCAGGTCTTTGGGAGCTGGCCAGGAGGAAAGATGGTGCCCTGGGGAATTGCAAAACCAAGTGTCAGCTGTCTGGATATTGCAGGTTATACAGGCTTCTGGGGTATGCATTTCTTTAACATTCAAACACGGTGGCAGGAACCCCCATTCCACATTCAAATTCTAATTTATATGACATCTAGCTCTCCATCTCCTCCCCACTACACCAGATCTACCTTTGCAAACCTACCAGCTAAGCAAAGGCCTCTTACTCTGGGGATCTGCTCCTGAGCTGCATAAAGACCTGATAGAAGCTTTGAAATCACATGGCCAAAATCATACAGAACTCTTGTTTCCCATAGTCTCTGTAAGAGAAAAGAGGACGGTATATTGTTTAAGATAAAGCATAATGCAGCTCATTGTCAGACTCAAAATAACAGTGGCTAAATGACATGGAAAATTAGTTTCTCTCACCCATAGATGTCAGAGCTACAATTGGAGCACTGCTGTCTGAAGTCATTCTTGGAGACCCAGGTCCTCTTTATCTTATTGCACTGCTATCCCTAAGTTGTTGTCTTCATCACCTGGTTCCAGATGGTGCATGGCTACATCCCAGTCCAGTCAGCAAGAAGGACTAGATGACAATAGGGAAGGCACACCTCTTCCCCTTAGGGCAGAGATCAGGAACGTCTGGCCTGCAAAACCATTTGGTCTAGCCCTGCCAAGGCATTAGGAGTGAGTTCATTAAATGTTTGATCAAATATAGCTGGCAACTTTTTAATATGTATATTTTATTGATTTCAGAGAGGAAGAGAGAGGGAGACAGAGATAAAAATATCAGTGGTGAGGAGAATCATTGATTGGCTGCTACCTGTACGCCCCACACTGGAGATCAAGTCCACAACCTGGGCATATGCCCTGACCAGAAATCGAACCTCGACTTCCTGGTTCATAGGTCAACACTCAACCACTGAGCCATGCCCCCTGGACTAGCAGGCACATTTTTAAATTGGTAATTTTGTATGGCCCTACAATGATGTTATAAATATTCGAATGGCCCTTGGCAGAAAAAAGGTTCCCCACCCCTACTTTAGGGTATAACCTGGAAGTCATCACTTGCTCTCCAGGCACATTAGTCTTATTTACTGGGAACCTCATAGGTCATGAGGGCCCATGACATTAACTTTATTCTAAAGAACTACTGGACCTTGACACCTGGATCACCTGGTCTTCCTGATCCTTGATTTCTGGGTGCCTGTGACCTTAGATTCTCCTCTCTCAAGACCAGGAATTTACAGAGCTCCTGAACAGTAAAGAGTGGAAGTGAAAATAATAGAATAGAATAGAATAGAATAGAATAGAATAGAATAGAATAGAATAGAATAGAATAGAATGGAATGAGGGAGGAGACCAAGGGTGCATACAAATTTTAACATTAGTCCCTCAAGTCAGATATCTGTGTTAGGGCTCTTGGGGAAGAAGGGAAAGCATGAAGTTTCTAATTCTAAAACTTTGTAGAGTCACATACCCGTGTGAGAATTTGAGTCTGTCTCTTCAGAAAAATGCATGTACACACCAGAATATACAAACATAAAGTTTATGGACCCACTTAATTAAATTATGTTACCACTTGGCTTGTTGTCCCCAATGGTCACTGTGGCTTCTTTAAGTTTTATGAGAGCATTATCAGGCTTAAAGAAGTTCTCTGGTTCACCAAGCTCCTTAATGGCCAGACTTAATAGAAGCCAGTCATAAACTGATGTCACAGCATCATAATGTCGGTTCCATTCTGATTTCTTTGTTTCTGGGAACACGAAGAACTCTTTCTCTGGAATTATACCCCAGGGATGAAGGCATCCACATCCACTGAGGCTGAGAAAATACCCGAAGGTTCAGCCAGGAGTAAACATTACCCAGATTGGAAGATAAGAAAATGAAAATGCATGAGAAATGAAAATGGATGAGGTTCAAGGCCCAAACTTTCAAATGAGAAAATAAAATTCCTGATTTGCAATCTCCTTGGGGAGGAGAGTTCTTTGCTATGTTATGGGAACAAAAGGTTATTGCATGGTTCGTGTTTTCTCATTAGAGCGTGGGTTGATGAGGGGCTTCCTGAGGCCTCTTGGCTCCAGTGCAGGGAGTGAAGCATGAGTAGAGGGTGGAGGGAAGCGTGGCACTGGCCACAAATGCAGTGGCTGTATAATCATGACATGTGCTGTGTCACCTGGGGCTGCCCTCAGTGACACTTTTAGGTCTTCCTGCTTTCTCCAGAGCTGCAGCTCCTGGGGCAGCAGGCGTTCGGAGCCTTGTAGAAGCTCTGTTCTCTGAAATCAATGCTTCTCGCCCCTGGCTGCACATTTAGAACTACCTGGAGAACCTTAAAGCTACTGTTGCCTAGACACCACCATTTGACTGGTCTGAAGTGGGGCCCAGGAGGCCCAGGAAATAGAAGCTCCCCAGCTACTTTCCATGCAGAGAACCACTACTTAAAGTGTGACCAGAAACAACTGCAGGTATTCTGTGGATCTATAGAGAACTTAGATACTTAATCATCAGAGGAAAGTCAGAAGGACTGTTCTTTCAACAAACAAGAACTGCCTTAGAGTTAGGAAAACTGCATTGTTAAAGGAGGTTGATGAGAAAAATGGGTTTGTGGGTCTGACATTTGTCCTCCTTTCAGTCATTAAATAACAGCTTCGGTGATAAAACTGAACTTCTGTTAAATACTTAATGAGATGAAAATTTCCAGAGAGAATTAATCAAGAATGAGTTTAATTCTATTCCAATTAGGTGTGGGTTAAACAATGCACCACATAAAAATTCAAACCAAACAGAGATTAAAGGAAAAAAAAGGGAGGGGTTGCTGACAGCACCGAGGTAGGGAATGTTGCTGGGCTCATTACTTGGCAATAAAACCCAGTGAAATCGCACTTAGACAGGGTGTAATACTATTCCAATGAGGCGCAAGTTCAATGTCACTTTTCCTCCTGCTAGAATCTTTGTTTTCAGGTAGCAGACAGAGCATTAAGGGTGACATCTGGAGACTGTTGGGTACAGAGCAGTCAGAGAGATGGGTGTCTTAGTTTGGGGCCCCCAGAAACATGTTCTAAACAAAGATTTGTGGACAGGTTGTTCATTTGGAAGGTGATCCCAGGAAACATTGAAAGGTAAAGGAGAAGGGAGAAAGAGGAAGAAAGAATGGCAATAAGGAATATGTTATCAAACAGTTACCACTGAAGGCAACTGGGAGTTAATCCCACTGTCTAGACATCCTTGGTTACCCCAACTGAGAAGCAAGGAAGCTGGGCTTCCACCAGTTTGTGAGCTGCTTCCAGAACATTAATTCCCCTTTTCTGGCTGCCAGAACTAATATGTGCCCCCCCCCCCCCCGATAAATAAAGACTCAAAGAGACAGAGTGGCAGGTGTATGAAAGAAGCAGCCTTTGGCCTGAAGTGAGAGCAAAGAGAACACGAGCAAGGCATTGACCATGTCGGCCACAATGGACAATATTGAGAATGCAGCTTTTAACCATCTATCCTAAGCAATAGAATGATGATCAAACAGCATACATCAAACAATTCAGAATAAGGGCTTGATTCACACGTTTACAGATTTCTATGCAGTGGTCTTGCTGAGAACTGGGGGTATACCAACCTACCACATTTCTTTCTATCTGCCTTCCCAGCAACTCAGTCACTGAATCCAGGAAGTACTGTTTCCTCTGACTAGCCAAAAATTTGTTGTGCTGAACACTTCTTCGTTTCATTCCCATTCCCACTCCAATGTTCAAAACTTGATTGTGGGTTAGCAAGTGGGTCTGGGTCATGCAACCTCACTGGATCTGGCTCCCCAGAGGCAAAGGGAGAAGCATAATTTGAATATGTTAAGAGATGGCAATCATCTGACCTTGTTGGGGTTGAGTTTCCTGGTTCTTTTGCCATGATTAGCTGCTCTGCCCCTGCCAACCTAGCCTATGCTATGTCCTCCTGACCCAATCCAAAGCATGGATTCTTTAACAGGTAAGCTACCTGATGTTTCTTTCTAATGATCCAAGTGTTTCTCACCAGCATAAAAGTAAAAAATAAGCCAGAATCTAGGGTTCTGGCAAAGAGAGGTTAGGCACTGTCTCAGGTAAGTGAAATTTGAAGGTAGGTGTAATTCTTTGACATGGCCAAACAAAGATATCTGCTGAACGTTTGGGTTTTAAAAAGTACTGGGGCTGTGCAAAACCAGATGATCTCACGCCATCCCTTGCCTTCTTTTCATAGGGCCGGATTCTGTGTGAAAGACTCAGGGAAGGAAGCAATGGGGACGGGGGGGCGGGGGTGGGGGTGGGGGCGGGTTGGCACATGAACCATGCTCCTGTGTTTGCTCCATTTGTTTACTTGAGGAAGTATCATCAATAAGACTGCCAGGGGCTGCCGCTTCTCTGAGAATTCTCTTGTATCTTACTGCCCTGCCTCTCAAATCTTTGCTTCATCCCTTCAAGTTAGCAACACAGTGTGGTATTGGGGGCAATGAAGACATCTGAACCATAACATTATCTCTTTTTCCCTGATTTTAGAGTGCCCAGAAATACCTGTGACATTTCTAGTGCTTTAAAAAACAAAACAAAACAAAAAAAAACCCTTTCATTACAAGACACACATTAAAGGCATTATACTTCCTTTCAAATTATAATTTTTTTAGAGACAAAATTAAGGTAGCCTTAGAATCTTATCCAGTTCTGGAAGACTTTAAAAATTCACTTTATGGACGTTTCTGATTATGAAAATAATTCACCTCATAAAAATTCAAACAAAACAGAGATCAAGAAGACTGTGTGATGTGAGTCCCCCGTGGTCAGGGTGGAGGTTATGAGCAGCACAAAGTCGGGAGTGTCAGCTGTGCATGTCACTTGGCAATAAAACCCAGTGACCTGGCACTTTGACAGGGGCATTCATGTCCAGATGGCTTCATCGAACTGGCCTCTTTCAAACACTCCGCCTCCTGGGAATGGAGAGTTAGAGGCAGCAGGCTCCTGGCCTGTCCTATTAGATGTGTCACCCGCTGTCTCTCCATACATGTTCACTGAGTGCCAAGCACCGAGAAGACATTGGTGAGCAGGGCAGACATGGTCCCTGCTCGCCGTGGTCTCCCCTCACCTCGGCCGGTGGTGAAAGAGACAGACCTAAATAAAATAGCCACACTCGTCAAAGCACAGTGATAATCAGTGATGAGAACCAAGTGAACATATAACAAGGGACTCTGCCCTAGAGTGGGATGAGGAGGACTCGCCGAGGGAATAATGCTGAGGTCAGAAGGAGGCAGCATTAACAAAGGGAGGGGGAGCCATGGGCATTGCCGGTGGCAGGAGCTGCGTGTGCAAAAGCCCTGTGGAAGGAGGGAATCTCTGCCTTTGCAGGGGCCTGTGGGCCTATGGGTCTGTGGGGCTGGGGAACTGATGATGGTGGATACTGCCATTGGATCAGACAGGGCTTATCAGCCGGACTTTAGGAGTCTGAGAAAGCTCAGGAAGGCTTAAGCAGGATTTGTGAGCGTGTGGATGCGTAGGAAGTGGGGACGTGTTCTTGCGGGTTGCAGCTGGAGGGAGGAGTAGGCGGGGAAGAGGAGTGGCGGCATTATTGAGGGGCGCAGCCCCGACTAATGGGCTATTGCAGTTGTCCTGGCCAGAGCAGACGAGGCTTGCCTGAGGCTAGCATGCGCCTCCAAACCCTCTTACAGCTACAAACAGGGCATTACTGTTTCTGCTACTGGCTTCCAGACGCCAGTCCACCCTGCCAGCCCAATTGTATCAGCTCCCCCAGGGAGCTTCCCCGCTCCTGTACCCGATTCTCCTTTAGCAGGAGGGTCTCAGGAATGGGCAGTGTCCAAGCTTCTTCAGGTGACAAAGATGTGCATTTTCCATTTCTCCACGGAGATCTGCTTACAGAGAGCACTCAGGTTCATCCAAATCTACCACTTCTAACAGTATGATCTTAAACAAATGGCTTCAACCTCATCAGTCTCAGTTTCATCATCTGTAAAATGGATCCTTTCCCTTTTGGGGGCCTCATGGGATTGTTTGGAGGATCTAATGAGAGAATAAACTTGAAAGCATAAGTATCTGATATTCTTTACCTGAAAACAAACAAGAGCTCTCAGTGTGGAAAAGGCATTCAGATTTCATTATTTGTTTCTTCTCAGCTATTTTAGATTGTGAAGGCGTTCTAAAGGCACTGATGCTTGGTTCCAAATGCCCCCTCCCAATTCACTGAGGTGAGGGTTCCCTACTTCCTCCCTTCCCTGAGTGTTTTTTCCTCCTTCCAAGCAACGCTTGTTCATGTGTTCATCACCACTATGGCCAGTATAACTTCTTTCTCTGCCTCTGGCTGTACAGCGGCCAGCATTTGCTATGTGCCAGGCATGAAACTAAAATCTTTACACATATTTAAAAAAAACTACCCTTAGCCGGAACCGGTTTGGCAGAGTGGATAAAGCGTCGGTCTGCGGACTGAAAGGTCCCGGGTTCGATTCTGGTCAAGGGCATGTACCTGAGTTGCGGGCACATCCCCAGTAGGGGGTGTGCAGGAGGCAGCTGATCAATGTCTCTCTCTCATCGATGTTTCTAACTCTCTATTTCTCTCCCTTTCTCTCTGTAAAAAATCAATAAAATATATATTTTAAAAAAATAAAAAGAAATAGTGTCTAAAAAAAAACTACCCTTAACACCGCCTTTTAAGACATGAGGCAACTGAGCTTTAAAGAAGTCACGTAATTTACCGGCAGTCACATGGCCAGAAAAACAATGAGCTATTTGAACCCATTATCCACTCTGTGACACTGTCATTTGTAGGAGTGCAGGGTGGGAGTCCTTCTTCCCTGGAGCGTGGCCCCCAAAGCTAGGGTGGCCTTTATTTCCATTTTCTACCTGACTTCTTGGTCTCTATGTCCCAGAGCTTTGACCAGTAAGCTCAAACTTCACCTTCACCTTTCTTCCAGAGGAACAGGTACCATCAGGTAGTGGCGACTGTTCTGGTGAATGTAGATTTAACCTTCAGCCTCAGTAAGTCGTGGAGATGCTCATAAGGCTGTGAGCTTCCTGGGGACAAGAATGTCTCTTTGTGTGAGTCACACAAAGCAGGTGTTTGGTAGTTTGTTCGCAAGATGACTAAGGGGGGGAAAGCATTTATCAATCTAGTACTGACGTCTAACATTCTGCTTTGGATTCGCAGTGTTTACTTAGAAGGTGAGAGCTTTACAGGGTATATACCATGCAGCAATATAACATGTATCCCTGGAGAGGATTTTCATCCCCTTTTAAAGGAAGACAAAGCTGAGGCTTGGGAGAATAGATGACATGTGGTACTGTGGAGTGATTTGAGAGCACTAGAACTGAAGTCAGACAGATGGGTTTGAGCCTTGAACAAACTATTTATCATGTGGCTGTGTGCACTGAACTATGCAAATTTTCTCTAGAAACTCCGGTTTCCTTATAGGTGAAATGAGGATGATTATAGCACCGTTTGCATAGCATTTTCTTAAAGATTAAATGAGATCATATATAAAAGTGCCAGGCACATAGTGCTCAGCAAATATTGGCTCTTGCTAGTGGCCCAGAACTGGTGAACTTGGTCATCGAACTTCAGTTGAATATTCTTTACCCCAGATTTGAAGTCTGTGTCTGGTATGTTTATATTGAACAAATATGTGGCAGAATATTATGGAAGCATTTATGACAATATTTACCTAAAGAGTTGTCCTTTAACCTGATGAAAACCAAAAGTAGGCTGAGCAGGGAGAAATACTGTAGGTGTCTTTGACAAATGTGGGTCCTTATTTCAGACCTAGAAAGGATGATCCCTGCTACTTACAACTACAGTGTCCAGCCTAGTGACCCTGGCTTATTGTCACCAACTGATTGCAGTACTTGCCTGAGGCATTATTTGAGAATAAACTGTCATTCACTTATTCAACATTTATTGGGCACCTACTGTGTGGCAGCCACTGTGCTGGGAGTTGAGACTGTAATGGTGAACAAAAAAGGCACAGTCCACAACTGTGTAAAGTTCTCAGTCTAGTAGGATCACTAGAGGAACCACACACCTTGTGGGACACGGGACTACTTGGGCAGGTGGTGAGTAGGGTCTGTTATGATCCATTTTCTCTTAGTGGTAAACCTGTAAGCAAATCCCAAAGTCCATTTCTTCTTGGAGGAAATACAGACAAGAACCGATCATAGAAATAAAACCAATTGGAGGGGTCCTTCTTTGGCTGGGATCCCAGAACCTATGGAAACATCTCCCAAAGGCAGATGCCCTCTAACTGGAGAGAGAACCATATGCCTTGTCCTGATCTAATCTGACTGTCCGTCCTTTTAAATGTTGCCTCAAAGGATATGTATTCCTGGCTAGATGGGCTAGGAAAGGAAGCTCCTTTGATTTTTCATGATGAGACTTATTTCCCTTCAATGTAAATTCACAGAGAGATGGTGGATTAATACAGAGATCTAAATTATCCAGAATTAACAATGGGAAAGGTACAACAACATTTATAAGAGGCTAACCAACACTTACGGTCTTAGCCTCTTCGCTACTTGTATAAAGACAATCAGAAGTTATTTTTTAGGTCTTCTTCTTAAGCAGTGTGTTTAGTTGCAAAGAAATGTGTTAGCACATCCAGGTCATATTTTCTGAGTGTCCCAGGCCCAGCAATGGAGCTGGCAGAAAGGACCTAGGTATAATTTGTGTCGTGCCTTTCTATTTGTAAGATAGGACTTGCCTCATAGAGTCAGCTTGGGGACCAAATGAGACCACAGGGCCTGACATGTCACAGACATTTGCTAGCCATTTGTAATGGATGCCTGGTGTTTCTCTGTCTGGCACTCATATCTTCTTTGGCAAACAGTCTCCCTCCCAAGCCACATGGCCTTGGTGGTGATACTGGTAGAACCCAGACTGGATTGGTCATGGCATTTTTTCTCCCACCTGCAGCAGGAGAGAGTCAGGCCAACATGCAGAGATGAGAGATGGATGGACAGAGAGAGAATCCTGATCTATTTAGAACCAGCTTTAGTCCCTAACTCCAGATTCCTACAACTTCTTATTCAATTCTTGAAGCACCTTGGGCTAAATCACAAAGGTGAGCAACAAGTTTGAGTTGAGTTTCTATAACTTACTGTTGGGCTCATGAAGCTGTGAGGGCAGGAAGCTGAAGGTCCTCCTGATAGGAGGGTGGGGTGGGGCAGTACTCTTTCAGGTGCCCACAACTGAGAATGTTCTCAGTGCATTCTCTGGGCCTTAGTCACTTCCATTTACACAAGAACACCTCCTTTCATCCTCCTCTCAATGTCCTGGCTGGGTTACATCATGTGGCTTACCACCAAAAGTCCTACTTGCCTTCTGAGTCTCAAAAACAAATAAGCTGAGAACTAACAATTGGGACTTAGTGATAGGAACCTCCAGGTCAGTGGCTGAAGGAAACCAGAGTGGGCATAATGAGAAGTGGATGTAAACTGGAAAATAGACATTAATCTCAAGGCAGTTTCTGTGTTCTATTCATCTTTGGACCCCACAGGGGCTGAGTACAGCACCAGGTATAGCAGGTCCTCCAATAATACTGTTTCATTATAATGTTGATGAGATGCCATAGGAACTTAACTCTTATTTATATCAAGTAGCCTATGATAAATTTATTGTTTTTGTTATATGTTATTTCCCTTGAAATTGAAGAACCTATGGATAATGTTAAGTAATAACTTACTGTACTTTAATTAAGTTCTATATGAAGGTCTTAGTAAAGGGGATGGAATCTGATCAGGCCCATCTTTAGCTCCTTCTGGTTCGAAGGCCATGCTATTTGAGGTCCTGCACCTTGAAAAGGTGCAAGACCTGCCTTCTGCCTGCCTTCAAAGAGACCCACCAGAGAGAGGAAGCTGAGAGAGCTGCTATGCTGGGGGAACTGTGAGTAGGAGAAATGGTTCCATGTCCACAGTTGGCATTTCCACTGAGAGGTTGGAAAGGCCAGGGGAGGGACTGGCTCAGTTTCCAGAACGTGGAAAGTGGAGTGAAGATCAGGTAGCTGTGGGTCCAGGTAGCAAGAGCTTTAGACCTGCAAGGTCAGGGAGAGAGGACTGAACAGATAAAATAAGTATCTCGGCAGGCACAGGGGACTGTAGCAGTGAGAAGGTGAGAGAGGGTCGTGGTGCAGTTTTGCTAACATGCTCAGTTTTGTTGACATGGTAGCATTTGAGCTGGACCTTGACCAATTCAAATGGGATGCAGGGGGAGGGGTGCCCTTTGTGGAAATGGACTGGCATGGGCAAAGTGTGGTCCCTGACCAGCAGCATCAGCATCCTTTGAGAACTTATTAACAAGGCAAATTCTCTACCCACTCCAGATCTATTGATTCAGAAACTCTGGGGGTGTGACCCAGCTGGCTGTGTTTTAACAAGTCCTCCAGGTGATTCTGATGACTGGCCTAGTGCACACAACATGCAGACAGCGCCTGAGGGGGCCAGGCAGGCAAGCCGAGCTGGCATCCCATTGCAGGATCGTAAATACCAGATTCTAGGGCATTTTCCCCATAGCACTGAGAAGCTACTAAAAGTGTTTGAACAAGAGCCATTCATTCATTCATCAAATAATAATGATTGAGCATCTATCAGATGCAAGGCCCCACACTGGGCACTGGGGTCCAAGAGTGAACACACTCACATTAGTTCCAGGCAGCATTTTAAGAACATGTTTATTTGGAGACAGGATTGCTATTGTCTGTCTTTGTTTGTTTGATTCGTTGCTTTAACTGATTTACTAATGGAACATACGCTATTGTGCTCTCCATAAACAACTCTGCTGCTTGTCTGTGCCATCACAAGTTTGCTGCTAGACCTTCACCAGTTTCAAATACTGCTGAGGTAAACTGATGGAGGGAAAACAGGCAAACACACACAGAATGGAAAGAAGTGGGGGGTCAAAAGGTACAACCTCCCACTGATGGGAGAAATAAGTCCAAGGGATGTAATGTACAGCATGGTGACTATAGTTAATAATATTGTATATTTGAAAGGTGCTAAAAAAAAGTAGATATCTTTTTCTTTTAAGCTTTTTTTTAAAACAACAACAACAACAACAACAACACTTTTTTAAAATTGATTTGAGAGAGAGAGAAAGGGAGAGGCTGAGAGAGAAACATGGATTGGCTGCTTCCTGCACACCCCCTACTGGGGATCAAGCTGGCAACCCAGGCACGTATGTGCCTTGACTGGCAATCCAACTCGGGAGCTTTTGGTGCATGGGAAGATGCTCAGCCAAGCCACACCGAGAACTTCTAGATCTTAAAAGTTCTTATCACAAGAACAAAAGGGTGTAACTACTAGAATGTGTGGTGATAAATGTTGGCTAGACTTATTGTGGTAATCACTTCACAAAATATACATGTATCAAATCATTGTTGTACTTAAAAACTAATTGACTTTTCTATGTCAATTATCCTATTTAATAAAGAGGGAATATGCTAATTGACCCTCAAGCCATTGAAAAGATGGCGGCACCCACAGCCCCTCAGCCCCGCAGGGGTGGCAGGCCTTGCTGCGCACCTGCCTCCAGAGTCTCCCAGTCCCCTCAGCCCCTCCAGCTGCCCAGGGCTGGCCCAAGGCGCAGGCAAGTCTCAGATGGCGGCTGCCCAGTTGCCCAGGGCTGCCTGAGGCTCAGGTAACCAGAGCCCGCCGAGGCTTGAGTTGCCGGCAGTGGCAGTAGCAGAGGTGTGATGGGGGCATCACTTTCCCCTGATGGCTAGGTTGCCTCCCGCTCCTGAAGGGTCCCAGACTGTGAGAAGGTGCAGGCCAGGCTGAGAGACCCCCCCTCCAGTGCATGAATTTTCAAGCACTGGGCCTCTCGTATCTCAATGAGAAATAAGAAATGAAAGGGTGAGACTCAGTGGGAGAAGGCATTTTCTTTCAGGTCTGTGCTGCCTTCCAGAGAGCTGCTGTGTTTACTGAGTTCTCAGGTGGACCTTGCAGCCTTTGACCTTGCTATGAAAGGGTCAATTAACTCCAGGTGTTTCTGTGTTTACCTAACAGTTTCCGGAAGCTGTGGGCAGGGAAGGTGGAGTAAAGAGGGGAGGGGAAGAGAATGTAGGAGGCAGGCTGTGGAAGGTTCTCCTATGTCAATTCTGCCCATTGCTGGAGGAAGCTGAAGAGTGATTTCAAAGACTTACAGGTCTTTTTATCTGGATTAAGTGAAACAGGCCAATGTGCTCTTCTGCGAGGTAGACATTCTCAGGACGCCTTTCAGCCCTCTTTTTGGTTTGAACAAAGGCCAAACATGGGATGAGGATGAGGATGCTGGAGCACCTCCTGGTCCAAGTTTCTGGCCACACAGCTCCTCTGGGGTTCCCACCAGGCAGGCTGAGGCTGGTGGGTGTGGCCCTCTGCTGGGGACATTCAGGAGAAATGAGTTCAGGCCAGTGATGGACACTTCAGATGGCAAAAGACAGAATTCAGAGGAGCCCTAGGGCTATTCCAGCTCGAGCTTTGGCTCCCTGGCCTCTAAGAAAGCAAATTTCTGATCTCCCTTCACCTCTCTGTCTCTTGTGTCCACACCTTGTCAGGTCCCTGAAAGATTCCAATTTCTCTTTCCCCATTAGAGCAATTGTCCTCAGCTTCACACCAGATCTCAGGGTACAGAGGAAAGGAATAGAAAAACTGAGAAACCTCTCCCTGCCCAGCATTGCCAATGCCACCAGCCCAGCATCCGGTTTCCTTGCCCTGCGTTGGACAATACTGCACACAGCAGCCTGATGGGCACAAGACCCTCTCCTCATGGCTTCCTGGGGATCATTTGTAGGAGACCAGCATCTCAGAGAGTGAGCACCACTTTAACATATCTGTAGGCAGCGCCCACCGTCATCTGCATCACTGATCTTATTTTAAACTAATTACATTATCGAGGGGTGGGTAGAAGGGAGGAGAGGAGATAATTATAATCGGGGAGGTTTTTTTTAAAAGACCTGGTTTCAAAAATCTCAGACTTAATTTAGTCAATTTCAATTACTAAATTAAGTAAGGAGAGTTACTAAGCTGAAGATCGTTTGCATTATATCCTTAATTACCACTTCATTTCTACCCGAGATCATCAATAGAGATTCTGGGGAATATGTACTCAGAATAAGTGATTGATCCTAATGAGGCCTTTGTTCTTCCTGAGCCTCTCTGATGAAGAAGCTATTCCCTCCCTCGTGGAGAGGCAGAGTTTGCCATGCTGGGTGGAGACACCTTAAATTAGAAACGGGGCGGTGGTTGAGGAAATCAAGAGGTTTTCAAACTGGCTTCATCCCTGGGGAGAAAGGATGTCACATTCACTTCTGGCTCCCTAACCCTCTCCATCAGGCATTCCCCCTCTCGCCTGGCACGCACTAGCTCTTCGGGCTCTTGTGAATGATCCCATCCCCGTGCCAGCCACAAACATCCACCTTTACTGGTCGGCAACAAAGGATAGTCTTTCGGGCCTTACCCTTGCAAATAATGGATGTCATCATAGATCAGCCTGCTTCTGCTTTTCTGGCTCCTTTCAAGAAAGTGCATCCAGCGGTCCCTGCTGGGTCTTTATTGGAAAAGTTGTTTTCCAAGATCGTTTAGCTCTAAAAACATGATGATCCCATAGGGAATTTGAGTCTCTCTCTCTCTCTCTCTCTCTCTCTCTCTCTCTCTCTCTCTCTCTTTCTCTCTCTCTGTGTGTGTGTGTGTGTGTGTGTGTGTAAGATCTAATTTGTAGGAGACAAACTTCTTTTTTTGGGGGGAGGAGAGAAAAGAGGGTAAAGAGAATACAAATCACCTACCTAAATCTTAAATGCCCATTGTTCTTTCCTATGGTACCTCCCATCCTTGCAAGGCTTTTCAAAGCACTGGCTTGTGTAATACCTTGAATGTAAGAAAAGATGTGCCTTCATTCTACAAAGGAGGAGGCTCAGAGAGGTTAGGTGACTTGACCAAAGTCACTCATTTGGAGGTGACAGTGGAGATTCAAGTCCAGGTCTCTCAATCCCCCTGTTCCTTCCATTACAAACCTCCTCCCTTGGGCTGTCAGCAGCCTGAACATTTACCCTCTCTGTGGAGGTAGGGGTCTGCATCCACTGCAGCAAGTTGTCCCACTTAAACTTTATTTCTGAATATGTATACTTAAGCAAGAATATACCAGAGGAAGGCGTGTCTGTTTGGTGGAGAATGGTAGCGAGGGTGGGGAGAGAAGAGAAGAGTGGAGCCAGCGGGGAATGTTTCCAGTTTTCCACTGGATGAGGCCAAGGCCCAGGGAATCAAGACAAATCCACGATTCTCTTGACATTCTGAATGTTGACCAACTCCCTGCTCTTTGCTCTTATTATTCCCCTGGGATGGTTTCCAAGCATGGAGGAGTGTAAGCTATTGGAAGTGTTTGTGTTGGCGGGGGGTGGGGGGGTGGGGGTGGGGATAGCAGGACAGATGCTGTGAGGAAGGAAGGCATTTACAACAACGGTCCAGCTGAGCCATGGGGTCATAGGGACTGGCCCAGAGTAGGCAGTGTCCTCTGATATTATAGCTCCTGGATATTGTAGCTCCCTCTGCAATACCCTCTCATGTTGCAGGTGGGATAATGCTCTGGTTAAATGAACAAAGTTTTAGAGCTAAATAACTGGTTCAAATCCCACCTCTGCTTATTAGCTGAGAGGTCTTGGATAAGTCACTTAACCTCCTCAAGAATCAGTTTTCTCATGTGGTATAAAATGAGAATACTAACATCACTCTCTGGGCTGTTCTGAAGTGCAAGGGAATCATCTAAAACAAATAGCAAGTGATGGCTTTAATCAAAGCCTCCTCCACTAATCTGTGGAGGGTTTGAGGCAGTCAAGGAGTGGGAGGATGAAAAAGGGGGACTGCTTGTCCTGAAAAGACAGTGGCGAGGAGCCGGAGCCAGTTGGTTCAGTGATAAAACAGCTTGCACGGACTTTTGTAAATAGCCCATATGCTGGTGCTGGGGGAGCGCCGAGAAACTAGTTTGAAAAGCATAAAAGACATAAAATAGCATCTGTATTTTTTTTTCTTAGTGTGAGCAAAAATATTCAAGCAGACAAACCCAGGGACTAAGACTCTAAATATTACTTGTGAGTCACCCCAGCTTCTTTCCAAGAGAAAGTCACCCACATCCCTCACTCAACACCCCTTCTGTGACGCATTAGGGTTGCAGCTTTTTTGCTTCTCCCACCGAAATCCTAGTCCCTTGTCGTGTGCATGCGGGCAGCCCTGTGCGCAGAGTGTGTTTCCTCATTTCATTCCCTCTGGTGGTGAGAGCCAGTTTGCAACCCATCTCAAGAAATCAGGACACATGCCAGGCCCGCCAGCGGACACTAGATGGCGCTGGACCCCACGTTATTCAGCAACTCTCACCAGGCACCCTTTCCTGGAAAAATGTTTCCTGTGAAGTCCCCCCCACCCCCTTCCCAGAGAAGGGGTACGTGTGTGTTGGGGGGTGGAGGAATGGGGGAGGGGGATGACAGGGGCAGGGGAAGAAATGGGAGAGCGCTATTTCAGTTTGTACCGCCAGCATAAAGCGCCACCAGGAACTCACCCCTGGCTTTGCCCTAACCCGGCCCAGTGCGGGTGTAGCCGTGGAAGGCAGTTTCCAGGCCAGAGGCTGGAGACCCAGCAGTTATTGGCTGAGCTAAAAATAACATTAGAAACAAGTAACCATTTTCAAGTTCTGCTCTGCCCAGAGGGGCAGGAAGGAAAAGACCTTTCCCCCATTTGGAAGGAGGAGAGGGGGGAGGGAGGAGGACAGAGGCAGATCCTTGAGGCTCCTTTGTGACAGCTGTCCAGCATCTGTCCTTCCCTTGGGGGCAGAGCTGACAAGACTTCCACCCTGACCTCAAGCCATTTCCTTCCAGGCCCTGCCCCCTCTCGGGCTGAGACCGAGCCTTAGTGCTCCTGAGGAGCCGAGTTGTGGGGTTGTTTCTTGTTCAGGGAGCTGGGCTGAGGTTGCCATCAATACCCGTTTAATTTCATTGCACTGAGAGAATACCCTCATATACATATACATATACTGAGAACATATTGGAATCCCCATGGCTGTGACCCCAAAGCTCTTATGAACAGTGACAATAAGTGGCAGTTACCATGTGATTTCCAGTTTGGTAAGCATTATGAGTGCTCTTTATTCCTGGAGAGGCAGGTGAGTTGCATTTTCTGTTTGCAGATCATGTGACTGACACCCCAGGGTCTTCTTGGAACTGTGGGCACTGATGTTGTCTCTTTGAAATGATGATGATCATTGTTGCTTACTATCATTTTCACTGTTATGTTCCCTTTGATGTGCAAGAGGCCAAACAGAACAAGCTGTAAAGACAGCTTTGGCTAATGGGTCTCCGTTTACCACATGGACAAAGAAGGGCTGAATGTGGAGAACCACTGAAGGGAGGCAAATGCCTGAGGTCAATGCCTGAGCAGATGCTTGACTTCTTGGCCATGCTGGAGTATCCAGTGGTGGGAGGATGGGCTCTGCAGAGGTGGAGGGCAAGTAAGTGGGGAGGGCAGGTGTCCTGCTGAGAAGGCTATGGGGTGTCCCCATCAATCAGCCAATCACACATTCGTGGGTACCCATGTAACAGAGTGAAATGCTCTTTCTCTCGGTCTTAATTCTAGCCTGTATTTCTTCCATGACCTTCAGGGAAATAGCTCCTGCAATAGATCTACTCATGATCAGAGGAGTTCTGCTGGAGGCTTGAGCTCTTGGCAAAGACTTGCAGGTGCCTCAAGACCATATCAGATCAGCAAAGGTCAATAAACCTTGTAACAAAGATTTAGAGATTTGGTGATCTTCCTTGGATCCCTGTTGGCCCCCAGGTGACACACACCTCTTGCCCTGCCCCTCCTCCCTTCTCTTGAATAAAAGATGCCTGAATTCTTGGCTCTCTTAAGATGGATTTGTAGAAACTATAAGGCACCCTCCCCCCGTCCCCCATCTTCTAGAGCTGGCGCCATCGAGATCAATACACTTCTTTTGACTCCTAACTCTGATGTTTTGAAAATTGGCCTTTGAAGCATCGGGCACACAAACCTTGAGAAGGTAACACCTACCACATATACAAGAAATGGTGTGCCTCTATGAGGTCACAAAGATCTTTTAAGTCTTTGCTCCAGAGCTTACATGCAGTATCACTGGGACAAGTACAATATACACAAATAAAAAGAAAGTGTCTCAGGGAAGTCCTAGCTAGAGTCTAGAAACCCAATGTCCAAGTTTGGTTGTGTGGAGCTTCCTTTTAGAGCAAAGAGGAGGGAAGGGGTTTGTGGGACTGGAGTGGGTAGGAGGAAGAGACTGCTCAGTATTTCTGGTGGCTTTATCTACACCATATCACCTATCTGTATATATAAAACCCTAATATGCAAATAGACCAAACGGCAAAACAACTGAACAACCGGTTGCTATGATGTGCCGCTGACCACTAGGTGGTGGGAACATGGTGAGCATTGGCTGCGGTGGGATGGGGGAGCAGGTGAGCAGGGGCGCCAGACCAAGTCAGGGTGCTGGTCACTGTCATCAGGGCGAGCCTCTGGTGATTACTGAAAATTCTTTGCTCCTGGGTGCCTCGGTCCTGCCTGGTGCTTGCACCCGCTGCCAGTGGCTCCAGTGCCAGCAGCTGGTGTGAGCAGGTGCGAACAGCAACTGCCAGCCCCACTCGCCCCTCAGGGCTTCTCCACCTCCTTCTGCTCTTGAGGGGTGACTGGGGCCAGCAACTGCCTCTCACACCCACCGCTGGCGAAGGCCCTGCTTGCACCCACTGCTGGCGCCCAGCACTGGTCCCGATTGCTGGATGCCATCTGGGTTATGGTTTGTGTATAGGGGATGCTTGTGTTGTGGTCCAGGGAGTGAGAGGGAAATCACCTAGGGGCAGGTGAACTTTTCACTTTCCAGCACCACCCCTCCCCCCCCCCCCCAGTTCTGTCCCCAAGGTCCTCAGAGTTATGGGCTGAGTTCTGGGCCCCTCGCTCCCACTGCCAGTGAGTCACTGAGTCCTGGCCTGGCCACCTGCTCCTAACTATCCTCCTCCCTCCCACCCCCTCCGTCACTGCCCCAGTTCTGGTCCTGAAGGGCTTTTCTTTTAAAAATAAACACCATTATTTTTATAGGAGAAAAATGCATATGGAGATTAATGCACCTGCATAAATCCAAAAGGATTTATAATAGAAAATAAATCTCTCTTCCACCCTAGGTCCCCAGCCTGCCAGGTCCTCTCCCAGAGGCAGCCACTGACCCCCCCACCTCCACCCTCCAGTCCACCCCTTTCTCTCCCTACTCACCCAAGCATCTTCCAATCACTCTTTTCTGGTTTCCAGAATTTTTCTTTTTTAAAGCACCAATTGGTCCTCTTGCTCCTCAATGTCCTCAGGATACGCAAAAATGCAAACTCTTTGGCCCAGGCTATGTCCTTGCCATCAGGCCCCACAGCTCTAGCCTCATCACCCCCAAACCTTACTCACAAGCTCAGTTCCAGCCAGGCCCAACCACTCGCAGCAGCCTAATTACTTTTTGAGTAGATAGGACATCTACACACACACACACACACACACACACACACACTCACACACACACACGCACACACACAATCCTATGCCCCCAGAGATAACTGCTGCTCACTAATTTCTTGTTTCCTCCTGGTAATTTTTATACAGAGCTTCTAAAAAGTGTATTAATAATATCTCAGGAACCTTTCCATAGAAATTATGTTTCATTATTTTTGTGTCTCTGTGGTATTAAATTGCATGGGTAAACTCTAATCCAGCAACCTTTTTCTGTAAAGGACCAGAGAGAAACTATTTTAGGTATTGTAGGCCATCCAGTTTCTGTGGACACTGCTCAACTGTGTCATAGGGCAAAAGAAGCAGCAGATAATGTGTAAACAAAAGGGCGTGGCCGTGTTCCAATAAAACTTTACTTATGGACACTGATGTGAGAATTTTATATAATGCCCATGTGTCGTAAAATGGAATTCTTTAATTTTTTCAACCATTTAAAAATGTTGAAACTCTTCTTAGCTGCAGGCCTTTCAAAAACAGGCAGAAGGCCAGCTGTGGTCCCTTAGTGGTAATTTGGCATTCCTTAATTTATTTAACCGGTTCTCTATTAATGAGCATTTATATTGTTTTTAATCTTTTGCTGCAACTTATAAGCATTTACATATGTCACTTCATATGCTGGCACATAGTATATACAAATACAGGGAATTGCTGGCTCAGAAGATATATATATTCATTTTGCTAAACCTTGCTAAAGTGCCCTTCTAGGGGCTCTGCTAGTTGACATAACCACTAGACTATATGGGAATATCTGTGTCCTTATAGCCAAGCATGTATTTTTCACACTTGGGTTTTTGCCAATCAGATAGGCTTAATAAAAAAAGGCATCTTAGCATTTTTCTTATTATGAAGAAGGTTGGAGATCTTTTCATATGTTTAACAGACATTTGTAATTTTTTTATCTGTGAGTTGTCTTTTCATATCCTTTGCTCATATTTATATTGTTCTTTTCTTTAGAGTTTTGCTTGTATAGCTTTATAATTTAAAGGGATTAGCCCTTTGTCTGCTGAGCAGCATATATTCTTTTCATTTATTTTTTACTTTGCTTATACAGGCTTACTTGCTTATTTGATATGCACAAACTTGAAACATTTTTTTAATTTTTAGTAGCTGAATTTATCAATTTGTTATTCTATAGCTTGTGGTTTTGGACTCATAATTAGGAGGAAGCTCCCCACTCTAATATTATGAAAAAATTCATCCACCTTTTCTCTTGTTACTTTTGTGGTTTTGTTGTTTACATTTAAATGTTTAATCCATTTGGAGTTTAGTCTGGTATTTGGTGTGAGGTATGGATCCAAATTAGTTCTTTTTTCTATCTAACTACCCAGGAATCTCAACAGCACTTATTAGTAACTGGAATTGGTATGCCACCTTCATCATATACTAAATATATTTATATTCGTCCTAAACTGTTCCATTGGTCTATCTGTTCATGTGCTAGTACTATAAAGTTTTTAATTATCAAAGTGCTATGGATGTTTTTATATTGGTTGACTTAGTTCAGGCTCTCTCTACTTTGGCACTACTGTCATCTTAAGCCAGATAGAATTCTTTGCTGTGGAGGGCTGTTCTGTGCATGGTGTGATGTACAGTAGCATCCCTGGCCCCCACATATTAGATGGCAAGTACACACACATACACACACACACACACACACACACACACACAGTTGTGATGAGCAAACAGAAAAAAAAGTTGTTTCCAGATGTTGTAAAATGTCCTCTGGGGATGAAATTACCCCTCTTGAGAATCCTAGGTCTAGTCATTGATCATTGCTCTTTTTTTCATATCTTCCTGTTTATTCTTGTTTACTTATCACTGTGTGTTTGCACATGCTGTTCCCCTCTACCTGGAATGTCCTTCTCTTACTCATTTTCTCATCAGAGTTCAGCTCCCAGGAAGGTTTCTTGGGCCACCTGCCCCATCCTGTGACGCCCTCCTCAAAAGGGCACAGCCAAGTTTATATGCAGAAATTCTACTTTCTTTATAACTGCAATCCTGGTTCCTTGGTACATTGCAACATCACTCTCATTCCTTGAAGGCAAGTGCCAGGGAGATCAACCTATGGTTTTCTTGAGGGACCTGCACTTTTTCAAATTTCTAGGTGGAATCAGAAATGCCATCCCTGGAAACAGTTATAGGGCCTGTGTTCTGGAGATTCATTTGGCTCCTTTGCCAACGTCAGCCCACACAAATCAGTGAGCATCAGGGAGCTGGCAGTGTGGTGGGGAGGGAGGAGTGGTTATCTTCAGCCCAACCAGGTGGCTCGCTGGTTAAGCAGTGACCTAAGATCCAGAAGTCACAGTTTGATTACCTGTGCCCAGTTGCAGGCTTGATTCCCCCAGTAGGGGGCGTGCAGGAATCAGTGATTGTTGATTCTCATCAATGATGTTTCTCTCTCTTCCTCTTTTTTCCTCTCTCTGAAATAAAAAAAAATTTTCCTTTTTCAAAAAAAGAGTGATTCCTCTGGAGGCGGAAGTAAGAGCGAAAGAGGTGATGAAGGGGAACTTCAAACTTGGGGAGGTGGCATGCTTCTGAACATTTGGATGTTTACAGTAAGAATATATTCATATAATCAGATAATTAATTCCTTTTCCCCAAAAGAAGAGAGACAAAGAAAGAACTATTAGTAATGCTGAAGAAGGGAGGGAAATGGGGAGGAGAATCAATGAAAGGGCTCTTTCATTTTTTACTCTGTATACTTCTGTATTGTTTGAATCTGTGCAGCAGGCACACACTGGTATTTCTTGTGTAGCTACTTTTTATCACGCAAAGTTTCATTTATGCACTTGACAGCTAATAGTTTGTGACTGTTTGCTAGAAACTGAACACTGAGCTCCGCACTAATCTGATGCAGTCCTCACAGTTGTATAGCATCATCCCATTTTATACAGGTGGAATCTGTGACCCAAAGACTGGTTAGGCAATCTGCCCAATTGTCCACCTAGCTAGCAAACACCAGGACAGAGATCCAAGCAGGTCTGCCTGATTGCAAACGCCATGCTCTCACCTGCTGCATTCCATAGGAGGGCACGGTGCTGGGCACTGTCAGGAATGAGGCTCCCCTGTCTTCCTGCCAGTGGAACCTAGCCAGGATGAAAAACGAGAGACACGAACAGACGGAGAAAAATAGGCAGCAATACTTACGGAAAGAAATACTCAGAGAATTGTCCCTTGTAAAGTTGAATGTCACCAGAAAGACAGACAACGATGGTTTGGTGCGCCCGAACACCCATACACATTTTCGTCTGGTTCTGCACGCCCAAAAGCCCCATGTCACACTGCTGCTCTGTTCAAACGGCTCTAATAATAGCCCTATGGAGTCCTGTGGTTGGAGGAGACAGAGAGAGGTCACTGCGTCTGGCTCCTGCCTGCAAAAGGGAGAAAAGGTTCTCCTTATGGGAAAACCAAGGCAAGGACTAACTTAAGTCACTAGATCAAAGTCAGTTCTTTGCGCCCACCCCCTACATCAGCAAGGAGTTGGAACCATATGCAGGAGTCCAGGGCACCGACAGTCTCATGAGTCAGCATGTGGTAAATTACATTCATACTGCGGCTCTTCACCAAGGAGACAACTGCCCACCTCTTTTCCAGCTGTAAACCATCTGGTGGCGGGGAGTGTATCAGCTGGGAAGTGCCCTTTTCCCATGGCGGCATCTGGAGGAGGAATGGGGATAGTCAAGGGGCTTGGGGGTTGGTTGCTCTTGCATTGCTGTTGTCACCCCTTCTTGCAGGTACCTACTGCATCAGGATGAGGCTCAGTGAGCACACCAGGTGCACTCTGGATGATGAAGGGTCTTGCAAGGGATTGAGAAAATTTTATTTGTATAACTCCATCTAGCCAAAGGCTGAAGGACAACTGCTGCCAATTCTCTGACTAGTTTTACACTTGAAAAATAAGAATTGCTGAAGCTGGCTCCAGAACTTAGGGCGGATTGGATGCAGAAAACCAGTTCTCTGAGGGAAAGTAGCTCCTCATTCATGGGCAAGATGGGATGGTTGAGCAAGATGTGAATGAAGATAAAAGTCTGACAGCAATCCACAGGGCAAAGATCAGCTTTGGGTCACTGTGGTCAACGAAGCAAGGACGTGGTTCAGGTACTCACCTCCAGGACAAAATTTAAGGGGACATGAAAAACCTCAACAATCGAGGAAAATATTTTAATGCCATTTAAAAATATATTTTTATTGATTTTTAGAAAGAGAGGAAGAAAGAGGAAGAGAGAAACATCAATGATGAGAGAGAATCATTGATTGTGTGCCTCCTGTATGCCCCCTATTGGGGATCGAGCCCACAATCTGGGTAGGTGCCCTTGACCAGAATAGAACCCAGGACCTTTCAGTCTGCAGGCTGACACTCTTCTCCACTGAGCCAAACCAGCTAAAGTTAATGCCATATTTTTTTAATGCAAAAAAGAAATAAAATTTCATGGTGAACAAAATATTAAAATTTTAAATAAAGGCCAGTGCCAGGCTGAGCTGAATTAGAGCCTGAGGCCAAAGGAAAGATGTGCACCCCTAACTTTAGTGAGAAAACACACACACACACACACACACACACACACACACACACTTTACCTACCATATTTTATAAATCTATTTCTTATTTTAGAGAATTGCCAAGTCTGGCAGTTTCTCTTGACTAAGTGGCAATCTTAAATGATTTTAATTCTTTGAAGCAGACTTAAATGATAATAAATTCTATTTGGGTATAAATCAAATATCTAAACTTAGTTTTAATATACCTACTTTTCAATCTTTCAACATTTTTTTCACTACTTCAATATTTGGGGAAAATTAATCATTAAAATAATGCATATGGGGATGCATAGCTTTCCTTCTGCTTCAGGCCCCAGCATGGTCCCCCAGGGCTCTGGTGGTAATAAACCACATTAGATGGTCACCAGTCAGAAACTGGGTGCATCTGTGTCAAATGTGGTGGAAGTTCTTGCTGAAACTCCTCCCCTCCGTCTAACAAAATTTCTT
Organism: Lasiurus cinereus; assembly: GCA_011751065.1. Classification (NCBI taxonomy): domain Eukaryota; kingdom Metazoa; phylum Chordata; class Mammalia; order Chiroptera; family Vespertilionidae; genus Lasiurus; species Lasiurus cinereus. The sequence continues at coordinate 32,613,885 of JAAGEH010000041.1, read as the reverse complement.
TCTCTGGGGTTGCCTTTCAGGACTGGGGGTGCAGGGAATCATCTCATTCCATGTCACACCTTTCTCCAAGGTTGTGAGGGTACTGAAAACTGAGGATGACATTATCCTACCCTAATTGCTTGACACGTGAGAGACTCTAGCCTCTGGGGAGAGGTCACCTTGAGTTGAAGGCCAACGGCACATGACACAACTTTGATCCAGAACCTATGCCTTGAATTCGGGACACCAGGTAACATTAAGAAACACCAGGTAACTGTTTGGAATTTTTTGGCTTGAAGATCATGAGTTTTTTCCTTAAATGTATTTTTAATATATAATATGTTCCCATGGCTCAAAATTCAAAAAGATATAAAAAGAGAAGCCTTTTTCCCACCCTTGTTCTATACAAATAAGCAATAACTTTTAGTAGTTTCTTGCCAGTTAGGACTTTATTAAAAAATAGAATTAAAATAGGTTCTATGAGCTAGATTAGGACCCACCCAACTCTTTCTGGATGGGATAATCTGGCTGGTACAAAGTGCTGAGCAAAGTTGTCATGTGTGTGGTTGGCACTGGTAATTTCAAGCCTGCATCGTGCTTGGGTACTGCCAGAGCCCACGGGCAGAGGCATCCAGGCCTCCCTTGCAGATTGGCACAGTGGCTAGTGTCAGTGCTACTGAATACCTCAGAGCCAAGCCAACAGGGAATCGGTCTGAGGCCGTCAGCATGGTTGGGGTTTTCCTCTCATGACATATCTGGTCTAATAATAATCCCCAAAGGAAAGGGTATCAGTGTTTCCTAGAAACACATGACAGAGTTTGTAATCTGTCCCCATCAACCACAAGCAAACTTCTGCATACTCAGGATGACACACATCCTCACAGCCGGAATGACATTCCAAACCACAAACACAACTCTTTGTTTTTATGGTCACATGTACCCTCAAGATGTCCTTTGCTCTCTTGGTTCTGGTTGAGAAGATCACTGAGACAGTGAAAGGGAGGAGTGCCCTGGTGAGTGAGGATCCCTGGGCTCAGAACTGGGTTGTAAACAGAAGAGGTCTGGGAGAGATCTTAAGACAAACTGGGGAGAAATGCTGACAGAACCTCCATGCCACATTACCTTTACAATGTGCCAAAGGCGTCTTCTCCTCGTGCCTCTCTTAGCTACATCCCTACTCATCACTCTTCTCTATAAAGTTGTTTCCCATTGAGTCACCCTCTGAGGCTTGCTGGCAGACTCTCTGCACCTGGCTGTGAGCCCAAGGGCCCCTCCTAGCCTTCTCCACTCATTCTCCCGCTTCCCAGGGCCCTGTAAACTTCCTTGAAAACTCGAGTGGGTGTGAACTCCCTGAGCTACGTGGACAAGGAAAGCAGACTGGACCCCATTGCTCTCTCTGGGTCCTCTGTCTAATGTGAATTAGGAGGACAGGAGATGACGGAAGAGTAAAGAGAAACCAAACAGAACTTGTGCTTCCACCCTTGGGCAGCATGTCATTGCTTACCTAGCATGGAGTGAATATGTTTCTGTTCACTTCAACCAGTGTTAATTAATGTCTTCAGGACAATGACGATTGCTGTGAGGGGTAAATTTAAGAGCAAGAATCCTCTGTTGGGGAGGAGAGACAAAGTGTGGTAGCCAGCATTCGGAGAACTGGGAATGTCTAGAGAGCTCTGGAAAGATACTAGTAAAGTTGTCAGGGGTTCAATGCTTAAATGCTGAAGGAAATCCGCCTGCAGGTTGGTTCTGAAGGGGGGATACTAGATGAAGCAGGATCCTAAGCACTTTCCCTGCTTTCCTCAATCCCAGGAAGCCTCTTCCTTCCTTTATTTGTGCATAGTTGCACCCACTTCACTATGGACATTCAAGAATCATTAAAATGATATCTTTCTCTGCGTACCGAGGGTGGGAAAAAGTAGATCTACAGTTTTGTTCATATGGAAAATAATATAGTGATAAGAAATAATAACATGAGAATAAACTCTGTTTTGCATACTCATAACTGTAAATCTACTTTTGCCCACTTCTGTATTTTTCTGCCTCCTCAGATAGCTCTTTCTCAAGTCTTGAGAAAAAGGTTTTAAAAAACCAAATAACTTTTTTTCTGGAAGTCTCATTTCCCCGCTCGTTGTCCATTTCCATAGATGGAATACAGTAATTCTCTCATGCTATATCTAAGGAACATTTTATATTTTCACACATCGTCACATCTGTTCTCAACTGGGTTACTGGCTGTCTTCTGTCAGTGAGTGGAGTAAAAACCAGATCATTATTTCATAAAGTTAGACAAGGATGGAGTAGAGGGGTGTTGCTTTGGCTTTCTTGACTGTTTGCAATGCTGGCTGTACTTTTCCTACAACTCTATGAATCTGGGTCCACAATAGAATGTTTCTATGTACTCTTACTGCTGTCTGCAAGTATCTATTTTCATCTTATAGATTAAAGAGAGCTCAGGTTTCTATATTTTAATGTGTGACCTAGATAGTGCTAAGCAGCTCACACTTCACCCATACCGTTTCTGATTTGATATAGTATATCTAAATAGGCCTTTTGAAATTCTGATTAGCTCAGGGCAGGGAGTTTGAATCGTTTACATTTCACTGCCAGAAATCTTGCTGTTAAAGGAGACTTCTCCCAGGCCCATCCCATTAACACAAACCACCTGGGCGGGAAGAACCAAGAAATATTTTCTCACATGGCTTAATTGAATAAACTTTAACTTCCTTCCTTTGCACATGAACTACTATTAGATATCTCTCATCTTAACAAATGCCTCTCCCTCCCTCCTGCAGGATGGCTCCCCCAGGGACGTCACTCCTTGGAATATCCCCTATCTCCTTTCTGCTGTCTCAATAGTTCCCCCTCTCTTCTGAGTCATTCTATTCTGCACAAAAAATAAACATGAAAAATTCCCCATCTTTCATATTCCTGGCTTTAACACCACCTCTCTGTTCCCCAACATCCCCAAATTTCTAGAATGATTTCTCTGCTCACAGCTGAGGCCAAGACGTCTGCCTTCACAAACCATCAATATAAACGTCGTGAAGACTCCAAGTGACTGCCAAGTTGCTAAGTCCCATGGTCAGGTTTCTGTCCTAATTCTTTTTCCACTTCACCACTCCCTCCTCTTGGACCCCAGCTTGGCTTCTGGGTGAGCCCCTCCCCTGGCATTCTTCCTCTCTTTCTGCCCGCATCTGCTTGGTTGGCTGCATCCAACTTTTACTATTGGGGCATCTGCTCTCCTTTTATCCACATCCTCTCCTGGGTCATCTCATCAGTGGTCCAAAGGTTGAAATGCCCTCTTTATCTATTGGCTCCTCAATTTCTCTCACAAGCCAGATTCTTCAACCCAAGACTAGTTCATAGAACTTCTTGCTCACATGGCTTCTCCTCATTGAATGTCTCGAGTCTGACCAATCCAAAATAAGAGATAATATAAATTTCTGAGCATTTTCGAATTAAGGAATTTATTTTGTCTTCATCCTGAGATGCCTGCTGGTAAAATCTGTGTGTGTTTGAAGTGTGGTCTGTATGTGTGTGTGAACATGTGTGCGGCAGTTAGAGTTCTATTCCCACTCACCATATGTCCAATGTCTTGATAGGCAGCTGTGTATCAGTTTCCCTGTGTTTATTTCAATTGAACTATCTGCCTGTTCCTACTGGTTCTATTATTTTTGAATCATGACCCCAATGCCAACAAAATTTCATACATTGCCTAGAATTTTGGGAAATGTTCTATAAACTATGACGATTTACTTGCTGGGGCCTCAGGGCCAGGCCATATCCCTTCCTGTGTGGGTGGGGAGAGGGTTTCCCCACAAGGAAAGAGATGTTCTCAGTGCCTTTCAATCCCAGGAAAGCTGGTTAGCCTTAGGTGTGTGTGAGAGAGGGAAACCTAATCCCCCTCTGTATTCAATGCTAGTAGTCCCTAAGTTACCTACACATAAAACAACATTTGAAAACATTTTGTCAGCTTACTCATCAGTCCATTTCCCATCCTGGCTGTCCCCCAAGATCCTCACTCCTTTAGAGCAAGACCTCCAGATAGGGGATATGAAGCTCGGTCTAGTGGTTCTCCATCCTGCTACACTTTGGAATTACTAGGGGAGCTTTAAATAATGCTGATGGCTGAGACCTTCTCCAGAGATTCTGAGTCACTTGTTCTGGGTAAGTCAGGGGCCTGGTTCCTGGTAGTTTTCAAAGCTTCCCAAGGTGATTCTAAAGCAGAGCCAAGGTTGAGCACTTTACTCTGGGCCATGTTGGCAACAGCTTCCCAATGTTTTCCTTCATGGCAATTGATTTCCTCCAGTTTCTGCAGAGGCCTGCCCTTGGGTTAATGGATTTCAGCTGCAGAGAACCCCAAGTTTGCATCTATCAGATGACATCTTCCCATAATCTCCAGTGTAGCTCTCTTTTCCCTGCAATGGACTGTGGGTTCTTTGAGGACTGGGCCATATCATTGCATCTTTTTCTCTATGTCTGGTACAACATGGAGCTCAATAACTGTTAGCTTACTGAAAACATGAAGGTCCCAAGCAAGGTGAAGTAGGCAATTGGCACCAATCCCCATGTCCTGGTGTTGACCTTTGGAGACTCTGCTACATCAGCTATACATTGGGTGTGTACTTTGCGTCACAATGCATTCCAAGCTCTGTCTCCCAGGTTCCCATGCAGAGCACTGTGAGATTGCTCTCCTCCACACTCCCATTGTTCTACTGCCTCCTCCATCAGGGTGGGGAAAATGCACCACAATAGGTAGGTTCCCTATTTGCTACAGCTGAGGATTGTCACCCCAGAATGTTTTACCCAGCTGCTTCAAGCCTACTCTCCCACTTTCCTAGGTACATGGTACCCTGAATGCTAGAAGGTCTAGAACCTAATGGATGGTTCTGAGGAAGCTCCTTGGAAGCGAGTGTTCCATGAGGAATGGTTTCTCTGGGAGGTGTCACTGGTTTGACATTGACACCTGTCATTCTCTGAGTCTCTGGATGACATCACTTAGTTCAGGAGTCTGGGTGTGGTGGCTGGTAGTTTGAGATTTGCCTGTGCAGCTCTATTCCTTGGGACCGAAACCTTCAGAATGGAGTGTCTTAACCCAGTGTTGACAGATGGGTCATAGGGAGGAAGATGGATAACCTCCTCAAATTATATGTACAGTATTGCACCTGTATTATTTAGGCACGTTTCTCCAAGGAGAGAGACCTTTAATTTTCTTCAGATTCTTAAAGTTGTCCATGTAACTGCAAATATTTGGCCCATCAACTCCCACTGTCCTCCCCACAATTATAACTTCCTGCTCTTCCTAGAAGGCCTTGAGAGGGTGAGTTCTAACATCATTCTGCCACAAAGATCTGGAATGAGGTTGTCTAGATTAGTCCAGCCTCCATGGACATAGAAAGACATTAAGGGTTACTTGATTTTCTGAGAAATTGGAGGGTGGAAAAGTGTGTTAGCGACCACCCTTCACTCTCCATCTTGGACACTTGGACTGTGTGTGTGTGTGTGTGTGTGTGTGTGTGTGTGTGACTTACAGTTCTCCACACACTGAGCATGTGTGTCACATCTAATAGGCAGCCGTGTCTCATTTTTCCAGGGCCTGTTCCTATGGGCAGGTCCTAGTTGTCTGGGCTCTGTGATGCTATTCAAAAATGATGGGACTTTCCTCAGGGAGACCAACCTCCTGCCACCAACACTCTCAGCTCCTGCCCACCTCAACTTCCTCATACAATCCCTATGTCATCCCTTTCTCCAGGGCGGCTTTATTTTCAACAAGATGCATGCCCCACCTGTCCCCAGCCCCCAAAAGTGGCTGAGGATGAAGTGTTGTCCTTCCTGCCCTTGGCAATGCAGCAGCCAGTGGAGCCAGCGTGCCCAGTGCACCCTCAGCTCCATTTCCCTTGGCAGTGCTGGCAGTGGAAACAGTGACAAGGAAGCACTGACACAGGGCAGCCAGTCCAGGGACTGCTAAGGCTCTAATGCATGGAGAGAAGTGGGAGTGACCACACCCAGAACTGAGTAACATCCAAGTCAGCGTGGGCTGTGCTGCTTGCTCTCTGCTGTGGGACTTGGCTCACAGCTGTCCTGGGGAGAGCATAACCCGGGGAGGCTTCCCTCACTGCCCCTGCCTGCCTCACTGAGGAGACTTCCAAACCTGTTTTCCATTGCCGTTCCCCACAGAGCCTTGTAATTCTTCCCAGAGAGCTAGCAGCGGCCTCTTTCATCAGGTTCCTGGTGCTAGGGTAGTATAAAAGTCGGATGGCACCAGGGGGCACTTTCCTTGGCTGCTGCTCTGCCCTGAATTCAGGGATGTAGCTCCAGTGTGAGGAGCATGGAAATCCTGAGCTTTGCTGTGAAAGTGATGGTGGGGCCCAAACCCATTGTCTTCTCTCCTTGCCCAGAATTTTCCATGGAAATCCCACCATCTATGAGCACATACTCAGTATGTATGGCACCTGGTGCCTGCACTCAGGGAGATGCAGGATAGTGTGGGACAACAACAATAGTTTCAGAACAGCAGCTCCATTTATGGAGCACGGACCATGCCCAATACATGGCATATTTTAACTACAACAGTACTCCTGGAGTGGGTGCTACCTTATAATATTTTACAGAGGAGAGGGAAGCTCGGAGAAGTTCAGTTACTTGCCTTTGGTCACACAGTAAATGGTTACGCTGAAGAATCAAGTCCAAGTCATCTCCAAAACCTGTGCTCATAACCGCTCCTGTGAGCTACCCCTGTAAGGACACCAGGCATCGGAGCAGCCCTGGGAACGGTACAAAAGGTAGAGGATATAGGAATTCAGAAGGACAGGTAATAAGAGGAAGGAGAAGGAGTGGAAAGGGAGGGAGAAATATTCTGAAAAAGAAGACCTTGAATTCTGCCATAAAAATCCACTGGTTCCACTAAAAACTTGATATTGAGAGGACTTCTAGGGCATGCCTGTAGTGATGGCAAAAAACTGTCCCCAGTCTCTCACTCTGCGACCAGCATAGGAGAACTTTGTCTTCTGCTCCCAGGACCAGCCCATCTCAGCTGATTCTTGTGGGGGTGCTAGCTGCCCCTGCACCTCACATTCTCTAATGATGCTTTTCCCACATCCTCTTGATCCCTCCTCCCAGCTGTGTGTGCTTAGCTTTGAATAACCTGCACCTGTGGCTTCTGCAGAGGCCTGCCTTTGGGTTAATGGAGTCACCTTCCCCTTCAGGAACAGAAAGTTTCTGGGAAGGTATAAACCCCCAAAGTCACCTATAGCCAGGACTGATGCTTATGAAAGCTCAGCAACCTTCCCTCCAGGTGGTGCAAATGCTAAGGTATAATTTCAACTCCAGAGCTGGATGAGGGAAGGGGTGAGAGGGAAACAGGCCAATGCTGAACTTCACCTGAGGTCACAGTCATACTTGGCTGCTTCTACTATACCTACCAAGTCTGCTTCCTCAATCCCTTGTGATTTCTTGTGGGAGCCCTGTCTTCTTAATCACGTATGCACAGACCCCATCTCTGCATCTACTCCCAGGAACCAGACTTTAGACAGTGTAGCTGTGAAATTCCACTGACATTTCTGGGGGGAGTTAGTTTTAGGGGGCAGGACACTTGTGGGTCAACAAATCCCGAAAGCAAGCGTGTCAAATTCAAAGGCTAACACGGGCCAAATACACAAGTTTTATGTTTATGTGGACTGCAAAAACAAAACAAAAACCCCCACAAGCTTTAATTTTCATAGAAACTTAGGTTTATTTAGAGAACTATAGTATAAAATAGAACAAGAGCCATGATAAAATTAATATTTTCTTATATACCATTACATTCACTGGGCTGCAAAAATATTCACTGTGGGCCACAAGTATGACATGCTTGCCCTAAAGAAAGAGGGAGAGATTCCAGAGGGCAGGGCAGGGACATGGAACATCATTCACCTCCCATGGCCTTGCCTACTACACTCAGTGACTTCTGAGCTGTCACTCTCAGAGATGGGACTTTGGCCTCTGCCCTGCTCATTCCCACATTACAAGCCTGTGAGGAGCTAGAGTTACGGAGAACAGAGGTGGCTCCTGGAAGATAGGTAAAAAGATGAGAGAGAACGTCTTTGCAGAAAGAAACAAGATAAGCAACAAGGATGAAGTCCTCTTAGACCTTCCTTTCTTCAATAGAGCCAGACCTGGGACCACACTACAGCCCTCATGGAAGGTCTGACCCTCTTGTCCACCTGTAGAGACGATTGGGATAGCCACTGTATACAAGCCCTTTCTCTTTTCAATAACTCCTACTCCTATAAACCATAGCACACACTACATACTAAGGTGAGAGTAGGTGGTGATTCCCACGGGGATTGTCTTACCTGAGAAGCCACGTTCCCTGAATTTCAGGTAAAGATGCTCTAGTAAGTAGATACACAGTGCACAAGACTCCCTTTATGGAAGCTCTACATTATTCCCTACACACACACACACACACACACACACACACACACACACACACACCACACCTCCTGTATCTTCTCCTCCATTCCCTGATCTCAGCCAAGGTCTGCTGGGCCAAGGCAGGTGACCAAGTTGTGAGGCCTATTGTAAAGCCAGAATCTAGACTCTGGAGTATCCTGCTTGAATAAGCCTTAGCTGGCAGCCTGACACACAAGCCTCAGCACATGTCACAGGAAAAGTGGTGGAGTTGGGAGTAAGAAAGTGAAGCACCCCAGGGCCCTGGGACCTGCCTGACAGTCACCTCAACTCTCGCTCCACTCCTGCTCAGAGAGTGTGACCTGACCAGCTGCCTAGGGAATGCAGGTGCCTCCCCAACAGCTTTCACAGGAGAACAGCTGTCCCACCTCTGCTGGGAACGAGTTTCTCCCTTGACTCCAATGGGATGCTATCTCCTGCCTTCTTCCTCATTCCTAAATTTGTGCAATCTCCCTTCCTGGATCATGCCAGGTGTGGTCCTCCCTGGAGTTCTTCCTCCACTCCTGGGTGTCTTGTCCATTTTGAACCAGGAATGTGCTTCCTTCTCTCATATGGGAAGATCCTCCTACCTCTGTCGGAACTTCACTGACAGTTCTCCCCACCACCAAACTCAGGCTGAAGAAACCTCCAGTGGGAGAGGCAGAGCTCCTGGGGCTATATTTCCCTCCATGGAGGAAGAGCAGCAAATTCATTCTCTCAACAGCAACTCAGCCAACCCTTGGGACCACGGGGACACTGCGTGGGTTATGTAAGGCACGAATGCACCGTGCTGAGAGGATGAGTGGAGGCTGAAATTCCGACAGAATTCCATTTGCCAAGCTGTGTACTATAGTGTAGGACAGAATACATCATTTTTATTCTTTACAAAAAAAAAACACCCTCGTCCTGGTCAGAGTGGTTCAGTGGTTGAACGTCACCCTGTGCACCAAGAGGTTGCTGGTTCCATTCCTGGTGGAGGCACTTGTCCTGGTTTTGGGCTGGTGGGGGACATGCAGGAGGCAGCCAGTCATGTTTCATTCTCACAATGATGTTTCTCTTTCTTCTTCTCATTCCTCTTTCTAAAAATCAATAAAACATATTTTTAAAACAAAATTAACACAAAGCACCTCTCACTGTGTACCCAGAAGGGGCACAGTTTCCTAATTTGTACAAAAGCTCCCTATAATCTAGCCTCTGACCTGGCCACCTTATTTTCCTCACCCTCGTCTCCCTAGAAAAGTTCTAGTCTTTGCTGTCTCAAAAGTCAACATCTTTCTCTGTTCATCTCGTCCTCTTCTGTCTGAGGATGGTCTCATAGGATCAGGGACCTACGGCCTATCACTGCCATAGAGAAAGTAACATCCATGTGCCCTCTCAAATTCTCTGTCCTCAATGAACAGCAGCCCCAATCAGTCGGGACAGAATTGCCAATGCTGGTTTGCCCATCTCTTCAGCCTGGTCTCCTCCTTTGCCACAGTGTCTACCCAGCAAGATCATTTCTTATGAGGCTTCCTTCTGTGGAGGTGACAGGGATGAGACTGAGAAGATCCCCCGCCCCTAACTGCAGCCTTAAGAAATGGCGGGTGGAGCTCATGGCCAGGCCTGGCTCCAATTACCCCTTGCTCTTCTTTATAATATTTCTTTCCCTGTGTCTTCCTCAGCTAGGCTATGAGCTGGAACTAAGCTCCCCAGCTGGAGGCAGTGCCTGGCACAGAGAAGAGATTGAGCAAAGACTGCAGAAAGCACCTGCTGGGATAAATGCCCCTCACCAGCTTTAGTCTGTCTGATGCAGCGAAGCCACACTTATATCTCAGATGCTCCCTTTTCCATTTTTCTCCTAGTTTTCTCTTTGCAACTTCCCTGCTCAGCTATTTGCAGAAGGCAGACATGAAAGATTTGTTTTTGGGTTGTTGAAACCCCTCAAGGTTAGCTCTGAAGCTCCCAAGTGGGCAGACCTCCCTTTGGCCCCTCTCAGGGTTAGAAGTGGGAGGTTAGATAGAGGACATGGAGCTGGTTTAGTCCTACTGGTTAGGGTCCACCTTGCAACCAGGGGCTTCACCAGTGGCATAGGAAGGCCTGGGACTGCTTGTCCACGACAAGAAGCTTCTGTGCCCTGAGTTCAGGGTCTGCCAAGCTCACAGCCAGGTTTTGGCTGGTTCTTATATCATGTAGAGCAGTGATTTTCAACTGGTGTGCTGCTACACACTGGTATTCTGCAAGAGTTTTTAAAACATGCAATTTTTAAAATAAACCTGACTATTGAGTAAGGGGCACTTATCTCTTTACCCTTAGAGATTGTTAAATTAAAGAAAGAGAGAGTGGGGTCGGGGGGAGGAATGGCCAACACAATAGCCATCTGTGTGAATTAATCAAAATTATACCTTTTTTTCTGTTAAATCAGCAAGAAATATATTTTTTGGTGTGCCATAGAATTTTAGTAATTAGTTTATATGTGCCATGAGAATGACAAGTTTAGAAATCACTGTGTTACAGGGATGGGAGACAAGAATCAGAATGACTCAGGTCTTGATTTGCAAATATATTTCTTTCTAAGAGGAATCAGGGTTTCTTGGAAAATAGCCAATTCTAGGGTTAGAGAAAGTACATGAACCTGGAAAATCTTGTCCCAAGAGCAAAAAGGCACTCAAAGAATGATGGAACGTGACAAAAGACACAGAAGTCCACTTTAGAGAACTCCCACTGGATGTATCTGGAACAATTTGTGCATCCAAAATGATGATAATGAATTATAATATATTAAATAAGATAGAAATCTTTGAGTCCTTACTGATATAAATAAATGAATGAGTGGATTTCCCTATAAAATAGTTATTCGTTTCAAAGGAAAAAATAATAATTGATATGGTAGAAACTGGAAGACACCACCTAAAGTAATCAAAATTAATATCACCAGTAATGGGACAAATTAAAATCATGTGCCACCTGATAAAATGCAATGGCAAGCTCACAGAATCATCATTGTGACATGACTACCCAAGATGCATAACATGAATCTGTGTGGAAATATGAGACAAACAAACTCTAGAAAATGAGTAATGGTCTGTGATCTTCAAAAGTGTCAAGGTTGTGAAAATCAAGTAAAGTTGGAAGAATTGTCCCAGAATGAAGAAGACTAAAGACAGTTGACCACTAAGACAACATTTGATCCTGGTCTGAATCCTTTTACTGTGAAGAATATATGCGAGACAATCAGCAATATTATATAAAAATTAGATGGTTGTAATGTAGACATATACTGATTCCAATGGGTGTTTGTGGTTATGTAAAAGAATGTTCTTATTTTTAGTAAATACACAATAAAGTATTCAAGGCATGGAAGGTTGGAGTGAAGAACCCTCACCGTTCCTTATATTGCAAGATTTGCTGATCACCCTATTACCCCTTTAGAAGCTTGAGAAGAAGCAGATGGATTTCTCACTGTGCTTTCTCACCACCATGTAACTTTGTTTTCTATGGAGTCTTGGTGAAAGAGAGCATCTGGCTCCTGAAGGAGTCAAAGCCCGGGCCTCTTCTTCCTGCTGTTAGCTTCAAGGATGTTTTATCTGTTTATCCTCTTGTGCTTGGTGTACAATTGAAGAAAAATAACAGTTCCTCCTAACGGATTAACACAATATGAACTTTGTGCTGTGCAGAGGGTAGAGCAGAAAGAGTGGCATTTTAACAAAGGGCCTCAAGTTTTCTTCATCAGGGGATGAAGATAATACACAATCTATTGACTCAGGCAATTGTAGGGCCACATATGGTTGAATTGCTTTGGTAAACCTTCAAGTGCTAAACTCATAAGAGCTATTGTTACAATAAATGTAATCGTTCTGCCTCCATCCTGTCCCATCCTGGAGAGAATATGAACCTGGAGAACCTCTCTAATAGCAGAAAAGTCTATCTCCCAAAGCATGATTTCCTCCTCCCTGGGCCTTCATTAGCAGTTGCTTGAATGTTTCATGAGCTTCGCTTTTAACCTTCTGAATTAGCAGTGGCATTTTTGTTTCTGTCTTAGGGTACTTCAGCAACAAAAGCAGCCAGTCTGGGTTTGTACTCTCTCAGCACATGTAACTATACCTCTGATCCTTCAACCCAGCACTTGCACCAGAACCTGACCCAGAGAGACCTAGCATTTGTAAAACACCCGCTGGAAAAGTATGGTTTTCATGAACCAAATAAGCAAAGATCACCTGCTGAGAAGCAATTTAAGTTGCTGTGGCTAAAGAGAAGACAAGGAACCGGATGCTCACTGTACATGTGGCATTAGTGCCAGGCTCTGCATTGGGTTCGTCTGTGTTAACATATTGAATTCTAAACCAACTTGCACAGAACAAAGGGACATGTTCGTATACATAAAAGGAAGTGGAAGCTTCAGTTAAGCAGCTTGTCCAAGGTTATCTATCTTACAAGAGGGTGGTCAGTTTTTGAGATAAGCAGTTTTGATTTCAAAGCTTGTTGATACACACTTCCTATACACAGTGGCTAGACGGCACCTGGAGCTTAAGGTTTTTGAAACTGAAATGACAGGAAAGGAAGCAGGGTACATGGTGGGATTAACAGCCTGAAAAATGATGTGTCAGGGGTTTTTTAGCCTCTAGAAGTGGACACTTCTATTGACCCTGGGGAAAGGTACTCCTTAGTTGGGACTATCACCACCAGAATGGGCTTTTCAAATACTGAGAACCAGTTGCAGGAGATGAGGGGAATGGCTTCATGGGAGACTTGGGGACTTGGCTGTGGGCAGCTGCTTTTTGAACCCACAGGAACAGCCTTGGTACTGGTAAGAGGAGATACTAGGGTTGCCCGTAGGCTGTGCAGAGTCCCAAACAAATGTTTTTTTGGGGGGGCCTGTGTCAATAGAAACTGTACAATTTTGAGACGCATTACTAAATGTGTGGGTCTGCGTCAGATTTAGCCTTAAAGATTTAGAATAGTGGGTAGAAAACAGGGACTTGTGTACATGTTTCTTGTCGATCGATAAACCTGTGCACTTGAAGATCGCTTATAAGGTCCAACCACTATAAGGGTAGCAATGCTCCTGCTCCTCACAGTTCCTTGGTGCTTTGGAACCCTGAGTAATTAAACAGTAGCATTGTTGCACCCACTGGCTTTTTACTATTGCACTGAAGATTTTTTAAATAAAGTTAAAAAAAAATAAACAGTACAGGTCTTACCATTATTCCCTACTACTGTTATTTAACACTGGCTATACCATTACTCATGCCCCTGCATCACCCATCATGCCACCTGCTGCCAATCCCTCTCTCAAAGGTTATTCTTGGCATCCTTGATGATGACCACAAATGGGTGTCTTTGTTGGTAAGTGCAGGAAAATGTAAACAGTAATTTCTTCTCTAGTCATGTTAAATTTATTGGTAGGAATTTTATAGCTGAAGCATAGAAAAAAAATCTTCTGATCTTATCTTCTCTTAAACTCATTAGGCTGTAATCACTATGTTTCTAGAATGTGATTTTCTTCAGGAGAAGACCCTCCTGATTTCAGACACCATCAACCAGCAGGGAGGATGAGTGAGGGACCTAGAGACAAATCCAAATCAGTCTCATTTACGCAAAGTCAGTCCCTTATCCTACAAGGCTTAAGACCCACCTCTGGAGAGAAATGGATCTAGAAAGGCCATTAACATTGCAGAGCAATCTCTTAAGGAGATAGACAGGCCACTCAGGGGTTCTAATTGTAGCCTGGAGCCTGCCATAGAGGTGTGGTAACAGTGATGAGGAAGGTTAGGATACAGCACGTCTATGCTACTCCATGCCACTCCTGCAGCACTTGGGTGCTATGCCCTGGGAGTGGCACCTTGGTTTGTGCACCCTTGATGCAGTATCCACACTGAGGGAGATGCAATGAAGGTAACTCAAAAAGCAGTAAACCAGGCACAGTCACATTAGCCTCACAAATGACTGCCAAATAAACCTGTCCAGATCCGTCATGTCAGCTCATCCTGAGGAGTAACCCTGTTCCTGGAACAATGGCCCTTCTGTGATTAACCAAGTTCACAAAATGAACTGGACTCCAACCATCTGCCTCATTCCAATACAATGAACCAACTAAAGACTAAGTTCAGTCGAAGTTTAGGCTAGACCTGTAAATACAAGGAGATAATGCAAAATGTAACTGTCTTGAATGTCTCTGACTTATCCACTGAGTGGAATATGGGTGATGTGTCCCTCACAGGAAGAAGAGGGGAGATGACAAGGCTGGGGTTCTCAACGTGGGCCCATCGACTGGTTTGTTGAGGCCCAGCTTACAGAGTTGGACAAAACGGAGGTGTGGCCATTCACAGAGTTGGAATTTCAAAATGAATCCTCCCTCCCAGCCATCCCTTTCTCTCCACTTCCAAAACTAAGACTAGGTCCACCTATCCAGCTCCTCTAAAGAGATCCACAGAGAGTCACCGGCAGTTTCCCATCAGCCGCAGTCCCACTTTCCTTTCTGAATCCTAACTTAGTTCCAGAGGAAGTTCTGTGCCTTTTGCTTTGGCCACTGAACTCAGAGATACACTTGCCACCCAAATACCCTGGATGTATAAGATTTTGTTGTCTGGATGATCTATTCTGGTTGGTCCTTTGCTTCCTCCTAATGCACTGTGTATTTCCTGTAAGCCACATCTAATACTTTGTGGAATGAGGTGGGGTATGAATAAATTAAAAAGTCATAAAGCCTGACCTTGAAGCTAAATTAAAACAACCCACATCTCTTCTGTAACCCCACCCAGCAGGGGTGGCTGATACAACGGCTCTTTCTTCCTGTAGAAAGAGTGGGCAAACAGGAGCCTCTGGAGGTGATATTATCTAACCTTCTCACCAGTCCTCTGAATCATTATTCATTCATTCATTCATTCATTCATTCAACAAGTATCTATTGAGCACCTAATATGTGTCAGGTGCTGGGGGAAATAAGCAAGTTATCTGCTTTTATGGAATCCACATGTAGTAGGGGAGAGAGAAAAGCAAGTAAGCAAAAAACAATCACCACCACCACCACCACCACCACCACCACAAAACACAACCAAAACCAGGAAATCACATAATTTTATATAGATTTCAATAGAGCAAAATAAATGAGGGTAGTGTGATTTTTTTTTTGTTTTGTTTTAGCTAGGATGGTCAGGGAAGGTCTCAGGGAAGGAGGATATTCAAACAAAACATTAGTCAAGGAAAGAAAGTGAGCCAGAGTTCTGGTGGAAGGGTTTTTCAAAGGGAATAAGCATGCAAAGGCCCTCTGAGGAGAATGAGCTCAATCCATTCTGGGAATTGTAAGAAAATTCAGGAAATGGCTGAAGCATGGAAAGAAAGAGGGACAGTGGTCTGGGAAGAGAAGCCAGGTCATGTAAGGCCTCGTGCTGCCATAAAGCATGGCAGGAATTTATTCTGAGTATAATGGGAAGCTGATGAAACCTTTTGAGCAATAGAGTGGGATGAACTGATTTACAGTGTAAAAGATCTCTCTGGCTACTGCACCCTGAATAGACTGGAGCCAGATAAAAACACGGTGATAAGTCAGGAAGCTCCTCCAATGGTGTGGGGTGGGTTAGACCAGACTGTTAGTGGAGGGAGGGAGTTTTTACTAAGGAAGAAAAATACCGTTAATTAAACTACGGCGTGGGATGGATTGCATGATGCATTCTGAATTCATAGATATTATTATATATATCTTAGAATCTTCAAAGTATGGTATTTGATAAGTAGAACCCAAAAGCCTTGCTAATGGGTCAGGTGTAGAGGAGTGAGGGGGGAAAAAGGAACCAACGATTATTCCTAGATGTTTGGCCTGAACAAATGAGTAAATGATAGTGCTATCGACTCAGGAGGGGAAGGTATGGGAGGGAGAGCACTGGGGCAGTGGGAACGGGTTGGGGGGAGATAAGGGTGGTTTTTGTTGTTGTTGTTGGTGGTGGTGGTGTTTGTTTTTTGTTTTGTTTTGTGTACTGGGATAGAATGAACCACCTCAGTAGCTTCTGAAGCTAATACATTTCTATCACCACAATTACTTTAGCAAACCTGGTTCCCTTCACTTCTGCAACATCATGAAGAGTTAGTGATCAAATTTTCACTGGTGTTTGTTTTTAGCTGTGTTATATTTGAGTTTACTATTAGACAGCCAGGAAAGTGGGAGGCAAGCTTAAAGTGGAGTTTGGGGGAGTTAAGGGCTGGGTTTATAAATTTGGGAATCCTCAGCATTGAAATGATGTTTGTAGCCATGAAATAATACAATTGCTCTTTCTCCCTTTTCTGGCACCCCACCCAGAGACCCTCTTACCCCACCATGTTGCAGGAAGCAAAGGGCAAGAACAGGGACATCTTATCTCATATTGCACCCTAAAGAGAGTTAGTGACATCTTCCTTGAATTAGAAGTGGTTTCATTTGGCCCACACTGAGGTCATTTTGCTCAGGAGCTGGCAATATCAGCCCTGGCTTGGACTACTGGATCTGCTGTAGTCCAGGTGGGGCTCATTACCAGTAGGCACCTCCAGGGTGCACTGGGAGCTCCAAAGGAGCTCAACACTGGAGTACAAGACCATGTGTCAGGGAGTTAGGATTCCTCATTTCACTGTAATCTGATCTTCATAAACTCTTCTAGTAGTCACACCACTAGCATCACTATCACCACCTTTACCAACAACACTACTACCATTACCACTACCATAGTCATCACCATCACCATCAACACCATCACCAATACCACCCTCACTACCACTATCACCACCACTTCCTGTTGCACCAAAAGCTTCCATAATTATACTGGTATATATTTACATGTATGGCAGACACTGCTCTTAGCACTTTCCACATGATATCCCGTTTATGTTTTACACCTAAAATATAAATTTATTGTAGAGGGCCCCCTGGGAAGACACATGGGCATTCTGTGAACACACCTTGCCAAAAGGGCAAGGGTATTGTCAGCTTGATCTTCATTTCAGCCCATAGTGTTATCATAGATATTATCATATATCTTAGAATCGACAGTGGGTTTTGATATCTAAATCCAGCCTTACATGGGGAATATCCAGGGCCTACTCAAGAATGCAAATAATCTCCTTTGTCTTGACTTTTGGTGAAACTTCCTGGTATTTGGAGGTATAAAATAAACATGCTGCATCCACTCTGGGTCACTGTCTCTCCATTAGAAGAGGGCAGTGGTCCACCCGGCTCCAGCTTTTCTTTCTATCTCTGTGTCTTGTCTCTTTCTTTTATTTCTCAATCCCCAGCCCCCTCTACTCAGGTGGATGAGGAAAAGAGAGAAATAGTTACAATTTATATATAACATGTACATTTAATTTATATATAAATATAAAGTGTCCTATTTTTACATAGTAGGCCATTTAAGCCTCAGCAATGATTAAGAGAGAGTACTATCACCACCATCCCCATTTTATAAGTAAAGAAATGGAGGCATGGAATGGATGAATAATTTACCCAAGGTTAATTAGCTAGTAAGTGGTAGAACCAGAATTTAAATTCAGGTGGTCTTGCCCAAAGTCCACATGCTTAACTACTACTTTCTGTGGCCATGTTCCTGCAATTCGTCCTACCCTTTATGCCAGGGTCAATGGGGTCAATGCCTTCAGATTTTAAAGGGTGGGCCATGCCCTCCCTACTCCTTTCCCCCTTACTTTTGGCTAGGATATAGATATGTTGGTGAACCATCTTGGAGAAAACAGATGAAGGCAATATCTGAAATTTAGCAAAGCAACAAAACAGGAGGAACCTGGATCCCTGACAGGAGGGAGCCCCTCTATCAGTCCTGGACTGCTTAGAGGAGAAGGACATCAACTTCTGCTTGGTGTAACCTTTATTATCTGGGGTCTCAGTGAATCAGTACTTGTAATGATACAATGGACAAAGTCAACGTGGATAGCAGAGGCTTGCCAGCAGCACAGCCACCTACCCCCACCTCAGACACTGCTGCCTGCAGCTTGGACATGCCAAGGGGCCAATCTCTGTGAGGCTGGAGCTTTCTAAAGACTAGTGCACAGGCTGCACAAACCAGACTCACAGGCGGAAGGTGAGGAGGGACCCAACTCCAAGACAACTAGGTAGCAATGTTTTTATTTATGTAGAACCATGAATGCCCCAGTCGTTTTTATGAGCACACAGCAGAAAATTATCAAACCAGAGCAAGGCTTCCTAAGCAAAGAGCTGACACTCCACAAAGAGACCTCATCTCACAAAACAGGGCGTGTATATATTTGGAGAAAGTAAGATTACGGGAGAAACTAGATAGGCAATCTAATCTGATCTGAACTCTGGGAAAGAGAAAGAATGAGGAGGCCAAATTGAGTTGAAAAGATTGACCATGGTGGTTTGGGTGCTACAAATCACTTTTTTCAAATCACTTTTTCATTGAAAAATCAATATAATAATGGAAGACTTTTTTAAGCCCCTATAACTTCACTAATCTTTAACAACTTTTAAAAATATATATATTTTATTGATTTTTTACAGAGACGAAGGGAGAGGGATAGAAAGCTAGAAACATCGATGAGAGAGAGAGACATCGATCAGCTGCCTCCTGCACACCTCCTACTGGGGATGTGCCTGCAACCAAGGTACATGCCCTTGACCGGAATCGAACCCGGGACCTTTCAGTCCTCAGACCGATGCTCTATCCGCTGAGCCAAACCGATTTTGGCAAATCTTTCTATCCCTTCTAGTTTTTGTATTCATAAGTTTATCTACACATTGATTCAATTTTTTTTTGAATTGTCCAAACACCATCTTCCCCTTTCTCAGGCTGAACATCACAGAGGGTTCACAGAGAACTCAAGAGTCTGCTCTTCTGTGTTATGCTAAGGAATCTCTCATCCCCACCTAAATTGTTTTGTCATTACCATCATTGTAATTATCTCATTTTATGTGAGTATATATTTTTTTCTTTTGGATGAATTTTCAGGAGTGAGAGTACATTTTCATGATTTTTCATTCACATGACCAGCTTTCTTAAGGTGGCTATCCCCAGTCATAACACTCAAGACTTTTTATACACACCCAACAATTAGTTCTTTATGGTGTGTGGACCAGGAGAAAAGACCACTCCTGAGGGCATTGGCCTGGCTACTCTTAAAGCGTGAACCTGCAGGGAGATTTTTCTGCAGGGAAAAACCTCCCCAAAGTGCTAATACTTCTCAAGAACATGAGATGGCATGTCATTATCCACATTTATGCATTCCACAAACACTAAGTGTCTCCCCAGTACTGGCACTGTGCTGTGTGCCAGGATGAGTGTTGTGATGGGGTGGAACCTACATGGGGATCTCCACTTTCTGGTAGTGTGATCCACGGTTGAAGGGTCCACTTGTGATTGTGTTGGCTTACACAGACACGAGAAAACACTTAGTTTCCCTGTGTACCACTATTAGAGGAGACCAGACTCAAGAAGAAGTCTAGAGTCAGAAACATCCATGAAGGGGACTTTCCAAGCACAGCTGGAGCTTAATCCCACTGGACAACTCTGAAGTCTAGTAAGACAGTCACCTCAAAGTTGTTCCACCTGAGTAGTTGTGGTGGAGGAGTGCTCTGTGGCCTGGGAAACGGGGGAGGGGGGGAATTAATTCTCTGGAACTTCTGGCTGGTCATAGGTTAAGCATCTCAGTCCATTCTAGCTGCTATAATAGAATACATAGACTGAGTAGCTTATAAACAACAGATACTTATTTCTCACAGTTCTGGAAGCTGGGAAATCCACTATCAAGTCACCAGCAGATTTAGTGTCTGGTAAGGGCATAATTCCTGTTTTACAGATGGCTATCTTCTCACCATAGAAGGAGTGTGGAAATTCTCTGGGATCTCTTTTATAAGGGCACTAATCCCATTCATGAGGACTTCACCCTTATGACCTAATCACCTCCCCAGAGCTCCATCTACCTATACCAACATATTAGGGATTTTCAAAATATAAATTTTGGGGGATACAGATATTCAATCAATAGCAGTAGGTTTATGTTTAATTTTATGAAAGACTAGAGGCCCAGTGCACAAATTCATGCATGGAAGGGGTCCTTTGACCTGGCTGGCGATTGAGGCCTATCAGGGGCCAGCTGGCTGTGGGGAGAGACTTGGAGAGGTTGGGCTGCTCACCCCCCCCCACACACCATGAGGGCCTGGGGGGAGGGACTGCAGGAGGTTGGCTAGCCGGCTCCCTGATGATCAGGGCTGATTCGGGGGTGGGAGGGGGGAGGCAGCAGCAGGCAGGAGGAGGAGGAAGGGCCACAGGAGGTTGGCTATGGGGGCACACTGATGGTCAGTGTGCATTATAGTGACTAGTCAACTGGTCATTCCAGTTGTTTGGTCATAACGGTTGCTTAGGCTTTTATATAGAGATTATTCAATGGTTTTTCAATGTACAATTTTTACAACCAGTGATGTAAGAAAAATCACATTGTTTCACATCCTCACCAATATTGGGGACTTTTAATTTTAGTCATTTGAGTGGGTTTGATATGGTATCACATTGTGATTTTAATGTGTCTTTCCCTGATGACTAGTATTATTGAGCACCTGTTCATGTACTCATTTGCCATTCATATATCTTCTTTGATAAATTGTCTGTTTAAATATTTTGCCCATCTTTTAAAATTTGGGTTGTTTATCTTTGTTATTGATCTGTGAGAATTCTCCATATATTCTGAATATAAATCTTTTGTCAGATACATGCATTGTGAATATTATTCCTAGTCTGTAGCTTGCCTATTTATTTTCTTAATGGTTCCCTTTAATAAGTAGAAGATTTAAATTTTATGAAGTCTAATTTATCTTTCTTTTTTCTTTTATAACTATTGTTTTCCATATCCCATCTAAGAAAATTTTGCTTAAACTCTGGAAGATATTCTTTTAAGTTTTCTTTTGAAGCTCAATTAGAATTTTGGCTTTTACATAAACATCTAGGTTCCATTTTAAATTAAAATGTATGAGTGATATAAAATAGTGATTGAGATTCATTTTATCCAGTTTAGTTTATCCAGTTATTTCCAGAACCATTTATTGAAAAGATTTTTCTTCCTCCATTGAAAATCCGTGATGCCTTTGTTAAAAATCAATAAAATGTGTATGCATGGCTGTATCTCTGTACTCTCTGTTCTGTTCAATTGATCTACTTGTGTAACCTTACCTAAATAACACTTTATCATGATTACAGTAGCTTCATAATAAGTATTGATATCAGGTAGTGTGAGTCCTCTAACTTTGTTTTTTTTCTCTCCACCATTCAGCTCTGCAGGCCTCCCGGGGGCATACAGCCTCCGTCCCAGAACTCAGAGCAGGGATGGCGCTTTCTTTCTCCCTTTGCACACCCTGGTGTCCAGAGTGGTGTTTATGGAAGAATGAGCTGGGCCCAGCTGAGCCGTCTTCTTACGTACCAGAGCTCATAGCAGGTGCTGACCTTTACCCTGTACTTCCCTTTCAGAGGTGAGACTATTGTTCTTATCTTGATTGTTTCTTAAGGGTTGAGTGCCCAGGGTATAAGGATTGGGTTGGAATGGTTTCTCAGATTTATTCTAATGTGCTAATACCCACATTCCCATTTCAATTTAATACTCCTGCCCAATGTCATGGGCTTACCTGTGTCACAGATGCCCTGGGAGGAAGAGGCTGAAAGGCTGACCTGGAAAAACATGAGCTTCATGGTTAACCTTCAAAAGCTAGACCTTCAGTTCCAGAAAGACTCATTTAATAGAATTCATGGCCAAGAGGAAAAAGGAGGAGGAGGAGGAGGAGGAGGAGAAGGAGGAGGAGGAGGAGGAGGAGGAGGAGGAGGAGGAGGAGGAGGAGAAAAGTTATAGAAGTTAGTCCTCTGTGGATCTAATAACATCTATTTGAAGAAAACTAGCTTGCTGTTTCATTTGGCCTTGATGAAGTCAGTGACCTTTATCCAGAGGTTGTATTCAGGGCACACTAGTATGCCTGCCCGCCTGTGACACATTTCAGCCACATGTTTACAATGAAACTTAACCCAAGGATCCCACCTCCAGTTAGCTGCCCCTCCCTGACTTTTGAAATTCTGTGTTTGCAAGGCTTCCCTACACAGAATGGTGATGAAGATGAAAAATTTCCCTAGAATGTTCCTTTTCAGAGGTGCCTAATGATCTCATGTCAGAGACATAGACAAAGTGTGAGAACAGAAAGTGCTTTCTCTGGGATCATGCCATCTCCAGCAACGCCATCTGGTTATTTTTTAGGTTGGGATATCTCTACAAAGCCTGCCAGGTCAGCTCTCAACACAGAGACTGGGCATTTGGTCTGTCACCTTCCAAGCAGTGAGGGCAGGATATACAGGGAGTCTGCAGGCCGCCCTGAAGCTGGGCAGCCTAGATGGGTCTTAGAGAGTTTAGGGACAAACATTAAACCTGAGTCTGGTTACTTGCTCTGATATGTTACATTATGTTGCTAGACCCTATATCAACTCCTCAATGACTTCTCCTCTGCCTCCCGCCTGCTTTCCTCTCTGTGGAAGAATTGAGGCATTGGAGCTAAGACTGGAAACTAGAAAGAGGTCCAAGTGAAGAATTAAAAGCTTACTCATGGCCTGTGGCATATGTTTATCAAGGGAAAGGAGAAATCATGATAATCAAAAAAGTCAAGGGAGCCCTTCTTGCAAACGCCTTCTACAGATTCTGATAATGCATTTATAAACCAAGCCAAATGCTACAAAGAGACATGTTCCAAATGTAATGGGTTCAATGAGCTGGGGTAACATCAATGTCATACTTGCTTGAGTTGTTTCCATCATCTTCCCAGAATGTGCCCAGAGCAATAACTATTACAACAACTTCATCGAAACAGGAGTGCCCTGAAGTGCTCCACCCTCCACTTTAAAGGTTAGGCTTTGTGTATTAGCATACTAGTACATTCCAAACATTAAACTCCCTCCTTGTGCATGAGGTGCTTAGGCTCCAACATAATTGGTTTGCATTTAAATGCCCAAATATGATTATATAATCTTGATTCAATTAACAGGTCTGACTTGATTCAAGCTTTGCTCAAGAATGAGCCAAATAGTCATCTAAATAATAATTAGAACAAGACAAACCAGTCTTGCTGGTCTCCAATATTGGGGATTGAAGGAACTTCCAAGTCATCAGATAGAGTTAATAGATCTAGAGGCCCAGCTCCCAAAACTGTTCTCACTCATCTTTGAGCTACAAGGCTGTGGGTGTGGGGTTCACTACAGTGGTCAGAGGGGGCTCTTTTAATTGCTTCCTCTTTCCAACTTAGCAATGATAATATGGAGTCCAGGTGAGGTGGTGTTGCTGGCTCAGGTTTGGTTTGTTCCATGAGCTGAAAGCAGAGCCAGGACATAGGTTCAGCACAAAGAGCTGTGAGTTCATCTGATTTAACTTTCCATCCAGTTGAAGAACGCATGACTGTCATCGCACCACTGCCTGGCCTCTGTCCACACCAGAAGCCCACTACCTCCTCAAGTATTAGATGGATCCAACTATAATAAACTCTTCATTGTTTTTATTCTAAAACCCTTTTCTGTAAATTTCATGCTAAGGCCCTTTTGTGCTTAGGCCTACCAATGTCATTTTTTAATTTCCTCAAATCCACTCCTTCAAAATAAATTCTAGTTCTCAAAAAGTTCGCTGTGCTGAGGTATGTTAACCATCAGCTTAGACTCATGGATTTTTATGAAACCAAATCACGGGCTTTGCCTTGACTTTTGAATGCTTCAGCTGCCCCACCTCCATTGAACACCACCATAACCCCCGACCTAGCAGGATCAGAAGAATTAAGGAAGCCAGCATATTGTTGTCCAAAGTCCTTCTGAAGAGGAGAACAAAATTGAAGAGGAAAATTAAATAATTAGAGCTTTTGTCAATATAGTGACACAGGTTGGTGGAAGAATCTGAATTTTTTTTACCTGACTAGATTTTTGCATCAAACTGACATTGTCATTTATGGTTCATAATGATATTGTGTGATTTTCATAAAAGGCCTGGATCCCACTGAGGACCAGTTTGCAGAAGGGGAAGCCAGATAGCCCAGTATCTTGATTAGACATGAACAGGTTAGAATTAATCACATTTTGCACAATGCACAGCACTGGGATGCTAGGCTATAGGGAGCTTTGTAACTGCCTGTCTTTGCCCCTAAGCTGTGAGGTCCTTGGAGGCAGGAAGCATGTCCCCTGCTTCACTGTGCCTTCGGAGTTGGCAGAGGTGGATTCTCAGCAAATGTTGTTAGATAAATTGATTCACAAAAAGGTTTTCACTCACTGACTTTTTATCAGTTTAGAAAAATTAATTAGGGGTGTATTCTGACTTTAATTACAAACTGTGCATCTCAGCACACCTGTATTCATTCATAAGTGAACACATCCTCTATTGAAAATTTCAATGTCTAGATTAAGAAAAAATGTACAATACCAGAGAATTATTTTTAAAAAGGATTGGGCCCTAACCGGTTTGGATAGAGCATTGGCCTGCAGATTAAAGGATCCCAGGTTTGATTCTGGCCAAGGGCACATGCCCAGGTTGTAGGCTCTAACCACCCCCCCACCGCCACCTAGTAGGGGGCATGCAGAAGGCAGCCAATCAATGATTCTCTCTCATTTTTATGTCTCTCTCTCTCTCTCTCTCTCTCTCTCTCTCTCTCTCTCTCTCTCTCTCTCTCTCCCTTCCTGTCTGAAATCAATAATATATATATATAAAGAATTGGCCACATAGCTCTTCTAAACAATAAACTACCCTTCATTTAAAAATAATCCAGCTTATAAAGCTGTCATCAGCAATTCTTGGGAGCATGTACCACAAGTGACATTCCATGTAGAGGCATCAACTGTGACACAATTTTGACCTTTGCCACACTTTTGCTGGCTTAAGTGCCATTAAATCCAAGGGCCTGGAGGAAAAGTACCAAAGAAGGACTTTTAGCAGCTTGAGGTAAGCTCCTTGGCATGTTCCTAAGCTCCAGGCAGGTAAAGCCTGAAGAGTGTGGTACATGAAGACCCAGGGTACCTGACCCTGAGAATATATCAACCACAATATTGTAAATTCAGCAGTCTCTAGAGTCAAGGGAGGGAGATCTACATTTAAATGCTGTTACTTAATCAGAACAGCCACCCTGTGAGGTGTTTTTCAGATAATAAAGCTGATAGAGAGGTTATTGTCTCCTGAAGTTACACAGAGATGAGGAGTTAGCTTCAAATCCAGGCTTGCTCATGTCCATGTGGGGAGGACCCAAGTTTCCAGGGGAGAGGGCCGTGGTCCTGACACACACACACCACTTCAATTCTGTCTTTGAAGGTGTCAGATAGAGACCCTGGCTTCTGGATAACCAACTTGGGGTTCAGCTTAGTCTGACCCTATAAGATAAAAAGAGGAAAGTCTATCACAAGTCCCTCAATATCTATAAAGAAGAAAGTGTCATTACAGGAATACAGATGTCCTCTGAACTTTGGCAAGGGTTATGTGGCATCAGTGATGACCCCCAGATGGCTGGGATGGTTCTGCTAAAATAAAGTGGGCTAATCAGTTTATGTCTACCCCAGCCAGAGGAAGCTTTCTGTTAGATGATTCTGGTTGCATTAGCCCCCAATTAATAATTTCCTTGTCTCTTTATAAGATATATAAATATCTAATCACTATTATATATAACTAGAGGCCTGGTGCATGAAAATTCATACACTGAAGCAGGGGAAGGGGGACCTCAGCCCAGCCGGCTCCCTTTCACAGTCTGGGAGCCCTCAAGGGTGGGAGGCGACCCGGTGATCAGAAGGTGACACCCCCATCACATCTCTGCTGCTGCCACTATGAGCTGTGCAAGCCTAGGCTGGCCCTGGTTATCTGAGGCTTAAGTGGCCCTGGGCAGCTGGGCAGCTGCCATCTGAGGGTTGCTGGCACCTCGAGCTGGCCCTGGGAGGCTGGGGGGTGAGGGGCATGGGCACTGCCATCTTATGGCTGTGGGCGCTGCCATTTTTGAGGGTGGGTCAGTCAATTAGCATATTCCCTCTTTATTAAGATTAATTACATATATGTCTACTTCACCTTCTAACATATATGTCTAATCACTATGCTGCTGTAGACCAGGAAGTAATATAATATTGTCTGTCAATTATAATTTTAAAAATAATTTTTCTTAAAAAATGGGGGGAAATCTCCTATCTCCTCTGCAGAATCATGACTCTTTACCTCTGGCCCCACCCCATCTCTTCCCCACTCTATATCCACCCACACATTGCCTTCACTGTACCTACTCTTTATCCTCAAACAACCATACTCTTTGATACCTTTGAAACTTTGTTGTTTCTTCTATCTAAAATAGCTCTCCCCCAATCCTCTCTTAGCTGTCTACACCCAGCTCAGATGTCACCTTCTTGTTACAGCTTGCCAAAACATGTTGGGCAAAACTAATTACTCCTTCATTCAGATTTCCATAGCACTTTGTACATCACTCTATATTGCTTTTGAGAGTTATATGAGAGTATTTGTTCACATATCTCACTGGTTAGACGATGCAGTCTATGGAGGGGAGGGGTTGTTTTTTATTTTTACTTACATCCCCAGGGCCTGGAACAAAGGAGGGTGTCCTGAGCATTGTTGGACAGTGGCAGCAGCAGCAAAGGTTTTTTTGTTTGTTTTTTGCTTTGCTTTGCTTTGCTTTGCTTTGCTTTGCTTTGCCACAGGTCCTGGGACATTCCTTGTGGCCAGGAGCACAAGACAAGCTCCTGAGTGACAGGGCCTCTTCTCCCTCCCTTACCACATTCTCTGATGGGACCCAGCTCGAACCCTGGAGAGGACAGTCCCCCAGCTCTCGTACAAGGAGGGTATTCAGGGGCCAGAGTTTGGTTGGGGGTTCAAAGTGTCTTTCGAGGGACATCAAAGTTACTTTTCAAAACCATGATGATAGCTCCCTAGGAGAGGGGAGTAGACACAGAGATGGACTCACCATTTGTGAGCAGGATAACTTTTAATAAGTTAATTCATCTTTCTGAGGTTGAATACCCTCATCTATACAAATGAGAAAATATGCAGACCTTGTTGCTGTGAAGATTAATAATTACTATTTACCGAATTTATTGGAGCTCTAAGGACTCCACAAACACCACCCAGTGAGAAAGCCACAGAGACAGAATCAGAACTTGAACCACTACCCTATATGGAAAGGACATAGAAAACTGCAAAAGAGTACCCAAATGTTAGGTATAGTCATTTACTAATAGTTCATTTAGATCTGAAAACCGTTGTCCTGTTAGGAACTGAAACTGGAGGGCAAAGACATTTTTCCTGGGCAATGCACTGTAAATAACTACTATAGGAAATTCAAAGGTGGGTAGTGGCAGGGAGAGCTAGTTGTCCACCAACGAATTGTGCTTCACTTTCCACAGGCTGAACTGGCTGTCCAGACAGGATTCCAGTCCCTGGCTCCTCTTGCATGTAGGTGGGGCCATGCAAGAGCTTATCCTACAGAGTGTGATCAGCAATGATGTGTCATTTGCAGGTCAAGATGATTAGGAGAAGGGTGTGGGTAGCTAAAAGGTAGAAACAACCCAAGCATTTACTGACACATAAATGGATAAACAAAATATTGTCTACACATACAATGAAATATTATTCAGCCTTAAAAATAAATTAAATTCTCACAAATACTACAACATGGATGAACCTTGAAGACATTATGCAAAGTGGAATGAGTCAATTGCAAAAAAAAAAAAAAACCACACAGAAATACTCCACCTGTATGAGGTAGCTGGAGTAGCCAAATTCATAGAGACAAAAAACAGAATGGTGGTAGCTAGGAGCTGGTAGGGGTTGGTGGGGAGTTAGTGTTTAATGGGTACAGAGTTTCAGTTTGGGAAAATGAAAGTTCTGGAGATGGATGGTTGCACAATGTAAATGTGCTTGGTGTCACTGAACTGTATACACTTAAAAGCTGTTAAAATGGTCAATTTTATGTATATTTTTACCACAACAAAGAAGAAAAAGAAAGGAAGTGGAGGAAGAGGAAGAGGAGGAGGAAAAGGAGGAGGAAAAAGAGAAGAAGGAGGAGGAGGAGGAGGAGGAGGAGGAGGAGGAGGAGGAGGAGGAGGAGGAGGAGGAGGAGGAGTGGCGGGTGGGGAGGAGAAGAAGGGACTTCTCTATATCTGCCAGTTAGATGCAGAGAATTTCCAGGCCCAGAGACTGAAACAGCCACACAGTGGAAGTAGCCACATGACAAAAAGCCACTTGCTGACTAGGAATCTGGCATTGGACTCTTCTGTGAGTGATAAGTAAACTTCTAAAGTGTGAAACCATTTAAATTGGGGTTTAATTTGTTACAGCAGTTAGTGGAACTCTAACACAACCTGCAGCCAATGCTGATGGTTGTTGGCACAGGATGTTAACACTGTAACATGGTCCCCTGAGAATGGCATGAGGGACAGTTCCAGAGCTTGTCTTGGTTTGGGGCTGAGGAGACATTGGCATTAAGGGCCCACCTTCAAGTTCAGCAGTTCTCAAAGACTGAGTTCGAATCCTTGCCTGTGAGATGGATTCCAAGGACTCTGTTACTGAGGAAACCCAAAGGAGCTTATCTCCTTGAAGACACATCACCCATTCAGTGATAAGAACTGGGTATAGAAATGCAGAGAGAGAAGGAAACTGTGGCCCTCAGGCACCCAAGGGCAGACATGGGAACCTGTCCCCACATGCTCTTCTCAGCACCAATGGGCCCTGGGGAATCGACTTCTTGTGGCTCCAGTTGGGCAGCAGCCTTAGCTGAGCATAGCACTGAAGGGGGCAGGGATTGTCCTGTCTTGTGCTCAAGGGACAATTGCCAGTGGGACCTGCACCAGGGCTAATGGCTCTGCCACTAACCCCAGGATTAGCAACAAGAAGAGTTCCAGCTTGAGGTAGGGGAGCAACCAGGACAGGCTCTGGGGCTCAAATGGAATCATGGAATTACAAACTGGCAGCAACTACAATAGTGGGAGTGGTTGTTCAGACTCTGGCCCCTCTGACTTTAGCAGCATCCCAAGACACCTGCATTTGGCAGTGACTGAGGAGCTCCCTAACCTCAAGGCTTGCCTCTGAGGTGGCTCCAGGTTTTAGATAAGCATCCAGATAAGAACATCTCTGGACTTCTTTGTTTCATCACAGGACAGTGACCGTGGGAAGGAGAGAAGGCCTTTCTTGTCCTTGCAATAGGGGCTGAAGCTGGAGCCAAACTAATGGAACTGATAAAAGAGGTACAACCTCATCTCATTCTTAATTTTGCAGAGAATTTATTGTTTTAATGCATTAGAGCAGTGGTCACCAACCGGTGGTCGGCCGCCACTGGTGATTCGTGAGGTCCAAAAGGTTGGCGACCGCTAAATTTGAGCAATTCCAGGTTACTTTATAATGACAGTACTCTTATGTGCATTTCTCCCGTGCTCCTAAGCTGGAGAGGAAGCAATGGAGTTAGGCCTAGGGAGCCAGGAATTGCACACAAATTTGACAATGATGTCAAAATGTGGGAAGACCCATAGGAGTGAGTCATGTAGGTGATAGTGATGTGAGTTGCATTGCAACAAAGATTGAGAATGATTGATCTTTATAGATTCCCAACCCCTCTCCTACCTTTGGATTCAATGTCAATGTTTATTAAATGCACGATTGCCTCTCTCTTCCTCATTAGAGCTTAAAATCTCCAGGACTCTCAGCAGTGGTCATCACATTGCTGTTAGCTCTTACCTCCCCTTAGCTTTCCCTGGGCATTCACTGTGTGATGTGACACCAGGCTCTGGGACATTCAAAGATAACAGCACAACATTCAAAGAAAAGAAAATGTGCAGATGCCAACTTTCTTTGCATTCTCTGTGTCTTGGTGTCTCTTGGAGTCAGTTCTCCATCTTCCTCTAAGGTGCCTGTTTTCTTTTCCAACTCTGGGCTAAAGTTTGCATTTTCCTTCACAAGGCCAAAGTGGAGTGTAAGCATCCTCCCTATTGCCTGAGCCCTATTTAAAGAAAGTTGTTTTGGCTTCCATGGCATTTTTCACAACTCTGCTGCAATCTCAGCCTAGGCCTTGTGCAAAAGCCAGCTGATAAGCATCTGAAGCCAGCCTTGGAAATAGTGCCAAGGTCTCAGGGTGTTCCCCCATGATATTTAGTGTCCATTTTGCTTGCATTTTCCTAAAAAAATGTTTGAAATATTATGCACTCCCCTCAAACATTTTTGTGTTGATATCTAAAAATTTTCATCTCAAGTTTATATTTTTCATCTTCAGTCTATATTTTTCATCTCTAGCCCCTCCAGCTGCCTGACCTGAGCAGGGCCCAGTGGGGAGTGGAAAACCTTAGGAAAAGGGGATCTGTCCCTCAGCAATCAGAAGCTGACTCCGAGCTGCCAATCTGGAATCCCAGTCTCCACAATGCTCTCTTAGCCACTTGCTGTCAAGATAACCAGCCTCCTGCCTAGCTGTCAGTGCTCGTCTTTATTGGAAGCACTCACTGGGTCATAGGAGTATTTTCCCATTCCCTTCAGCACCTGAGTGGATTGGTGATTATGGTGACTTGAGGTCATTTAGAGACCTGCCTGCTCAATCTCCTCTGTCCCTCCTGCCCTCTTGCTGCCACTGGGAATGGGCAGAGCTATTCCTGACACATGAGTTGAGCAACGCTATAGGGAAGCTATGCTAGAATGTGTATACCCACGCTGAGATCACCCTGCCCTGCAAAACACAAGTCCACTTCCATGGCCAATGTGCCCAGGTGTCTGCATATTCCTGGCAGGGCAGGTGAGAGTGGACTCATGTTCTTGGGATCACCTGTGGCTCCTAGTTTCCGCTTCCATTGGATTCTTTCAGTTTGAGTTTCTTTGCCATCTGTGTGTACTGTCCCAGGTCTGCAATCAGATGTGGAACTCAGGGCCTTGTCTTGAATTCCATCAAAACCAAACTCCCATGTAAGACCTTTGTGTATGCCACAGACTGCCCAGGCTGCTCAGGCCAAGGGGATTTACACTGTGGCAATGCAAATAACTTCATATGGAATTTTTTATCTTTAACGATCTTCTTTGAGGCTACCCTGATGTCCAGAGACTTCTCACTGGCCAGACCACTGGACATTAGTAACAAAGCTCATGTTTCTCAAAAAAGTGGTTTGTGAACCATCTTTACTAGAATCACCAGTGTAGAATGCGACTGAGGGTCTGTTGAAGGGCTGTGTGTGTGTGTGTGTGTGTGTGTGTGAGAGAGAGAGAGAGAGAGAGAGAGAGAGAGAGAGAGAGAGAGGTGTAGTTTGTTTGTTTGGATTTTGTTTTTCTTAAAATTTTATTTGTAAGTGAACCTTTACATTTGAAGGTGCTCCCCATGATATTTAGTGTCCACACACTAGAGTGGCCTCTTAGACCACATCCACAAAATCCAAAGAGTTGAAAGGAACAGTGAATGCCATAAAATTCAGGGCTTTTCAAGCATTTTGCTTGCATTTACCTCAAAAAATGTTTGAAATATTATGGCACTCCCCTCAAACATTTTTGTGTTGATATCTAAAAATTTTCATCTTAAGTTTATATTTTTCATCTTAAGTCTAAACAGCTGCAAGAGACTAAATTTCATTGTAACTTTAAAATATTTTAACAGTTTAAACATAGAATTCAAGTGTTATACCAATTGATATCCCCCATCAATCTTTTAAAAATACCATGAATGTGCTGTTCTTTAACAATTGCAAATATCACATTACTCCTTTTTCTCTGTGACTTCGAATTTTCATTTCCCCCCTCTATATGTTTATCTTAAAACTAGAGGCCCAGTGCACAAAATTTGTGCATGGAGGGTGTGTCCCTCAGCCCAGCCTGCACCCTCTCCAATCTGGGACCCCGAGAGGGATATCCGACCACTGTTTATGGGCAGTTGGACATCCCTCTCACAATTCAGGACTGCTGGTTCCCAGCTGCTCGTCTGCCTGCCTTCCTGATTGCCCCTACCTGCTTCTGCCTGCCAGCCTGACCACCTCCTAACCACTCCCCTGCCAAACTGATTGATGCCTACTTGCTCCCCTGCCAGCCTACTTGTCCCTTCCCTACAGGTCACTGCTAACTGCCCTACCCTGCAGGCCTGGTACCCCCCAACTGCCCTTCCCTGCAGGCCCAGTCACCCCCAACTGCCCTCCCTTGCAGGCCTGGTCCCTGCCAATTGCCCTCCCCTACTGGCCATCTTGTGGCAACCACCTTGTGTCCATATGGAGGCAGAATCTTTGACCACATAGAGGCATCCACCCTGTGTGTTGGAGTGATGGTCAATTTGCATATTACTCTTTTATTAGATAGGATAGAGGCCTAGTGCATGGATGGGGTCCATTTGGTTTTCCCTGAAGGTGTCCTGGATCAGGGTGGGGGTTTCCCTGGGGCATGGGATGGCCTGGGCGAGGCTGCTTGTAGTGGTTTGTAGGCTGGTCACCCAAGCAGAGGCCCTGGTATCTGGGATTTATTTATGGTCTATAATTGAAACTTTGTAGCCTTGAGTGGAGCCAAGTCTTCTGCTCACTCTGTGGCCACAGCCATTTTTGTTGGGATTCATTTATCTTTTATAATTGAAATTTTGTTGCCTAGAATGGAGGCCTGGGGTGGCCAGGATGTGCGGAAAGCTTGGCGTCCTTCATGTCCAGGGAAACCCAAGTGTCCTGCTCTCTCTGTGACCACAGCCAGCTTGGTTGGGTTAATATGCATACTTGTTCCTAATTGGCTGATGGGTATGGCTTGTGGGTATGGTGGAGTGATGGTTAATTTGCATATTACTCTTTTATTAGATAGGATAATATAATTTATGATGAAAATATTTTATTAATTGTTTTATCATAGTTCTTTTAAAAGTATATATACATCAGGCTGGCCAGTGTGGATCAAGTGGTTAAGCATCAACCTGTGAACCAAGAGGTCATGGTTAGATTCCCTGTCAGGGTACATGCCCAGATTGCAGGCTTGATTTCCAATCAATGATTCTTTCTCATCGCTGAAATCAATAAAAATATAGTTTTAAAAAAGTGCATACACATTCAATTTTCCTTCCATTTCTGTGGCCATAAAGCTCTAAAGCTGTGCTGTCTAATACTATAGACACATGTTAGTGCTTAAAATTTTTAATTAAATAAAATTTAAAATTCAGTTCCTCGTTCATTCTGGCCACATTTCAAGTTCTTAATGGCCACATGTGGCTTATGGACCATGCTGACAGACAAATAGAAAAAATGCCCATTATTGCATAAAGTCCTATTTTATAGCATGAGTTTATAGTGTGAAAAGACTTTCATCTGGAACTAGTTGTTATTACAATTAGTAGTAACACACAATTCATCAAAATAACAGATATATCAGCACATTTGATAAGATTATAATCCAAAAAGTAACATTTTCTTGGTAATGCCTTTCTGCATTATATAATTGATTCCCTTTTTTTGTATGTATGGCTATTACTTTCTCTAGGTTCAACACCAAGTCTACCTTTAATTTTCATTTTAAAAATATGTGCTAAGAAAACTTGCTCAAAATGAAAGGAGTTTATTGTAGTGATATTATTTGACTCTTTGAATGAAAGTCACCCATGATGACAAGGTTATTAGTGATTTATCATCAGATATTAAAATTTAAATAGTTTCTCCTGCACCTTCGCTCAAATGATAAGATACTATCTGACTTGCAAAAGGATTTGTAATCCAATCTTTAGGGTAATTTACTTTCTTGACTAGAACCAAGAACTTTGAACTCTCTCTATGGAGTCCGGAGATGTTTACAAAAAACGAGATGACGGAATAGGCCACATTTTTCTTCTGAAAAAACACAGGAAAGGGCATTTATTAGAGAACACAGCCCACTCAGGTGAGTGTTCCAGGGAGACTGGTTTTAATACATCTGGCTGTGACCATCTAAAAATGGATTTCTTTAGAATTTTTGCATTACAACCCTTAGAGTGACTTCATGGATCCTGGGAATATGCTTATCCTGGTTTAAAGACCGCTGCTCAAAGAATTCCAAATGTGTCTCAATTCAGCTCTCACCTTTTACTCTCTTGGCCACTACCTATTTTTTAAAATATATTTTATTGATTTTTTACAGAGAGTAAGGAAGAGGGATAGAGAGTTAGAAACATCAATGAAAGAGAGACATCAATCAGCTGCCTCCTGCATGCCCCCTACTGGGGATGTGCCCGAAACCAGGATACATGACCTTGACCAGAATCGAACCTGGGACCTTTCAGTCCGCAAGCCGACACTTTATACATTGAGTCAAACCGGTTTTGGCCATATTTTTAATACAAATACATGAATTTGTTCAGCATATTTAAGGACCTATTCTTCTCCCCACCCCTTTCTTTTCTTTCTTTCTTTCCAATAATTTATACCTAATGTATATATTTAAATTATATGTACACACATAGATAATATGTAGTAAGCATACATTTACTTATCTATAAATATATAGTATATAATAAGTAAGTAAATACCTGTGAACCCACCATTTAACTTGGGAAGCAGAACAATATCAAATGACCCTAGTTAGTTTCCCTCCTTCTATCCTTCTCGGGACAAGATCAGGTTGTACTCCCTCACTCCTTTGAATTTACACATGGCCATGTGACTTGCTCTGGCCAATAGAATGGGGTAAGCAGAAGCAAAAAAGTGCCACTGCTAGGCAGCCTTTAAGAACCAGTGTTTGATTTGCCATGTTCCCTCCCTTCTCACACCTACTAGAGACATATCAACTGCCGGAGGCCCTATTAGCTTGCCCACAGCACATCTTTGCTGTATTTGAGCCATTGTGACTTAAGGTGTTGTTTGTTGCTGGAGCATAATTAGCACATCATAACTGAAACAAATATCTCTGCCTCTTCATGTATGCCCCTCAGCAATGTTCTCCTTCCCTTCTCCCCAAGAGACAACCTCTATCTTTGCTCTTCTTTAAGCTTTTACCACATATTTCTACCCCTAAAGAATATATTTAATGTGTTTTTGAACGCTATAAATATGAAATCACATTTTATCATTTTTATAAAATTTTGTTTGCTTCATTGATAATTATGAGTACACCACAATATATCCGTTCTACTGTTTATAAACATTTAAGTTGGGGTTTTTTTGGCTATAAATAATTCCATGGTGGACATATTTGTACACATCTGTTGGGAAAGAAGCATGAGGTCTTCTTTGGAGTAGCATTTCCCAAAGTGTGGTCTGAGGACATCTGGGCGCCTCTGCCACCCTCTCAGAGGAATCTATTAAGTCAAAACTATTTGTGTAATAATACTAAAATGCTATTTGCCCTTTTCTCTGTGAACAGTGGAGCTTTCCAGCAGGTACATGACACGCGATATCACAAGATACTGGTCCAGAAGCAGGTGTGAGAATCCTGCTGTCTTCTATGAACTCCGATTTGCAAAACTATAAAATGATGCCATCCTTCCCACTAAGCAGTTTTGCTTTGGAACATATAGCTATTTTTTTCATAAACATATTACTTATGTTAGTATGTGTTGCTGCTTTTAAATGAATCAATTTTTTGAATTCTTTAATTTCTACTGTGGCAAATAGAACTCGCCTAAGCAGAAGTTATTTGAAGTCCTCAATAATATTTCAGAGTAGAAAGGGATCCTCTGGCTCTACTGAACTGAAAAGAAGCTGCCAGGGAGAAAAAAAAATGTTTCCCACTTTTTCTTTCCTCCCTGTCTTGGAAGGAAAAATCTAAAAGGCCTGTTCTTGCCTCAGAAACACAAAAAGGTAGAGCTTATTTTTACTTTCCATTATTCAAAGCATTCTCAGGCAGAGACCACAAGTAGCTTCTAATATTCCTTCTCTGAAAACAGACACACGCACCTGGGAATAATTGCACTCACAGGAAGTAGACCATGTGCACAACAGCCTGGGGGAATAAAAACCGTCCTGATTTTCAGAAACATGTTTACTTCAGAGCAGGGTTTTTAACCAAGAAAAATGCTTCTGGGTTGTGTCCACTCCCTTGATGCCCTGTTCCCTCCTCCCTTCCCACAAATCTCCCACTTCCGTCACCAGTTGGCAGGAACTTGACGTGCCTCAGCCCTGGGAGGCCTGCCAGAGTCCTCCCACTTTCCTGAGAGGCTCTCTTCTATTTCTAAGCAGAGTTGTTTAAAACCGGATGCCACACGGAGCCCTGGCTCCTTGACCTACCATCCCCCCTCTCTAAATCCCTGGCCCCATGGAGTAGCCCTCCCCTTTCACTGTTCCTGACTACGGAGCCAGACAGTGTAACCACAGCCAACTTCCTCTGTGGGGTGGGTAGGCGCAGGCTTTGGGCCAATGCGGGGGAAGCTTCCAGAGGAAATTTCACTGGGCAATCAGGGAGACTTCCAAAAGACCATTCAGCCACCTCTGACCTCAGCTCCTCCCATTACCTTCACCCCCTGCCTCAAGGTCCTAGAATCCTCGGGCCAGAGTAGACCAGCTCCTCTAGTCATAAGCCCTCACTGAAAAAGGCCAGATCTAAACCATCCCAGATCACAGGGAGACATCCTTGTTGATAAGGCAACCAAAGGAGTGTCTGCAGCTTCCATTCATTTAGATCTAATACACTGCTCCTTGAACAGGTGTTCATTCATTCATACCTCCATCATTCATCCCTTTTCTATTCAACAAGGAAACTACGACCTACCAGCTACTGTTCACAGTACTGTGCCCTCGTGAATCCTATGTACTGATGGATATTAGGAATTTAATACAAGGAAAGAAGGACTAGGAAGCATTCACAATACGATAATATAATAAAGAGAGTAATTTCAGTTCCAGAAAATGGTAATAGCTTTTGGCCCAGGTGCATCTTGGGCTCACTAGGCCTAAAGCCTGGATCTGGCAATCAGGAAGGCCAGAAAAACAGACAAGAATTCGAAGGCTAATGGGAGTGAGACTTTGGAAATGTGGCTTTGGATTTCCCCCCAACACCTGTGTGGAAGGGGGTGAGCCATCTGAAGCTTCAGAGGGGTGGGCCCAGGGCCCAGCAGCAGTAGACCCCTCTGCTGATGTCTCTGGAGCAGCTGGCGGTCAGAGGGCCTCCCTCAGGCTCAGGGAGGGGCCCTTGGCCTACTTGCCTGGTGCTGCTATTCTGGTTTTTGTAGGATCTGTGACACTATTATACCCTCAGGCCACTGATAATGACAGTGAGGAAGACCCAAAAAGAAACAGCCACTGCCTTCCTGAAGAGCTGAATTGATGTCCAAGTCTCTGCAAATCAAATTCCGTTTCCCACAGTGAAGTAGTAGGCAGGGGCAGGGATGTTTATGGGACAGGCAGCTTGTTCCCTACTCCTGATTATTGTTCTTGAGCAATGTCTACAACATTTTGCTTTCAATTTCTCTGCTTCCAGCTTATCTGTCACATGGATAGTGATCTATAAATACACAGTTATTCATTCATTCACAAACATACACTGGGTAGCAACCAGATGCCAGACCCTGTGCAGGGCACTGGGAATGAACTTTCAGGGAGAGGTATAGGTCCTGCCCTGAGGGTTGTAACGGGAGAGACAGGCATCACTTGAAACAGCACACACCTGAGAACTGCTCTCAGGAGGGACCAGTGTGCTAAGTGATCTGGGAGATGACAGGAGGGCACTTCTGACTTCACTGTGGGGCACCCTTGAAAGTTCATTGAGTGCTGGTTGTGCTGTGCTACGTGCTGGGATCCAAAGGGTTTAGCTCAGAAGGGACATTGAGCTCATTCAAGATGAATGAATAGATGTTTCCAAGGCATGCACCCGGTAGAAGGGGAGTGGGGAAGCTCTGTAGTCATAGTGAACAGCCTGTACAAGGTTGAGAGGTGGGAAAGAGCAAGGTTCATGGCAGGGCCTGCGAGTGGTTCCCATAGTCTGAGCCGGAGGGAGGGGTGTAGGTGGCCTGAATGGAGGCAGCCAGGAAGAAGGGTGGAGAGGCCAGCGGGTGTGGAGGCCATGCCACGGAGAGTGTGGCCTTTATCCTATAGTAGGCAAGGAGCTATGGAAGATTTTCATAGCTGGGTATGACATAATTGGATCTGAGTCATAAACTCACACACAAACAAATGTATATTTATATACTAACACATTATATATACATATAAATATCAATCACTTAAAATACCTAAACATTCTAAATATATACACACTTTTAACACACACATATATATACATTTCACCCATATGAACCTAGGTAAGTCAGTCACTATGCTTTTCTTCCTCTATTCCTCCCCCGACCCTAGCCAACAGAAGACTGCACATTATGATTCTCTTCACAGAAATATAACGAGAAAAACACAATTAACGTTCAGTAGGTTTTTTCTCTTTCTTCTAAATGGTGCCCTAGGAAATCAATAAGCAAGGTTCTTGAAAAGTGAATTTGAAAGCGAACAGAAGAGAAGGAAAGACTACAGATTAACCCCACACCTGGACCACTGCCATGGTCATAGCACTTCACCATAAAGTGATGTTCCCAAACCTTTCAAAACACTCAGCACTCTCAGGGGAATAATCTCAGGCCCATGATTCCCACAATCGACCCTGGACTCTGTCCCAGCATCAGAGCAGAGGTGATCCTCTGTAAAGCCAATGAAGCTTTAAGATCCAGGGACTCTCCTTGCACTGGCTGCTCTATGGCTCTTGAAGGACCCTAGCAATGGGTTCACCTGGCCATATAGCTTTGCAGAACTGACAATATGTATGTGTATACAGTATATGTATGTAGTACGACATATGATATTATACAATATCTACACTAATAAAATAGAAGCATGCAAATCAACCATCACTCCGTTATACCCACAAGCCACACCCATCAGCCAATCAGGAGTGAATATGCAAATCAACCCAACCAAGATGGTGGCTGGCCACAAAGTTGGAGCAAGCAGGACACTTTGGTTGCCCCCCCATCCCCACCTCCCTGGCGATGGAGGAAGCCAAACTTCCCGCCCACCCTGCCCAGCCCTGGCTTCCTCTCAAGACTACAAAGTTTTAATTATAGAAGATAAATAAATCCTAGATACAGTGGTACGTCGAGATACGAGTTTAATTCGTTCCATAATCTTGAGGCGTGGGAAACTATGAGACGCTCGAGTCCTGGTAAACTGGTGGGTCATGTGCAGCCGGCCGATCTGTGTAATTACTCCTATCTCAAATGTTGCTCATATTTCAAAGCAAAAATCACTTGCTCAAGGGCTCGTATCTCAAAAATCTTGTATGTTAGGGCACTCGTATCTCGAGGTACCACTGTACTTGCTTCCAGACAACCCTGGCCTCCGCTCAAGGAGGCACTGAAAAAAACAAAAAAAGAAAAGAAAAAGAAAAAAAGAAGGGGCTGGGACCTTGGGTTGCGATGGGGGGGAGGGGGGGTAATCAGACCAGGATGGGGCAGCAGGGGCCGTTGGGGGTAAGCAGACCAGCAGGGGGGCCAGTTGGGGGTGAGCAGGCTATCAGTGGGGGTCAGTTGGAGGTGATTAGGACAGCAGAGGGGGCAGTTTGGAGTGAGCAGGCCAGCAGGGGTACAGTTGCGGGTGAGCAGGCTGGCATGGAGGGCAATTGGGGGTGATCTGGCTGGTGGGGACGGGGCAGGCAGAGTGATTAGAGGCAATCAAGCAGGCGGGTAGGCAGGTGAATGGCTGGAGCCAGCAGTCCTGGATTGTGAGAGGGATGTCTGACTTCCAGTTTAGGCCCGATCCCTGTAAAGCGGCAGTAGGATATCCTTCGAGGATTCCCAGATTGGAGAGGTTGCAGGCTGGGCTGAGGAACATGCTCCAACCCCCATGCACAATTCTCATGTACTGGGCCACTAGTATAATATATAATATGAGTGGATATATATATATATTATGTACAAGTCACTAAATCTACTTGTAACATATATTATACAACATATATTATATATAATAATAAAAGTATAATATGCTAATTAGACCAAATGACCTTCCAGACAATCAAGTCATGACACCCCCTGGTGCCAGGCAAGCCAAGGCAGGTGCAATTTGATTGGTTGGGGGCCCAGCCATTGCCCCAGCAGTGGGAGGCCCAGGCCACCAACTGGCATGCTATGACGAGTGGACAGGTCCTCCCTCTGCAAGGGAAGCCTGGGTCCCAGGTGCCAGAGGGAAACCAGTGCTGGCAGCTGGGGAAGGAAGGCCTACTCTTGCACAAATTTCATGCATCTGGCCTCTAATATATATATATATAAATATAATGTTTATACAGTTTACCCTTCAACAACATGGATTTGAACTGTGTGGATCCACTTATACATGGAATATTTTTTCCTTTTTATTGAATTTATGGGGTTGACATTGCTTAACAAAATTATACGGTTGCAGGTGCACAATTCCACAACACTTCATCTGTACACTGTATGGTGTGTCCACCACTGCAAATCAAGTCTCCTTCTATCACAATTTATCCCCCTATACCCTCCTCCACTGCCCCTCACCATGCCTCTCTACATGGATTATTTTCAATCAACAATTTGGAAAAACTCACAGGCAACCAGATAGCCAAGAAATATTGAAAATTTAAGAAAAAGTTAGGTATATGATGAATGCATAAAATATATGTAGATATTAGTTTATTTTATCATTTACTCCTATAAAATAATCACAAATCTATTATTAAAAGTTAAAATTTATCAAAACTTATAGACAAAAACATTTACAGGTCATACTTGGCTCCATTTTCAGTCAAGAGAAATATAAACCAAAGTAAAGTTGCAATATTAAATCAAAACTGCATAAAATTAACTGTAGCACATACTCCACTACTGTAATACTTTCATCGCCACCCTCTGTTGCTATTGCTATGAGCTCAAGTGTTGCGAGTATCCACTTAAAATGTCATGTGAAGCTAATCATCTCCATGTGAGCAGTTTGTCTCTCCAGTAAGTTGTCTATCATGGTAAAAAGTGATCTCTTGTGGTTCTCATGTATTTCTCATTGTGCTCAGTTTAATACCATAAACCTTGAATCACACCATGAGACCCATACAAAGTGCCACTGGTTATGCTGGAAGGGCTCCCAAGAAGCAGAGAAAAGTCATGACATGACAAGGAAAAGTTGAATTGCTTGCTATGTACCAAAGATTGAGGCCTGCGGGCATAGTTGCCAGCCATTCCAAGGTAAATGAATCTATGATAAGGACCACTGTAAAAAAGAAAAGGAAATTTGTGAAGCCAACAGGCATGACAATCTTGCATTTTTGCTAAATACCATTTTTTTTTCACACACTGAAATGCAGCTTTTATGTTGGTGAAGGATTCCCATAAGAAAGGTGTGTCTATAAACCCCAATATGATTTGAGAAAAAGCAAAGTCCTTATATGACAAAGCAGTAAGAAGGTAAATGATCAAAAGCTGGAGAATTTAATGCCAGCAAAGACGGTTGACTATTTTTAGAAAGAGGTTTTGCTCTAAAAAATATCAAGATAAGCAGCTTCTGCTGACCAAGAGACAGCAGATACCATTCAAAAAAAAAAAAAATCACTGTAGTCCTAGCTGGTTTGGTTCAGTAGATAGAGCATCAGCTTGCAGACTGAAGGGTCCCTAGGTCAATTCCAGTCAAGGGCATATGCCCAGGTTGTGGGCTCATCCCCAGTGTGGGTGTGCAGGAGGCAGCCAATCAGTGATTCTCTCTCTCTCCCCCCATCCCTTCCTCTCTGAAATCAATAAAAATATATTTTAAAAAAGGAAAAAGAAAATCATAGAAAAGAATGAGAAGTTTTTAATGCAGACAAAAGTTCCCCATTCTGAGGGGGAAATGCCACAAAAGACATTAATTAGTATAGAGGAGAAGCAAACACCAGGATTTAAGGCAGAAGGGATAGGTTAACTCTATTGTTTTGCTCAAATGCAATGGGGTTTATGATCAGAATGGCTCTCATCTCTATAAAGCTGCTAACTAACCTCTAAGTATAGAGGAGAAGAGATAAGTAA
This sequence comes from Lasiurus cinereus, assembly GCA_011751065.1. Taxonomy (NCBI): domain Eukaryota; kingdom Metazoa; phylum Chordata; class Mammalia; order Chiroptera; family Vespertilionidae; genus Lasiurus; species Lasiurus cinereus. Next base: position 32,571,596 of record JAAGEH010000041.1, on the reverse strand, counting down.
CAGATCCCAGTCTTTTGGTTGTACAACAAGAAAGCATAGACAGTGATTTTTCTGGATTAATTCCACTGATAGTTTATCCCAGAACAAAGGAAGTACCTTGCCAGTACTGCCTTTAAAGTTCTTTTGATACTAGACAATGCCCTGGCAACCCAGAACCCCTTGAGTTCAACACCAAAGACATCGAAGAGGTCTACTTGCTCCCAAACACAATGTGTCTAATTCAGGGGGTCATGAGGACCCTCAAGGCTAATTCCACACAGTACTCTATGGGAAAAAATGTCAAGGCTACCAAAGAGAACTCCAATAGGGAGAACATCGTGAAAGTTTGAAAGGATTACATCATTATAGATGTCATCATTGTTATAGAAAAAACTATAAAAGCCATCAAGCCTGAAACAATAAATTCCTGCTGGAGGAAACTATATGCAGATGTTGAGTATGACTTCACAGGATTAATGACAGAGACAATCAAGGAAGTCATGAAAGGGATTGTGAATATGGGGCGGGTGGGGGGGGGGAATAAAAGTAGGAAGATGAATGGTTTCAAGATCTGGATCTTGGAGAAATTCAAGAGCTCATAGACACCATGCCAAAGGAATTTACAGAAGACAACTTGATGGTGATGAGTGCTTCCAAACCAGTGCCAAACAATGAGGAGGAAGATGTAGAAGAAGCAGTGCCAGAAAACAAGTCGATATTGAACAATCTGGTAGAAGGGTTTCAGTTATTCAAGACTGCTTTTAACTTCTTTTGTGACATGCACCTTTCTGAGATATCAGCACTGAAACTAAACCAATGTTGGAAAAATTGGTACCATTTAGAACCACTTTTAGAGAGGTTTAAAGCAGAAAAAAAAATCAGACAGAAATTATGATGTGCTTTTTAAATTACACCAAGTGTGCCTGGTTCTCCTGCTTCCCTGTTCCCCTCCTCCACCTCTTTCACCTCTGCTACCTCTGAGAGAGCAAGACCAGCCCTCTCTTCCTCAGCTTACTCAATGTGAAAATGATGAGGATGGAGACCTTTATGATGATCCACTTCCACTTAATTAACAGTAATTGTCATGCTGTACAATTAAAGTCTGTTGTGTATATGTGTGTGTTTGTGTAAAAATCTAATAACTACTGGCAAGAAATGTATGAGATGTGTATATATCATCATCATCATCATCATCATCATAATGGAATAAGAATTCATTATGTATCATCATTTCATCATTGTGTGTAAAACTTGTATAAAAGTGGGTAGCCTATCTCTCTATAGGTATAAGGTGAGAGATATCTATGTATATAAAAGCCTAATATGCAAAGTGTCTCTTCGGGAATTCAACTGACAGGGAATTCAATCACTCACTATAACGTGCACTGACTACCAGGGGGTAATGCGGAATGAAGGAAGGCCCTGGCCAGTACCCACTAGCCAGGGAAGGGAGGACCCAGCCAGTGGTCACTAGGGACCCTACCTGTGCATGAATTTCATGCCAGGGCCTCTAGTCTTATATAATAAAACCATAATATGGAAATCAACTCAATGGTGGAAGAACCAGTCATTATGACATGCAGCCACCAGAAGAGCAGACGCTCAACACAGGAGCTGTCCCCTGGTCAGGGGCAGCTCCTGTGTTGAGTGTCTGTCCCTTCCTCCACCCCCTCCCTCCCTACCTCAAGAGGGAGGTAACTAGTGGTAGCGATTGAGGGGTGGGACCAGCCAGCAGGTAGTGCCAGGCTACCAGCCAAAGTGGGTGCCAGTGGAGGCTACTGGATCGCCCTGCCCACAGGTTGCCCCACACATGGCCCTGATCACCAGCCAGGCCTAGGAACCCTACCCTATATATTGGTAACAGTCTCTTAGATTTAAAAATTAAAACCTGGCAAGGCTACTATGACATTGAAAAGACAGGATGATGCAGCGATGACATGCATGGACTCTGGCTTGCACATTTTGTGGTCAGCCCTGATTCTGACACTTATAACTGTGTGACAAAGCCAATTACTTAGCTTCTCTCTACTTTAGTTTTTCCACCCATAAGATGAGGAAAATGGTACTACTGCCTCAGAAGAATCATGGTATGTACTACTTTTTATAATCAGCAAAAAATGTAGCTGCCCATACAACAGCAAGATGTCTTTCACCTGTCTGAAAAGTATGGTCACTGGTGCATGTAGTGTCCCGAATTGTGAGAGGGATGTCCGACTGCCTGTTTAGGCCAGACATCCCCTGAGGGGTCCCAGATTGCAAGAGGATGCAGGCCAGGCTGAAAGACCCTTCCACTCCATGCATGAATTTTGTGCACTAGGCCTCTAGTTTAATATAAAACATGTTAGTTTTCTAACTTTGATTTATAACTTTGCTTTTAAAGAATTACATTACTATAAAGTATGCCTCTCTCTCATTATTGAAGTAGTTGAATAATAGCCTAACATCACAGGCATGTGATTTAAAAGAAAATATTTCCAATATTGTATTATGAATATAACTGTAATATTATATGCCATAGAAATTTTATAACAGTTCATTTATTAATATAAGCTAGGCTACCATAAAGCAATTCCACCAACTACAGTGAGCTACCATACAACTATCATATTGCTGCTCCTTTATTATCAATGCATGGATCAGTATACCTGTGTGGGAACCTCTTTGCAAGTCCCGAGTGGTTCAGGGTTCCCCGTTCAGGGTGCGAGTTCTGAAGGAGGCTGCCCGCAAACGAAATGAGAGACTAGAAAATATTAATTTGGCGATATTGGGGGGCCAGGCGGGAGCCTTCCTCTAGTGGAAAGGACTACCACTTGCTCTGGCCTTTTCTCCCTTTTATTAATTCTTTTGGGACACACCCCTAGCCTTCAGGCAGGAAATAACAAAACAGAAATTAACATGAAACAAACAGGTAGAGGTTGCTTCAGCCAACAATGTTTCAACTAAACAGTGAGTAATTAGCTCCGACCTTTCAGAGCAGTTAAGGTTGACCAGCCTTCTGGCCTCCTGTTTACATCCATTTAGTAAGAACAATGTTTGGTTTCCGACATACCTGTAAAAATAAATACAAAAATTTTTAAATATTATCTTTTCACTTTTCATGTTTATTACTAGTAATACACATAGCATCTACAGTGTTTCGTATCATATAAGACAATACTGATGTAAGTATTGACAAATGATTCATCTTGAAACTAAGATGGCGTAAACTTACAGTATCAAAAAATACTTACAGTATCAATAAACAATACAATATTGTAAAAGTATTTTCTCTTTTTTATGATTTTCTTAATAACATTTCCTTTTCTTTAGCTTACTTTATTGTAAGAATACAGTATGTAATATGTATAACTTACAAATTATGTGTAAATCAATTGTTTATATTATTGGAAGGCTTCCGGTCAACAATAGGCTATTAGTAGTTAACTTTTGGAGAAGTCAAAACTTATATGCAGATTTTCGACTGCTGTTTGATACCCCTATTCCCCATGTTGTTTGAGGGCCAAATGTATTTCTAACAATTACAGTTTAAGATTACAGCCTCTTTCCACTTTCCCTCCTCCTCTATCATGCATCTCCCAGGTCAGGTAACCCTGGAGTGGTCGTGGCATTGGAGAATCTAGCTAAGGAGAATTCAAGTTGGGGATACATTTGATGTGGGCTTCAGAGTATATCTGTGGCCATTCCATGTGCAGTTCAGTGATAGTCAGTCACCCCAATGTAGGAATGCCTTCAACAGCCCATTCTGCCAGCTCACCCAGTGTCCTGATTGAAGGCACAGAGGTGTTCTTGTGCTATGAATGTAATCTGGGCTCCCAGCACCAGAGCTAGTCAGGTGATGGAGAAAAATACACACACACCAGGAATAGAATTTTAAAGCCAAAAGCTAACATAGGAAAAATTCTTTCAACATGCACAGCTTTGGTATTTAAGAAACTCAATTATGGTTTCCCCAGACTTGACTACAATTTAAAAAATACAAACATTACTAATAATGAGTTGTGACATAGAAAGAAACTTTGCTGAACTATCAACAGCTTAGAAAAAAAAATTTCAAACATATTAGAGGAATTACTGAATTATTGGCTTTCTGTTCTCTCCAAAGAATGTGATAGTACAAAATTATTATCACATGAAGAGAAAATCAGTGTATGCAGAGCAAAGCTAGAGAGGAAAAAAAGTAGTATGAAGGCATGTCAGAAAACAAATTATAAAAACATTGTTATTTTTCTGGATTTTGTATTTATGATATTTTTCATGAAATAGGTAGTTTGTGGTTTCTTTTATCACTCTAAATAAATATTCACTTTTATATTTAATGTTAATGCCAATTTTACATTCTTTTTCTTAAAGAAGAACCCTCAAAAGTGTCAGGCTCCACAAAACCAGGATCCATCTTGAAGGAGAGGCTACTTGCTTAGGATTCTTTTCCCCACCTGCCTCTCACACTCATGCCTCTCTTTCCCACCGCCTCTCTTCCCTGCACCTCCAAAGAGATCTTCACAGAATCCCTAAGTCCTCCTTAGGGACCTTAAGGGTAAGCATAAAGATCACTCAGATCTGTGATTCTGACACAGCCTTTGAATTATAATGTGGGTGCTGGTGCATTTCTTGGGTCCAGCATTCATTTTATAGATGAGGAAATAGAGATCCAGAGAGGAAAACCTATTTTCATAAGATCATAAAGCAAGCTGGTGGCAGAACTTCAGAGCCCCAACTCCTAGACCAGGGCTCTTTACACAGATGCTTTTAGTTTGTTGTTATTCCAGCGGTTTGCAAACCAATAAGTGCATCAAAATTACTTGGTGGTTTAAAATGCAGATTACAGGGCCCAATCTCCAGAGATTGTTTCATTACAGCTGGGTCTAGAAATCGGTGTTTTTAAAAACCTCTCCAAGTGAAGCTAAGGCAGAGATGAATCAGCCTAATTTACTCCAGCCTTCTGACTCCTCAAATCCTACAATCCCTCCTTCCATTTAGTTCCCTCCCCCACCTCCCAATAAAACAGGGGGAGGGTGTGCCAGATACCAGCACACTTCTTAGCCTCTTACTTTAGTCCCACCTCCCTTCAGATTATAAAGATAAATACTCAGTGAACCCCAAGAATTGTCTAGAATCTAAACAGCAAATAGACTGTAGCTCAAATACCAGGATTGTTTGAAAATAATTCCTGGTGGATTTCACAAATGTTTATTTGTCCTCCATATGAAATGTAAAATTCAGACCTGTCACATCCAGTTTCATCATTGGCCATGGGGATAATCACAGAGTGAGCCAGAAAATAGCTCATGTGATTAATTTCTGACTCAGGCCTTTCATACCACCATCTTGACACTAACTACCAGTGATCTGATCTGTTGGCTCCAGAAGTCTTGGCCTCATGAGATTGACAACCAAAACATAGTGGGTGCCATTTGAGGCCTTAACAGTAATGGCCCTGATCTTCACTGGTCTCTAGTAGCCCAAATTAGGAGAGGACAGTCTTTACCTATCCCCTAGGTAAAGAGAGATAATGTATATGAAACTGAAAATTCTCAGAAATAATGTAAGTGTTCCTACTCACTATTTATATAAAGTCCAGACCAGGAAATCCTCAAAAGATGTTCTTGAGCCTGGAGTAATCAGTTGATGCTCCCCTAAAGCACATAATCAGGGACCTGACTAATAACCTGGTCCCCAGAGAACTCCTCACAACCCTCCAATTTATTTTAAACTTATTTTATTTTTGTAAGATCTACAAGGAAGATTAGTAATGGCAATGCTCTTTGTTAATAGTAATTGAGCTTGCAAAAATGGTTTCCTATGGTGTGCAGGTCCTCAGGCACAATTCTGTGTAGGTTCCCTGAGACATGAGGGGCCTCCTGGGGCTCAAACCAACCATTCTCCAGGAGTTGCTGGCTTCTTTTGTTACAAAAGTATTACCATCCTAAAAGCATGTCTATGTTCTGTTCTGTGGCCTTTCTGCTTCTTCCATGTTCAGTGTTCCAAAACTAAATTCAAAAGAGGAGCTAAAAGCTACTTGTCTAAGTAGACTTGGATTTAGTACTCCAAGAAGAAATGTCACCCCTACCTTTGTAAACCTAACGGTCCTGCTTCCAGAGATCATAACTACATGGCAGCTTGTCCAAGAGGTTTAGGAAATGCTTTTCTTCATTTTAAGGGTAAGAATAAAGATCACTCAGATCAGTGATTCTCTCTTGGCAGAGAGTTTCAGAGTCTGGGAACCAGAATCTATTGGATAAACATTCATAGGCTTAATTTCAGAATCTCAAATGACAGAGATTTTTCTCGCTGACTGCAAATGAGGACACAAATGCTTAGCTAGGTTTGATATTACACATACTAGTATGCCACACACAACTAGAACCCTTAAAATAATATTGAAGATAATCTCTTGATCTGCCTTTTATCAAAATCTATTCTCAAACTGCCTCAACAAATAAAAGTTGAAGTTCTATCATTGAGAAAATGACCTAGTAAATTATCAGTAAACATTAGTTGATATCAGTAAACATTAGTTGATATGCAAAGAACTGTGCTAAGTACTTCAGTGCCAGAAAAATAAATGGGACATTTTCATCCAGAGGACCTCACAACCCAGTCAATGAGACAAAACAAATACACTGACAAATGCAAGTAGAATATGAGAAGTACCGCAAAAGAAGTACAAACAAAACTATAAGGTTTCAGACGCAGGAGATTACTTCTAGCTGAAGGGAGTCCACGGAGATCTTAAAGGAGGTGACATCTGAGCTGGGTCTTAAAGCATGTGCACAGTCTTGCTACTGGATCTGCCTTGTATTTCTCCAATTACTCAATGTAGTTTTCTTGCCAGTGTAACTCATGGTTCTGACTTGTGTTCGTTTTCTATGGCTGCATAACACATCACCGCTAACATGGTGGCTTGAAACAATACATATTTAGTATCATCTCGCAGTTCCTATTGGTCTGGAGTAGCTGGTTCTCCACTCAGGGTCTCACAGATAAAATCAAGATATCAGCCAGCTTGTGTTCTCCTCTGGAGTTCTTCCAAGTTCAAGTTCAGATTGCCAGAGAATTTTCTTGCAGTTGAAGAACTGAGGTTCCCATTCTCTTGCTGGCTGTTTGGAGAATTGCCCTTGGCTCCTAGAAGCCACCCTCATATTGCAGTTGCTTGGTCTTCTCTCAACACAGCAGTTTTCTTCGTCAAAGCAGCATGAGAATCTCTCTTCAGAGGGCAGACCTGACCTCCCTTTAAAGACTCACCTGATTACTTCAGGCTCACTAAGGATAATCTCTCTTTTGATTAACCCAACATAACTGATTAGGGACCTTAATTACATTTGCAAATCCCCTTATCCTTTGCTATCTCATGTCATCCAAAGACCCATCATGTTCACAGGCCCCACACACATAATGGTGGAGAATTATCCAGATGTATACATCAATGAGGGCAGAAATCTTGGGATCCATCTTGAGGCTATTCTGCAAAACATTTTTAGAGTAAAACTGCAAGCTTTAGCACCCATGTGATAACAATCTTTACTTCAAATTGTGTCTCTGTCTATAAATTTAAACCAATAGGACTATAAGAGTGTATACATGTACTTTATATTATTACAGTATAGTGCATGTAAAACACTACATACACACATACACACACACACTACACATATTATTCCTGCAATGTGACATTGAACACTTCTTTCATTGAGTAGTGGAGTCCATGTCACCCTCTTTGAACTTGGACAGAGCGATGTACCTGCCTCAGCCAATAGAGTATGACAGAAGTGATGCCAAATGGTTCTGAGACTAAGTCATAAAAATAACATGCACTTTCACCTTGTCTCTTGTGACATTCATTTTTGGAACCCAACCACCATGCAGTGAGAACACCTATCACATAGAAAAGCTACATGTAGGTGTTCAAGCTGACAGTCTCGGCTAAAGTCCCAGCCAAGAGCCATAACAAACACCAGACATAAGAGTAAACAAGCTTCTGATGATTCCAGCCCTCAATTGTGGAGTCATCTCTCATCTTCAAGCCACCCCAGCAAGATCCATGTGGGAGAAGAGCCCTGCCCAAATCACAGATTCAAGGGTGGGATAAATGAATGTTGTTTCAAGGCACTTAATTTGGGAGTGATTTGTTCAGCAGCAATACATGACTGGAACAGATGTGGAGTGGCAAGCTGTGGACCTGGCAGCCCTGTAGTCCCCACAATCAAGAGGAAACCTTCCCATAACCAGGAAGGTGGAAGTATTGAAAACTCTGAGGCCCAGCATCCTAGCAACTGTGCAGCCTCCTAGTCTTCTCTGCTTTGATCTGGGGCTCCCTCCATGCAGCAGCTCAAAACCCTAAGCTACTGTCCATAGTAAAAAGAGAGAGCAAGGGGGGTGGAGAGATAAATGAAGAGCAATAGAACCAGAGAAAAAGATGCAGAGCAAAGAAGAGGTTGACTTTAAACTGGAATCTGAAATGTAAATGCAGGTGCAAATAGTGAAACACGGAGATTTTAATGAACTACACACACACACACACACACACACACACACACACACACACACACCATTAGCTGCCAGCAAGAGACAACACAGCCTCTACCCTCTCTTGCCCTCTCAGGTTTGGGAAAAGGAATTTGGCTTCCAAATGCAAACTGAATTTCCTGTTGCCATGCCACGTCCCTGGCTCTCTACAAAGCATATAATTCCAGCTGTTTGGCTGCATCTCAAGGGACACTGAAATAAGAAAGGCTTTCCACATGTGTTCTTGTTTATTTGGCTGAGTGTAGGAGGAAGGACTTCTGAAGGATCCAGAAATCCAGCATAGATGGGGCAATGTGGGAGGTTGCTCCGGATAGCAAGAGTAAATAGTGCATATACTATACACACAACCTACATACACAACACATACCCATTGCACACATACTAGTATGCCACACACAACACATACACACTGCACATATACACCTCTATCACACACTATACATACATACTACATATGCACACATATACACTGACACACATATACAGCCATCAGAACTTCAGGAGGGGGAACCTAGTGATAGGGTTGGATTTAAACACATTAATAATCTAAGTAAAAGAACAAATTCTACATTTATAATATTTTGCAATCCTTTAATACAACCTCTCCACTTCATAGGCAAAAAAGCTGGGAATTAGCTAAAAGGAGGAACTGTGTTCTCATCCCCAGACTGGAGCTTTTTTCTCCGATCTCAGTGCTAACGAAACCCTCACAGTGCCTCTCCTTGAGTTTTAGAAATATCTTTTGGTTAGGACTTTGGCTCCAGGATTCTCATTCTCTCTCTCTCTCTCTCTCTCTCTCTCTCTCTCTCTCTCTCTCTCTCTTTCTCTCTCTCTCTTCTCTCTTCCTCCCTCCTTCCCTTATTCCCTCCCTCCCTTACTTCCTCTCCTGTGCAACTGTTGTTTTGACTTAAATAAAAACATTTAAAGAAAGGAAGGAATCTGTTGCCTCCACCCATCCCCATGCATAAAACCACAGACTCCCTTTTGCTGTAGCATACACAATTTCATCGTTTATTTTTCAATTTGGGCTCCACATCCAAATCTAAAAGCTCCAACTATAAAGTTGCTGTGGAAGCTGAGGCTCACAGCACAGTGAGAAGAGACAGGCCACCACAGAGCCTCTCTCTTCACCCAGATGCCTCACTTCCCCACCCTCAGAGGTCACCCTTCGCTCTGGTGCCTGGGAGCCCCTGAACCACATGACCAGGAGGTCAGGCTTTCACTGGACCCTCTACCCAGGGCTTCCTGGGACTCCTCAGGAAGGCAAACCCATTGGTCTCACTGTGGATGGCTATTGTCAGGAGCCATGCTGGTCACTTGTCATTTCATAACCTGCCCCTCCAGGCTACCTGACTCTGGTTAGACAAGTCAACTGACAGAACTTGTGAATCCTATGAGAAGAAACCAATTTCCCCTCGCCCTTGTCTCCCAGAGGTTCTGCCACGTCGCAGGCAGGTTAATCATAATCTAGAGATGCAGCTCTGTCCACCATGAAGAACTTCTGCACCTGTGACCAAGAAGGTTTTCACCAGGGCCCAGACCCACCCAAGACCCTCTGCTGGGTCTTCCCTTCCACACTATCCCCACTCCTCTTGGGGCCAAGGACCTTCTGTTGTGGAGGAGCTTACAAGGGACCTGGGCTGTTGTTGAAGGAGTCTGTCCTGGGTGGTAGATAGAGTTCCTCCAACTTACTGGGCAAAGGAAGGTGTCTTTTCCATTGTTGATGGGAGACCCTGCCAGATGGCAGGTGTATTCATCTGCTAAGGTTGTCATAAAATACCACAGACTGGGTGGCTTAAACAACAGAAATTTATTTTGTCACAGTGCTAGAAGCGAGAGGTCCAAGATCAAAGGATTACCAGGTTTGGTTTTTCCTGGAGCCTCACTCCTTGGTCTGTGGATATCTGCATTCTTGCTGCCTCCCCACATGGTCCTGTATCTTCTCTTTTTTCTTTTGTCAGTCTTGATAGAAGTTTGCCGATTTTATAAATCCCTTTGAATAAAAAAGCTTTGTTATGTTGATTTTCTCTATTGTCTTTCTGTTATCAATATCAATTTCTGCTGTTGCCTTTACTATTTATTCCTTGTGCTTGCTTTGCTCTTCTTTTTCTAGTTTGGCAGGGAGGATGGTGGATAGAGGGAGCTTAATTGACTTGAGCCATTTCCTCAGCAAGAAGGAAGAGGTGCTGCAGGAGGTAGAAGTCCAGGGTCCCCACATGATCTTTACACAAGATCACATAGTCAGTCAGTTGTGGAGTTGGAACTCAGGCCAAAACCCAGGGTCTTAAGTACTCCATCATGATGCTATGAACTGTGATTATAACTTCATACAAATATTTATATAAATGGCCAAAGACTGGGGAGTTATGGAGGCATGAGAATAGTAACTCTGTTAGAGGGAAATATAATGACCCTTTTTGTTTAAAAATTATTATAAAGTATTTCTGCCTCCAGGAAGATAAAGTAGACATATGTGTCTTTATCTCTCCCACTAGATATTACTAAAAACTTCAGATAAAACAGATATAAGAAACTCTGAAATACAGAGATAAGAAGGCAGACAGATTAGGAACCTCTGAGCCCCAGGTTCATATGTTTAATCTTTATGAACCTAAATGTGCTCCTCTACAAAATGTAGATACTAATAGTATCTCATGAGGTTGTTGAGAGGGTTCATTGAGATAATGCAGGTTAAGTACATGTCACAGGGCTTGGTCTGTAGGAGGTGGCCAGGGTTAGGATCACCATTGCTATTAGCTGTCACATACAGTTGTGGCTCCAAACACTGGCTCTCAAGGCAAGGGACCCAGTGAGGTGTTTTATCATCTTCAAGTTTGTATTTCCATTTGGGTTGAGCTCATTACTGTCTGTGAGAATGTAGATTGTGAAGCTTCTTTCTAAACCCCGTGTTGTCCATTTGCTCCAAATGACAGTCAGCTATCTCCATCGAAATGAAGTGGAGTCCTTGTTACAAGTACAAATTTCCAAGACCCACCCAACCTCAGAAAGTCTGGGGTAAATTTACTATAATCCCTATCATTCTTAACATTCCTGGACTGTTTCCCCTGTGCATATCCCTTTGACTTCTTACTGACTTCTGATATTTGTAATGTTTTTTTCTTACTTGCTTTTGAAATTCTGACTCAATAAAATTTCCTTCAAGCAAGGAATAAATTCTTACTATCTAGATTCCTTAAAATAATTTTAAAAATTAAAAATATCAAGTAATGATATTAACATTCTGTTTTGTTTTTAGTTAAAGACTAAATTATGTAAATTAAATAGCTTTCTAATAATACTCAAAAGGTGAATTAAGGGAGACCTTAGATTCATACGCTTGAATCACTTTGTGAAGGCTCAGATAACCCAGCCACTCTAAAATCTTGTAATGCCAGAATATCTATGCTGACTGTTTTCCATTTGTTCTTTCAAATACATTCACCTCTTTTTTTATATAGTATTCTGGGCTTCAGGAGACTGACCTCTATGGATTACATTGATTGCCCTCTGACAGTTGGGCTCGGCCAATAGGAGGCATCCCAGGAAATCAGAGAAATCATCAAAGTCAGGCTATTCATATCCTGTTCTTCCCTCCCAGGTAACTAGAGGTTGACTGTGTCTCTTTTTCAAAGGCTGAAGCTCCTCTCAGGGAGCCCTTTCCTATAACTATTGTTTTGGGTTTTATTACCTGGGCCCTCTCTCTAACACTTCAATTCTAGAAATGGTAGCATTATTGCTAGCCCTGGGTACTGTGCCATCCCTTTTTAGCTTCTCTTAACATTACCATGCCTTTGTAAATAGTCCCTTTATTAAATGCTCCTCACCATGTTCAAGACTAAGACCTTAACTGACAGACTATCTTACCCATGTCTTCATTTTCTTTCAACATTCCAAGGGCAACCTCCATAAGCTTTAATGTGTTTATTTTTCAATTGCAGTTTACCTTTAGTATTACGTACTTTGTATTGGTTTCAGGTATACAGCATAGTGATTAGATAATCATATACTTTACAAAGTGGTTCCTCCTGATATTTCCACCTGACACCATACATAGTTATCAAAATATTGTTGAATACATTGTCTATGCTATACTTTACATCCCCGTGACTATTCTGTAAGTACCAATTTGTACTTTCTTAATCCCTTCACCTTTTTCACCCAGTCCCCGCCACCCCTCCCCCCCTGCCACCCCGCAATCATCAGTTTGGTCTCTGTATCTGTGAGTCTGTTTCAATTTTGTTTATTTTGTTCTTTAGATTCCACATTTAAGTGAAATCACATGGTATTTGTCTTTCTCTGACTGACTTAATTCACTAAGAATAATACCCACTAGGTCCATCCATGCTGTTGCAAATGGTAAGATTTCATTCTTTTTATGGCTAAGTAATATTCCATTGTATATATGCACCACAGCTTTTTAATCCATTTATCCATTCTGAGGCACTTGGGTTGCTTCTTTATCTTGGCTATTGTAAATAATGTTGTAATAAACATAGGAATGCATATATTCTTTTTAATTCCTGTTTTGGATTTCTTCAGATAAATGTCCAGAAGTAGAATTACTGGGTCATAAGACAGTTACATTTTTAACTTTTTGAGGATCCACCATACCATTTGCCATAGGTAAGTCTTTAATTTTTAAAAGCAAACAACTGTGTCATCAACAAGTTTACCTTTGTACTAATATCAACAGGACTTTTTTTCCAGGAAGAGATTCAATCAATAAAGCAAACACATGGGAAAATATTCAATATTTAGTTCCATTTTTGATCAAAAGACAAATTAGCCCAGCCAGTGTAGCTCTGTGGTTGAGCATCAACCTCTGAATCAGAAGTTCATGGTTTGATTCCCCATCATGGCACCTGCCTGGGTTGGGGGCTTGATCCCCAGTGTGAGAGATATGGAAGAGGCAGCCAATGTTTCCATCTCTTCCTCCTCTTTCTTCTCTGAAATCAATAAAAATATATTTTTTAAAAAGACAAATTAAGCAACAATAAACTTTTTTTCTGTGAGTCAGTTCCTATTATACTGGCAAAAATAAAAAAAAAATAATGAGATTACTTGTCCATGTGAGGACACAGAGAGTCTGGTACACTTGTACTTTGTTAAATCATTTATTATTCATACCCTTTGACTCAATAATTATGCTCGTCATTCAAGAGGAAACAATTTATAAAAACTAAAGAACAATATTAGTATTTAAGTTAATTACATCACCATTTTAAATAAACAAAAAAACAATATTAGAAACAACTTAAATGTCCACTAGTTAGAAAATTATTGAGTAAATAAAAAGATAAATAAGCAAATTAAGTAACAATGAGAGAAGATTCTTAGAGTACAATGCTAAGTTCAAAGGCTTTTGAAAGTGTAGTGATGCTAAAATGGAACAATTAAAAGAATTTATTTTTAAGATAATAAAATTATAGTTAATTATTTACATTTTTCACTTATTTTGCCTATACAACTAATTTTTAATAGAGTCAAAGGACAACTCACTAAGATAATAATCCTATATAATAAAAGGCTAATATGCAAATTGTCCCCTTGATCGGGAGTTTGACCAGGGGTGGGGCTGACCAGGGGCAAGGCTAGCCTACCAGCAACCCCTCCCCTGGACCGGCCCCACCTCGGATGGCCCCCTACCCTGATCGGGGTGGGACTGGCCTGCCAACTGCCCGAAGCCCCTCCCCCCAGCCAGCCCAGCCCTATCGACCCCAAGTGGGGCAGGCCAGCTGGACCCATGGATGAATTCATGCACCAGACCTCTAGTAATATATAATGTAGTATTAATATATATACCATTTTACATTAGGAACTTACCTATAGCATAGAGACAATGTAATCCTCATTTTATAAATTAAGTGTCAGACATTATGGAAACACCAACCTACAGACACTGGCAGCCATAGCTTCTATATGGATGTGACCCCAAAATCAGGCAGCTAAACAAATGTCAGTGCTCTATGTACCTGCCTGAACTGCAATGTACATATACTATAAAGCAGACATAACTTTGGGAGTTCCTTCTATATATACAATATTTAACAAATTGCTTACCCAGGGATTGCCCAAATTCTTAAGATCTAGTTATCAAGCATTTAAAGCCAATTTTCAGCATATGAGATATACATCATAATGTGTTCTGAAAACTGCAGTTGTCATAAAAACTGGAAGAATTGTTTTCACCCAGAGACAAAAGCATTGATAGACAGAGTGACGAGTATTTTAGAGAATTACATTAATTCATGCCTTTACACACAGCCTGAAGAGAGAAAGACTGTCTTCCTCAGCTTGCTGTTGCTAAAAGGACTAAAATTTTTAGTAGAACTATTTCCAAAAGAGTGCAGTGTGAGTTCACTATGTATTTAACAACTTGTATTTAAGAACCTGTGCAGCTTCAGACTTGACCTTCCCAATAAGGCAGACAAAATAAATGTTAACAACAAATAACAGTGGAAGAAAATGACTTGCCCTAGCTGATTTGGTTCAGTGGATAGAGCATCTGGCTTTTGGACTGAAAGGTACTGGGTTCTATTCCAGTCAAGAGCACATACCTTGCCCTAACTGGTTTGGCTCAGTGGATAGAGTGTCAGCCTGTGGATTCAAGGATCTCAGGTTCGATTCCAGTCAAGGGCATGTACCTTGGTTGCAGACACATACCCAATAGGGAGTGTGCAGGAGGCAGCTGATTGATGTCTCTCTCTCATCGAGGTTTTTAAGTCTCTATCGCTCTCCCTTTCTCCCTGTGAAAAATCAATATATTTTTTTTTAAAGAGCACATACCTCTATTGTGGGCTTGATCCCAGCCCTGGTCAGGGTGTGTGCAGGAGGCAACCAATGGATGTCTCTCTCACATTGATATTTTTCTCTCTCTCTGTCTCTCCCTATCCCTTCCACTCCCTAAGTCAATGGGGCCCAGCCGTGGTCCAGCAATTGGATGTCAACCCAAGAACCAAGAGGTCACCAGTTTGATTCTCAGTTAGAGCAGGCTGGATACCCAGTGGGGTACCCAGGAGGCAGCCTATTGATGTGTCTGTCTCTCAAAGATGTTTCTGTCTCTCTATCCCTCTCCCTTCTTCTCTCTCTAAAATCAATAAAAACATATTTTTTTTAAAGTCAATTTTTCCCAGCCAGCATGGCTCAGTGGTTGAGCATCAACCTATGAACCAGGAGTCACGGTTCTGTTCTCAGTCAGAGCAAATGCCCTGGTTGCTGGCTCGATCCCTAGTGTGGGGTGTGCAGGAGGTAGCCAATCAATGGTTCTCTCTCATCATTGATGTCTCTCTCACTCTCTCTCTCTCTCTCTCTCTTTTTAATTAAATCTTTATTATTCAGATTATTACATTTGTTTCTCTTTTTTCCCCTCCATAGCTCCCCTCCACCCAGGTCCCACCCTTCCCTCTACCCTTACCTCCCTCCCATTGACCTCATCCATAGGAGTATGATTTTTGTCCAGTCTCTCCCTGTATACCCCTCACCCCTTTCCCCCTGAGAATGATCAGTCCACTCCCTTTCTGTGCTCCTGATTCTATTATATTCACCAGTTTATTCTGCTGATCAAATTTTTAATTCACTTAATTTTTAGATTCACTTGTTGATAGATATGTATTTGTTATTCATAATTTTTTGTCTTTTACCTTTTTCTTCATCCTCTTCTAAAAGAGTACCTTTCAGCATTTCATATAATACTGGTTTGAAGTTGAACTCCTTTAGCTTTTTCTTATCTGTGAAGCTCTTTGTCTGTCCTTCAATTTTGAATGATAGCTTTGCTGGATAGAGTATTCTATGTTGTAGGTTCTTGCTGTTCATCATGTTGAATATTTCTTGCCACTCCCGTCTGGCCTGCATCATTTCTGTTGAGAAATCAGCTGACAGTCATATGGGTGCTCCCTTGTAGGTAATGAACTGTTTTTCTCTTGCTGCTTCTAATATTTTCTCTTTGTCTTTTGTTCTTGGTATTTTAATTATGATGTGTCTTGGTGTAGTCCTCTTTGGATTCCTTTTATATGGGGTTCTGTGTGCTTCCTGGACTTGTAAGTCTATTTCTTTTACCAGATGTGGGAAGTTTTCAGTCATTATTTCTTTAAATAGGTTTTCAGTATCTTGCTCTCTCTCTTCCTTTGGCACCCCCACAATTCTGATGTTGATATGCTTGAAGCTGTCCCAGAGGCTCCTTACATTATCTTCGAATTTTTGGATTCTTTTCTCTTCTTGCTTTTCCAGTTGAGTGTTTTCTGATTCTTTATATTTCAATTTTTTGACTTGATTTTTGCCTTTCTATAGTCTGCTGTTAGGACTCTGTATAATATTTTTTATTTCAGTCAGTGTATGTTAAATTTCTAGTTGGTCCTTTTCCATCTCTAGTTGGTTCTTTTTCATCTCCAGTTGGTTCTTTTTCATCTCCTCTTGGGTCTCCCTAACTTTATCCAACTTTTCTAGGATATTCTAGAAAAACCTTATAAGCATGGTTTTGAACTCTATATCCAGTCGTTTGTTTTCCTCCATTTCTTTTGCTTGTGTTCCCTTCCCTTGTCTCAGCATTTTCACTATGCCAGGAGAACTTCTGTGTTGGATTCAGCCTTATAAATCCAGACTTGCAAAATTGCAAAAGCCTCTCTATTGAGCTTGGGATGGGTGGAGTCTCAGGGCTTAAAGGACCGCCCTGCCTTCCAGTTGGCGCTGCCTTCCATGGCCTCTGAGTCTCACGTCCCTGTGCACCCGCATGCTCTCTCAGTGCTTCTAGACTTCTGCCTTTCCAGCTCCCCTGCACTCCGGGACCATATGAGTCTGGGTCCCCAGGGTTTCGCCTCAGCTTTTTGCAGCTCCTCTGGGTCTCTGTGAGCCCCTCTCTTTCCTTCTAGTTGTAGAATTTCCAGTCAGCCAGCTTTCTGGTGGTTCTGGATAATATCTGTTCTGTCTTTTAGTTGTAGTTTTAAAATTGTTGTGCAAGGCAGCAGTGTAGGTGTTTACCTATGCTGCCATCTTGGATTCTCTCCTCACTCTATCTTCCTCTCTCTCCCTCTCCCTCTCCCTCTCTCCCACTTTCTCTTTCTCTCTTCCTCTTCCTCTCTCTCTCTCACTCTCCCTTCTTTGAAATCAATAAAAATCTATATATATTTTAAAAGTCAATGGAAAAATATCCATTGAGGATTAACAACAAAAAGAATGATTCATTCCTTCCTGTAAAGGCGTAAGAGAAATAATCATTAAAGATAGAATCATTTTCCAAAAAGCTTTATTGCAGTTTCATGCAAGGCTTTCTAGAGCTTTCCACTCGTGTAGTGTGACAGCAAAGCCAAGAGAATTGAGCTGGCACCCTTCCCTTGTGACTCAGGCCGGGCCGCTCTTTTCAACAGCTCTTGTTAATCTTGTTAAATCGTAAGTGCCTCTTGGTTTTATGAGCCGGGCTTGCTTTCCCTTCCAGCCCTCACTGACCTTGCTGTCTTTGTGTGGCTAGAATGTCATCTCACGGAAGAAGTGTTCAGTTAATTCTAGGACACCAGCAGGCTGAAGAGTATGTGTGTGGCCCGCATCACAGGGGAGAAGTACAGGAACCAGGGTTCACAGCAAGTGCCCATCGAATTCATTTTAGATCTGTGATCAAACATCTTTGAGAGATTCAATTTTGGTGACTTGGTGTTGCCTTTTTGTCCTTGTTATTTAGAAGGGGGAAATGAGTTTGTCTTAGGATTGGTTCCTCTATGTGGAGACGCATCACACATGGGAATAGGAAAATGAGCCACGCTGGACAGAAACCTAGCGGGATCTATAAAACTATTTGATGTGCATATTCTATAATCCACCTCTAAATACTCAAATGCTTTCATTTTCACAAGAATGTGTCCTGATATTCCTGTTGCTCATAGCATTCTATGAATGATTCACTTTTTGATGCTGAACCCAGCTCTAGAAGAGATAAATGTCCTAGAAGCTGAGATGAATTCCAAAGGCAGTGTCTAAGGATTAAATATAGGTACTTTAAAGTCCTGAAACAACCCACCTTTTGCTTGCTCTCTGAATAAGGCTTATTTTCACTGGGTCCCTGTACTATGACGAGCTGGAAAAATGACTGCAGAAAGACAGATCAGAATTGGCAAAGGGTCAATAGGGTGCCTGAAGGATTCCAAGATATCTCCCCTTTCTTCTACCATTGCTCCAGTCCCTACCCCTAGGCAGTGCCCTCTGCGCTTACTGCTGCTTCTGCCTTCATAAGCCTGTCATGCTTGGGAAAAGATTCAATAGAATCACAGAGTTCAGAAAAAAATTCATTTGTCTCCCAACCCAAATACAAAAACTCCAGGAAACATCTATGTTTCATTGAACACATGCTCATTTTCAAGAGGATGGCATTAGTAACGTTCTGTGCTCCAGACATTTGGTTTAGTGTAATAAATCAGTTTGAGTAGCTTCTCCAAGCAAGATCTGTATACGACATCATGAATCCTCTTGTAGTTGAAAATTAGATTTTAACATCTTCATATCTTCTTTATGAATTAGAGAATTGTTTGTTATACTGTGGGTTTATAGGGCAAGATTCTAAAATGGCTTTATGTGGTATGAAAAGGGGCAAATTGTGTTGAAATATCCATAACAGAATGTAATAGGATATGTGACAAGGGAAAGAACCTGTTAACATAAGGGTCAGTGATAGTGACATAATCAGTTCAGTAGCAAGAATGACCTTTATTCAGATCCCAAGTAGAATCCTTTAATCCCTCCGGCTCACAGGACACATTTGCTCTGCTGGGAAGTTTACATGTCATGTTGCTGAATTTTATCCCTGCTGACTATTTTTGCAGAGAGCACTTCCTACCAAGATTTTTGTACTAGCCTTTTGGACCATATTTTCATATACAAATAAGGGTAGTGAGGGATTAAAACAGAATTTATCAATTGGACTCAAAGAGGGGATTTCACCAAACAGCAGAAAAAGAATGTGAAACCAGTTCATCCCACTGGAGCAGTCATTAAAGATAATGACTTCTATTGCATGAACTCTTCTAGACAACAATAGCGTTGCTAAATAGGAGGAAATGTGTATTCTGAATCATCCAAAATAAAACTTGCCATCCTTGGATTTCCTCCTTACTTAAGTCTGATCTTTAGAAACAAGAAGTCTAATTCCATAATAGAGGAAGTGGTTTTAAAATATCTTTAAAGATTTTTTAGCCGAAACCGGTTTGGCTCTGTGGATAGAGCGTCAGCCCGGGGACTGAAAGGTCCCAGGTTCGATTCAGGTCAGGGCATGTATCTTGGTTGCGGGCACATCCCCAGTAGGGGGCGTGCAGGAGGCGGCTGATGGATGTCTCTCTCTCATCAATGTTTCTAACTCTCTATCCCTCTCCCTTCCTCTCTGTAAAAAATCAATAAAATCAATCAATCAATCAATCAATCAAATAAAATATCTTTAAAGATTTTTTTAAATGTATAGTTCCAGAAATGGTGATGAAAAAATGTTTTGCTCTCACTGGATTTCCTCCTTCCTCCCACTTCTGTCCAAGTCCACACGTCCACCCAACCCCCTCTGAGAAGCCTGGGACCCTACCTTTTACTCTTCTTGTGCCCTCTGGTTCTGCAGTATTGTGCTATCTTAGAGACCTTTGAAAGAGTGTCCAGGGTCTACCCTGCTCACACCTGCTGAACCCTCTTCTCCCACCTTTACCTTCTTTCCATAGTGCCACCTGCTTTTCCCTTGGGCCCTTTTATCTAACATCTCACTCCTGTGACAGGCAGAGCACAGAACTGGTTGGCCTTGTCCTACATTTTGTAGCCTTTCTTCTACCTACCAGGCTCCTTGCCCTGAACTCCGAAGGAGCCCTTCTTTCTTCATATGCAGGAATTCAAGCTTAGTCATTGCCCCCTCAGTATCTACTCCTGATTCTTAAATTTTTACAGGCAGGGTTAATATTTGAATGCAGTACACAACCCCAAATTATCATCTTTTGATTCTTAATAAAGGCACCAACACAAAGTGAGGCATGCACAAACCACACACACATACACACAAACACACACTAACACACACACACACACGCATGTACCAAATAAAAAACTAAAACACTCGTGTGAAAGCACTTTACAATGTCAAAGTGCAATGCCAATATTGTTTTGTTATTATTGTCAGGCTATCCTCAATCCTCTCTATGAAGTAATAGCTAACACAGCACAGCTGCCCAGTGAGGAGCTCTCATCTTGGAGCCACACTGCCTAGGTCAAATCTCAGCTCTGCTATGACTTAGTATTAGCAAATTATCTAGTTCTCTCTGCCACAGTTTCCTAATCTGTCAAATGGACTTTAAGAGGACCTGCCTCTTAAGGTTGCATGAGGGTGGGATGAATTACTATAGTAGACACAGAGGTGCACTGCCCTAACTCCCCTTCAAAGGAGAACTTGCTGGCCGAGGCCAAGCCCTTCCCGGAGAAACCCAGGTTTGGTGACTGAGCAAGGTGGGTGTGTAAAGGCGAGCGATCAAGTCTGGTGCAGAACACCCTGAGAGGCAGCGCTCCCCTCCAGTTTCCTGCCAGGCAGGCAGAGACTTTGTTGAGCTTGCATCGCCGTTGGACTTCTCACTGCTTTCTCTCCCTTCACTTCAAAGGTGGTAGTTCCTACTACCTATTCCAACTCTGTCCCAACTACTGCTTCCGGAGAACTTAGCCTGCGAAGGCATTGTCAACTATTCGGAGAAGTACCTGGAGCATAGTGAACACTACGTCAATCTTGTTAAATAAGGATAAATAGGTACTCTAGAAAGACAGCACCTTCATTACTCATCCCCCTTAGAGAAGATGTTATAGCTAATGTTCAGTATTAGGTTACTGAGTCTACTACTCAGGATAGGGAAACAGTAATACCCCTCCAATACAGCCACTGTATTGCTATGCTTGTGCTTTGGGCTTTCCCCCTCACTTTTATCTTTTCTGTGCTTGATCTTACTAATTCTATTTCTTATCACTTAACATTTTAAATTTAGTTTCAACAACTTTGGCTAATGTCTAACGTGACCTTACATGTAATCCCTTTGGCATCTAGAATCCAGACCTCTCAGTCTTCCCAGGTCAACCCAAGGAGGACTGACTGGTCTCAGGCTGTTATAGGAGGAAAATGAGTAGACTCTGACCTTGGGACCCTGCAGTCCTCAACAGCTCTTCACCTGCTGATCTGTGGCTGAGCATTATTCACCAACTCATCCATTCAGTCAATACATCTTCACTTCTCACAGCCATGAAGAAGAGAGACAAGCTCCTACTCTTGAGGATCTGACCCTCTGGTGTGAAAAGGCCACACCGGGTAATAAATGAGACAATTAGAGATGAGGTAAATACTGTGGAGAAGAGACTCTACAGTAAAGAGCCCTGGCCAGTGCCTATATTAAGGAAGGCCTCTCACAAAACATTTGATTTAAGAAATTAAGGGTGAGAAACCAGAAAAGTGCCTGGGGAAGCAAGTTTCAGGCATGTGGGACAGCCAATGAAATGAGTGTGCTTGGCTATTGGGAGAACATCAGGGAGGCCAGTCTGGGCTGAACAGGAGTAAGCCAGGGAGAATGTGGTACCCAGGTGAAGTTGGAGAGATAGGGCCAGATCCTGGAGGGCCTTAAAAGCCGTGCAATAAATTAGGATTTCATTCTAAATACCCTGAGAACCACCAAGTGATTTTAAGGGGGGTTGACATTACACAATTCATGTTCTCAAAAAGATCACACTGACTAAATACAATCTCAACATTGAAGAAGGGAACTGAATTACAATCTACTAAAAGATGTGGGTACTCTCAGATTCCTGGGGGATGCTCTATGTTAGTGTTGTGTAAAACTGTCTAAGGGCTTTTGAGCCAGCCTGTGGCTGGCTTAAGAGTTGTTCTCAGGGCACTAAGAATAAACAACACTATACATTGATTAAAATAATGTCTAGACCGAAAAAAAAAATCATTCTGCCCATACTCAGAAATTGTACCCATACTCTCATCTCACTAAGCTCATTCCTCCTTATTTCTATTTATAGCTTATCACCCAGCATTGGCTAATCTGTATAAATCTTCTTAGCCAATCCTTAGTCGTAGCTTCTCTAGAATAATTGTTAGCTATGTCACTTTGGCTTAAAATGGGATGGTACTCATTTTTTGGCCTCTCCTGGGTGTGGCATCGGTCTGTCAATGGTGGCCTCAACAAAGACAGGAACTCCTGCCAAAGAACCATATGTAAATGGGACATGTTTGTTTTTAATTTTCTCTTTCAGACTGAGAACTGACTTACCAAAGACAAACTGTGGAGGAGAGTTCGGAGCTAATGGAAGGAGTAGGGAGGAGCCTGAAGGGCCCAGAATGAAGGGGGCCAGCCTGTCCAGGGGAAAAGCGGGGATTACCGGGGGAAATGAGCTATTTGGTATCATTAAGTGCCATTGGACTGATGTGTAAATTGGGCAGAATGGGCCAGGAATCCAGTTACATGTGAGAAGATTCCAAATTGGTGTCAAGGAAAACAGCTGTTAGCAGAAAATGCTTTAAAGGACAAATAGTTAATACTTGTATCTCTGCCTCAGTCATCTCAAAAAAACAACAACAAAAAACAAAGGTAAGAGTTTCTTCTCTTGATGGAGTTTTCCCTGACATTAAATCGATGGAATCAAAAACAAGCACCAACAGCTAATTTGCTTCCTTTCCCCAAATTACTTTTGTTTATTCCTGTTAATTAAAATGAGGATTGCTCTTCCCTCCCTCCCTACTCTACCCCACCTTCACACGCACATGCACACACGAGCACACACACACATCAGAAAATCTGAAAAAGTCGTGCCCAGCCAAACCCTCCTGAATTCCAACTAATTGGTGGGTTTGGAAGCAGGGCCAAGCCAAGCAAGGCCACGTTGTGAATGAATGAAATGTAATGACTCTAATTAATACAGACTGCCAATTTGGACTTCTGTGATTTAAAACATTTCTTTAACTTAATCCTTCTCTATCAGATAATTTAATCATTTGAACAATTCAGGCCTAAAATCAATGTGTACCAGATAAACTAAATTTAGATAAGAAAACATGTCATCTGATTGGAGGTGGAATGGTACCAGCCTCTGAATTCAAAACATGTTATTTTTATTTTCTGGGCTCTGTTGCTATGTTGGTGGGGGAGCTCTTAAGCCCATTCTGAATATTGTCAGATGGAAGAGGCAGTGTAGCAGTGTGCAGGGAGGAATTTATAATATGAGAAGGGTAGAGATACCCCTAAAAAAAACCTCCAATCTTAATGGAGGGCAAATACTTTAAGTTCTAGTGTGTGCATGGTTGTTGCTGTTTTTTAAGAAAGTAAATAAATAAATGAGCTCTGTCTTCTCTGAATCACATTGGTTGGTCACATTTGGATGCCAATTTAAATCCCCAGGTCTCTCCTGGCTGGTGGTTCGTGCAGAAACTGTGCGGTGCTAATCCCTGCTCTGTGTCATTCACCTTTCCAGTCACCCAAACACGGTATCTCTAAAAACCAAATTACCACCTGGCAGCGTGCCTCCCCAGTTTTCCTCCACATTACTCAGGATTTCCAAATGACTGCTAGATCTGAATCTTGGTCTCCTGCCACCCGGCAAGTTTCCATGACACTAGAAAACTAAGAAATCCTTTAGGCCACTTAACAGCAAGAAAATAAAGTCACAGAGACAATAAAAAGGAGGGCTATAAAGCAGCAAATGAAAACAGAAACTGTTCAGGATAATGAGAAAAGTGAAATTAGGCCTGGGGCACCACCACCCAGGCCAGTCCCAGCCTTACTGGGGAAGGGCTGGCGGAAGAACAGATCTGCCTGTTAGAATTGCCTACCAATGAGAGAAGGCACAGAAGTATGCCCTTGGCTCTCATTAGATGAACAAAGCCCTTCTGAAAGAATCTTAGAATATTTTTCACTCCAGTCGCCAGCTCTGAAAGCTGGAAGCAGAGTCCTTTCTGCTTCCCCATCATCCAGGGCTCTCGTCTCCTTTCCCAGGAGTGAGCTCTCTCTCGGGAGGAGGTGCACTTCCAGGCTGTCTCCGTCATGCTGAAGGGCCCACAGTGAGGTCCCTGGGGCAGGAAGCAGCGCATACCTTTGAAGCCTGGACTCCTCCTGGGAAGGGCTCATTACTCTTCAGCGTGGAGGTTTTCTGAAATCCATCCTGCCTGTGCTAAGTAATTAAAACACAAGCAGGAGGCTGGTTCTAGTTTCCTTATAAATAAACTGAAAATAATGAAATGTTAGGAACTGGCACTGACTGCCAAGTTTTATGGCTGCCCCCTAATTACTTTGCCTCAACACAAATTTTTGTGTGTGTCCAACATAATTATTTGATAACCGTGACTATAGTTCCTAAAACAATTAAGGACTTTAATCATGAATTGAAAGACAGAAAAAAAATCACTTGATAAATGTTTGCCCTCCTACCTAACCAGAGTGCTGAGTTTGTATATTTTGCTGCCCTACATGAATATTTATCATGAGCAGAGACGGGCCTGGCAAAAACGATTATGGAAAGAGGAAAGCCTATAAAACTGCAGGGCCCTATCCCTCAACGTGTGCTGCAACCACCCTGTGGGGCCTGGGGCGGGGAGGGAACCAAACCACAGGATAAAGGAGGTAAATGTTTGGGATGCTTTAATTTTACTGCATTCCTGGGTGTGGAGAATGAATGTTTATGCCAAAAAATAAACATGGTGATATTGTGGAGCAGAATGCAATATTCACACAAATGTCTCAGTATTACAAAGACATGACATGCACAGGGGACCTCCTTCATTTGGGGGGTTCTCGGTGGAAGGTTTGTGAAGTGCTCACGCAGTGTCAGGAAACAAGGAGGTGCCAAATCAAAAGGAAAGTGTTTCTGATGTGCAAGTTTCTACTCTAGATTAGAATACTAGCAGATGAATTTCATATCTCATATAAATGTGAATAATGGGCATTTTAAAGCAACTTCTAGATAACTGGTTCTTTGCCCTCTCCCCTGACATTTGTTAGTGTCTGAGGAGATTTTTTTGTTGTCACACTGGGAAGGGGGATGCTACTGGCATCTACTGCTCAAAATCCTATAATGTACAGGTCAGCTGCCCACAACAAAGAATTCCCCAGCCTACAATGTCAATAGTGCTGAGGTGGAGAAGCCCAGCTCTAGCCAATGTGTATATATACACAGAGATAGAAAGCAGGTGGGCTGAAGGTCAATGTCAGGCCTAGGGGATCAGGGCCCAGTGGAAGCCTAAGAACACAGTGACAGGACAAGGAAAGGAGACTCAAGTCTTCCAGGCAGGAGACAAAAAGCAGTCTCTGGGGACGGGGTTCAGCCGGTTGCCTGGTCAAGAACGGAGTAGGTTTAGAATTCAGACGATGAGCTACAATGAGGTCTTTGAAGACTTGCTTCTCTGGGACTGGCTTCGCTGGTACGCATGTGGTCACAGATACCTGTCTCCTCCAGAAAGCTGCCTGCAGCCTTAATCCTCCAAACCGGAGTCATCCTTCCCTACCTCCTCCAACCCCCGCCACCCCTCACTCCGGTGCTCAGGCTACAGGTCTGAAGCCTTTATTATCTTACCGACCACTACATCCTGTTTTGGTCCCCAGAGTAAGTTGTAAGTTTCTCCAAGACAACATCGTGTATCCCCAAATATCTTTTTGGTCCATGGTATTATAGCACATAGCAATACATAGAATGACTGCTGAACTGGCGTTAGTGCTATTCTCCTGCCAATATAAGAAATTCTGTGTGTATACATTTGAATAAAACATATTAAATAGGAAGGAAAAGGAAGTGACCTCCTCTTTTCATCTGGGAAGGTCATTTGGCAGTCTATCTTAAAAAACCTGGTCATGCTTTCTTTTTAGTGCTAATCTCATCTATTTAACTGCAGTCCCTTCCCCCTTCTTTAGCCTTTTTAGCAGATTCCAGTAGTAATACAGTCCATTTCATAAAAAAGTCAATCTCGGTGAATGCTTTTTAGAAACAAATACCTATAATCGAAGCACAAAGTTTGTCTAGCCTTCACTATACAACTAAAAAAAAAAATTTTTTTAAGTTCTATAACTCATTAATCTCCTAATGACTTTAGCCTGTAAGGGGTAGTTTGATTCTGTTCAGCGTTAATTATAACAAAATATTCATGTAAGCTTCCTTTCTGCTCTCCATATTCAAGATGAACCATTCTATAGACTGCGAAGGGATGGAGCATTTTGGGAATAAAAGGCAATTTTCCATGTTAAAACTTTCCATTTGGGACAGGTTCAGCACTTTCCTATTCCTCACATTCCAAAAATGTAAGAAACTCATCTGAAGCAATCCAGATATCTGCAACTCTATTTTACCAAAGAAATAAAAGGTTTATTCTTCTCCCCCACAAAACCATTTATCAAAAGATGGAACTCAAGATTATTTTTACTCAACAGCACCCACTCTCACCCATTTAAATGTAGATGCTCCTTACACAACATTTCAGAAACCAGAATTTTATAAGAGCCAAGAAGGCATAATGAATGAGCCCAACTCCTTAATTTTGTGGTGAGGAAACTGAGGCTTAGAAGTTGATATGAACTCCCAATGCTACCTAATGACAACAGCTAGGACTTACCAAGGGCCCACGGCCTCTCACATCCTCACCACAAAGCTGGCACTGTATCTCACTTGGGCTGATGCAAGAGCCTTCTAAGGCCTGCTTCTGCTCTGCCTTCCACATACCACCCTCCCCACAAAGACCAGTCAATCCACACAACAGCCAAGAGGGATGGATGCATCTACAACTGATGGCAAACTATGCCTCTCCTTTGCTGAGAAACCTCCAATGCCTCCCCAGCTCTCCTGAGTAAAAGCCATCTTCACATGGTCTACATGGTCTAGTCCCGTGGTTGGCAAACTGTGGCTTGAGAGCCATATGCAACTCTTTGGCCCCTTGAGTGTGGCTCTTCCACAAAATACTACGGCCTGGGCGAGTCTATTTTGAAGAAGTGGCGTTAGAAGAAGTTTAAGTTTAAAAAATTTGGCTCTCAAAAGAAATTTCAATCGTTGTACTGTTGATATTTGGCTCTGTTGACCAATGAGTTTGCTGATCACTGGCCCAGTCCATTTCTAATTACTTATCTCTTTAGTCGCTGCACCCCAGCTGCACCCATATACATCACCCTGGGGACTTTGCCCTTGTATTTCCCTATACCAGCAACTTCTACCAGACATCCAAATGACTCCCTCCTTACCAATAGGAATCTTCTCAAACTTCTCCATAGGTGGCCTCCCTGACCACCCTATGTCTCCCTTCCTATCTCTAACCCACTTTACTTGATTTACTATTTTTTCTAAAATATTTACCAGCTGATGTATTATATATTTATGTATTGACTGCCTTTCCCACTAGAATGTAAGTTCAACAAAAAAGTCCCTGCTGGATCCGCAGTGCCTAGCACATGGCAGGCACTCATTATTTTTGGAGCAAGTGCTTCTTATGTGTCAGGTACTACTCTAAGGAAGATACAGGAACCAATTTACTTAACCTCCCCAATCAACGAGATAGGGCACTATCCTCATCACCATCATCACTGTCATCTCTGATTCACAGGTGAAGAAACAGAGTCATGGGGAGGTTGAGTAACTTGTCCAAAATCACCCAGCTAGTCACTGGCAGAGCCAGGACTGGAACCTGGGCACTCTTTACCCATCAAGATGTATGATATCACTCTTAGCTTAGCTTCCATGATACCAGACTCTCAGAAATTGAGATTATACTGACTATACTTTCAAAATGTCAACAGTTTTCTATCACCGCCTAATGTTTTAAAGGAATCAATAAAGTATGATTTTGAAGCTAAGACTGGTAAACAAACACAAAAATGTAAGCCGCAGCACTTCAGCGAACACACATACACACACACACACACACACACACACACACACACACGACTGTGGCTTACGGGCGCGTGCAGGTAATTTTTCCTAGGAGCTGAGATTACCACAATTAGCTCTGGTCCATAAAGGGAAAGCCAAGACACAAAAGCTGCAGTGATGTTCCAGGCCACACCGCCAGCAACAGTGAGGGCCCCTGTGGGATTGCAGCAGGTCACACCAGCTCTCTACTAATTAGTGTAAACACCCTGATGATTCACACAATGGAATGTTTAAACCAAGATGTCACCTAATAGAGGTATGTTGATACAGCTTTATCTGAGAAGTTACCTAATCATCCTCATGTGGAAATGCCATAAAGGAATTTGTGCCTTAGAATAAAGAGGAGGGCACCCCCTGGAAATTACTCCTACAAAGATTTTCAGTGACAAATGTACTACCCTAGACTGGGCAGGCGTCTCATTAAAAAAAAAAAAAAAAAAAAAAACACACAACAGGACCCGGTGGAGGCTCTTGGAGGACAGTCACTCCAGTTCACCTTGGCAGGACTTAGCCAGACCCCGGCCTGAAAGCGCCCCCAGGATCCCCAGGCTTCCCCTGCTTCCACAGGACACAGGCCGGCCCGGTAGCTCACCTCCTGGGATATAAAGGGCCTACGGGGAAGCCGCCTGCCTCTGGCTTGGGGCCAGATATGTACTTGTGCGAGCCTGGAGACCTTTCATTATCTTTCTCCCCCCAGAGAGCCAGCCCAATGGCTCTTTCCTCGCACTTTTTTGGAATTCCCTGAAAGAACTCTCCGAGCTCTGGAGTAATTCCCCCAAACCCAGTCTTGCCTTGACCTGGCCTCCACCGTCCCACCTGCCCCAAGACGTGGCCCAGAAAGAAGGGGGTTGGCTGGAAGGGAGGGGCGGGGATGTCACAAGCACCTGTCACCCGGCAAGCCCCCTCGCTTCCCCAGCACCCCCAGCCCCGCCCACCCTCACTCCCCAGAGGGCCGACCGGGTCCGGGCCCTCCAGCGCGCCCTAACCCGTACAGGCCCGTCCCTCCCGCCCCAGCCTCTCGCCACTGTCCAATGGCCGAGGGGCAGGGCAAGCTGAGCAAGCCGTGGCAGCCGAGCCGGGTCCCCGCCCTGTTCCCGGTTCCCGAGCCGGACCCCGGCGGCCTTTAAATGCCGCCCAGGGCCGGCGCGGTGCGGCTCTTGGCACCTTTCATCTTCGCGCAGCGACAGCAGCACCCGGAGGCAGAAGGCAGCTCGACTGGCCAGTCGCCGGCCCGGCAGCTGCGGCCACCTCCGACCTCGGGGCCGGCGCCGCCTCTCCCTTCCCTCCCCCACCTCCCGGGCCTGCCTGCCAGGTCGGCGCGGGGGCCCCGGCGTACGCGCGCGCGCGCGCCCGCGTGGGGGTGCGCGCCCGAGCCATCCTCGGACCCGCGCCCCCGCCCGGCGCAGGACCGCCCCGGGATCCCCGCCCGCGCGCCGCGTCCCCCGGCCCCCGCCGCCGGCCTCCAGCCGCGCACCCGCCGCACTCTGCAAGAAGATGGCGGGATCGCTGGCCGACAGTGATGCCGTAGTGGTGAGTGTGGCGGGGCGCCCTCGAGGCGCCCCCTCCCCGCGGTCCCCTCGCCGCGCCCCTGCTCCCGCCGAGCTGCGGCGGAGAGGAGCCGAGGCCCAGCCCGGCGCCCCCTGCGTGGGAAGGTGCCCGGTACCTGTTAGCAGGAGCCGCGGTGCGCGGCCAGCGTGGGGGCGCCGGGGGTGCCCGGGCAGGGGGCCGCTGGCCTCGAGAGGTGGTTTGGGAGGGCGGCGGGATGGGGGTAACCCACAGCCCCCTTCGTGCCGTGCAGCCCCCGGCCAGGTGTGTGCACGTTGCACATGTGAAGGGTGCGCGTGCGTGAGTGTATCGGGGCGCGCGCACCCCGCGTCCGCCCCCCGATCGGGGATTCCCCCTTGGAAATGGGTCGGCGCCAGTGGCTCCCGGGAGAAGTTAAGCGCGGCTGCTGCACTCCAGCCACGTCCGGGCGGACAGGCCTGCGAGACCGCGCGTCCAGATGCGCTCGCGGTTGGAGAGGGGCCTACGCTGCTCCTCCGGGGCTGGGCTCTGGCTTCCCGGTGTGCCTCGACCTTGATTTTGATCTAGATCTGAAGGGTCTGGGGATCGTTAGAGACTTGGCTACCAGGGGGAAAGAACGGTTTTGATCCGAGGATTTATGTGGTTATTCAACGGACTGAGAGGCGGCAGTATCTGCAGACGCTGCCTGTACTCTGTAAGGGCTGCTGGATTCCACCAGATTTGTGTAGGTTCTTCCCGAACTCCCACCCCCTCAAAACAGCCTTCAAAAAGCCAATCGGTGTGCTTCTATTTATAGAAACTAGATGATGGACATTTAAACAACTCTTTGGGTTCTCCAGTTCAAGCCGACGTGTACTTCCCACGACTGGTAAATGATTTTTTTTTTTCTTTTTTCTGTGCTCTGTGTCTCTGCCTGTACCCGCTTCCTTTCTAATTGCATTTTCTAATGGGTCAGGTCCTCAGGATCTGAGGGCTTGGCTCTTCCCTTAGAGGCTGTAAACTTCCTGTTTCCCCTTGCAGATAGTTCCATTTTGTGGGCATATTAAAGGTGGCATGAGACCAGGCAAGAAGGTGTTAGTGATGGGCATCGTTGACCTCAACCCTGAGAGGTAAGCAAGAGCTATCAGGCAGTTACAAGGCCCTGCCCACTCCTATGTACTGCTCCTCCTCTTCCTCTCCCTGTGGCCAGTGTTGCTAGTTGGAAGTGCCAAGAAAGTACCATGTTCCCATGAAAAGAATGTGTATGAATCCCAGCCATCATTTCTCCAGACAGCTATTTATAGCTAAAGATTATAAATATAGGCCCACATCATTTTTTCTTTTGACCCTTAGGGAGGCCAAAGGACTTGTTTTGTGTGTGTGTGTGTGAGTGTGTGTGTGTGTGTGTGTGTGTGGTGTGTTTTATGATTTTTAAACATGGTGCTTGGAATGAGAACTATCAACATAAATGAGAACAAAATTTATAAGATATTATTTCCCCGGGACAGTTTTGGGGCTATTTTTGAGAATTCTGAAATGGATTAAGATAGAAGATATGTGAATGGTTGGGGTATCTAAAATCCCCAATGCTAGTCATTTTCAACTCCACCAGAGTCTCCTTTATGTAACAAAATAACTGGTTTGATTATAATCCTACTTCTCCAGACCTAGTCTAACCTGTGTAAAGAATAGTGTCCCATCAAAAGCAGACAAAACCCGAGAAAAAGGAGAAAACATGGGAGCCTGGGTCATTGTTAAATGTTATGTACAATCTTGAATAAATGAGACGATTTTCTTTCCAGTTTTGCCATTAGCTTGACCTGTGGTGACTCAGAAGATCCTCCAGCTGATGTGGCAATTGAACTCAAAGCTGTGTTCACAGACCGGCAGCTACTCAGAAATTCTTGTATATCTGGCGAAAGGGGTGAAGAACAATCAGCTATCCCTTACTTTCCATTCATCCCAGACCAGCCATTCAGGGTGAGTGCCTCGAGTGTGTCAGCTCCAACCCCTGGCAGGATGAGGGTGTTTTCCTCCTCTGGTGTTGCCAACAACACTTTGAGCAGCCAGAATTTTTGCATGTCCAGGAAATTTGTCACCTGATGGTGAAAAAGATCAAAAGAACTGTTTGCTGATTTGAATTAATACGCACCATGGTAGCTCTTAGCTAATACATTTAGTAAGTAAATCCATATTTATGTGTCCTGATTGTTAAGAATACTTTCCTATGTAGTGCTTAACATAGTATTAAGTATATAATAGATACCTGTCTCAAAAATAGTTGATTGATTAATAAAGATGAGTTTTCCTCATTTTTTTCTCAACCTTTACGAAGTGCTAAATCTTATTAGTTATAACTCTTTAAATATAGTGATTGGTATTTCAAGGCCTGGCTATGTCTCTGTTTCCCCCTATGGGTTAAATAGCCTCAGTCTATGTCTTTGTCACAGGCTGTGTGGCTGACAAATCTTTCCCTTGGACCTGGATGAGTATAGATTTGCTTCTCACTATCTAGCAGGCCAGAAGCTCAGCCCAAACTTTCCATCCAATTAAGATGCCTTAGCAGCACCTTCCTCTATGAAGGACAACACCACGTAAGAGATGCAAGTCAGTAATGTGTTAAGAAAGGACTTACTAAAATGTGAGACCTGGTGATGAAGCTGTCCACATTATACCTTGTTAACAAAAATCACAGTAATGACAACTCAGTTGAAAGCTCTATGTTGCATATACTCCTAACAAAGCAGAATTACTTACCTTTGCTCTTCATCTAGAAATTTATAAGGGCCTTATGAAGTAGTAATTATTTTCTGGGGAGGAAGATAAGAATCCATGACTTTTCATATCAGTGATAGAATTGCGATTGTTGCCCTTCTAATCATAGTCTGGGAAAGGCACCCCTATCTATTCTCCCTGCCCTTCCCTTTCTCTGGAATGGTAATGACCCCTTTGACTACTCTTTTTTTTTTTAACTTAATGAATCTTTATTGTTCAGATTATTACAATTGCTTCTCTTTTTTCCCCCCATAGTTCCCCTCCACCCGCTTCCCACCCCACCCTCTGCCCTTACCCACTCCCCCCAGCATTGTTCTCATCCATAGGTGTACAATTTTTGTCCAGTATCTTCCTGCACTCCCCATGCACCCCTTTCTCCCTGAGAATTGTCAGTCCACTCCCTTTTATGTCCCTGATTCTATTATATTCACCAGTTTATTCTGTTCATCAGATTTTTATTCACTTGATTTTTAGATTCACTTGTTGATAGATATGTATTTGTTGTTCATAATTTTTATCTTTACCTTTCTGTTCTTCCTCTTTTTCAAGAATACCTTTCGGCGTTTCATATAATACTGGTTTGGTGGTGATTAACTCCTTTAACTTTTTCTTATCCATGAAGCTCTTTATCTGACCTTCAATTCTGAATGATAGCTTTGCTGGGTAAGGTTTTAGGTTCTTGCTATTCATCACTTTGAATATTTCTTGCCATTCCTGTCTAGCCTGCATAATTTCTGTTGAGAAATCAGCTGACAGTCATATGGGTGCTCCCTTGTAGGTAATGAACTGTTTTTCTCTTGCTGCTTTTAATATTCTCTCTTTGTCTTTTGTTCTTGGCATTTTAATGATGATGTGTCTTGGTGTGATCCTATTTGGATTCTTTTTGTTTGGGGTTCTGTGCACTTCCTAGACTTGTAAGTTTATTTCTTTCACCAGATGTGGGAAGTTTTCAGTCATTATTTCTTCAGATAGGTTTTCAGTATCTTGCTCTCTCTCTTTTGGCACCCCATAATTCTGATGTTGGTATGCTTGAAGTTTTCCCAGAGGCTACTTACACTATCTTCAAATTTTTGAATTCTTTTTTCTTTTCCGGTTGAGTGCTTTTTGCTTCTTTGTATTTCAAATCTTTTTTTTTCTTTTTTTTTAATTAAATATTTATTATTCAGATTATTACATTTGTCTCTCTTTTTTCCTCTTCATAGCTCCCCTCCACCCAGCTCCCACACCTCCCTCTATCCTTACCTCCCCCACATTGATGAGTCTATAGGTGTATGATTTTTGTCCGGTCACTCCCTGTACACCCCTCCCCTTTTTCCCACTGAGAATTATCAGTCCACTCCCTTTCTGTGCTTCTGATTCTATTATATTCACCAGTTTATTCTGTTGATCAAATTTTTAATTCACTTCATTTTTAGATTCACTTGTTGATAGATATGTATTTGTTGTTCATAATTTTTTATCTTTTACCTTTTTCTTCTTCCTCTTCTAAAAGAGTACCTTTCAGCATTTCATGTAATACTAGTTTGGAGTTGATGAACTCCTTTAGCTTTTTCTTATCTGTGAAGCTTTTTATCTGCCCTTCAATTCTGAATGATAGCTTTGCTGGATAGAGTACTCTTGGTTGTAGGTTCTTGCTATTCATCACGTTGAATATTTTTTGCCACTCCCGTCTGGCCTGCATCATTTCTGTTGAGAAATCAGCTGACAGTCGTATGGGTGCTCCCTTGTAGGTAATGAATTGTTTTTCTCTTGCTGCTTTTAATAATCTCTCTTTGTCTTTTGCTCTTGGTATTTTAATGATGATGTGTCTTGGTGTGGTCCTCTTTGGATTCCTTTTATTTGGGGTTCTGTGTGCTTCCTGGACTTGTAAGTCAATTTCTTTTACCAGATGTGGTAAGTTTTCAGTCATTATTTCTTTAAATAGGTTTTCAGTATTTTGCTCTCTCTCTTCTTCTGGCACCCACACAATTCTGATGTTGGTACACTTGAGGCTGTCCCAGAGGCTCCTTACATTATCTTTGAATTTTTGGATTCTTTTCTCTTCTTGCTTTTCCAGTTGAGTGTTCTGATTCTTTATATTTCAAATTTTTGACTTGATTCTTGCCTTCCGCTAGTCTGCTGTTAGGTCTCCGTATAACATTTTTTATTTCAGTCAGTGTTTGTTTAATTTCTGTTTGGTCTTTTATCATCTCTAGTTGGTCCTTTTTCATCTCCTCTTGGGACTCACTAAATTTATCCATCTTTTCTAGCATATTCTTGAAAAACCTTATAAGCGTGGTTTTGAACGCTATATCCAGTCATTTGTTTTCCTCCATTTCTTTTGTTTGTGATCCCTTCCCTTGTCTTGGCATTTTCACTATGCTGGGAGAACTTCTGTGTTGGATTCAGCCTTATGATACGAGGCTTGAAAAACTGCAGAAGCCTCTGTTGAGCTTGGGATGGGTGGAGTCTCAGGGCTTAAGGGACCGCCTTGCCTTCCATACGGCCCCACCCTCCACAGCCCCTGAGTCTCATCTGACTGGGTAATGGCTGGAGCGGTCCCTGTGTGAGCAGGCTCTCTTGCAATGCCTCTAACCGCTGCCTTTCCTGCTCCCCTGTGCTCCGGGACCACACCAGTCTGGGTCCCCAGGGTTTTGCTCGAAACTGGGGCCCAGTGGAGTCAGATGTGGCACAGCTGAGAGGGTCTGTCTCCCGCCCACTCCCAAAAGCCAGCAGCACAATCAGCAGTCTGTTCTGTGCGCCCAGTGCTGTGCATGCCACCAGACCTCTGATCTTTTGCGACTCCCCTAAATTTCTGTGCACCTCTCCCTTTTCACAGTCCAAACTCCCCCCAAATGAGTTTTGGCTGGATCTGGGGTTCAATGTCGTAGGGCAAGGAGTTCAATGCCTTTAAGAGTCTCCTTCTCCCTCCCACCAGAGAAAGCCAGCCAGGTTCTCTGGCACCCGCTCTCTCCACGCGTGCGTCTCCATACCTCAGCTCCTCTGGGTCTCTGTAGCCCCTCTCTTTCCTTCTAGTTGTAGAATTTCCACTCTGCCAGCTTTCCTGTGGTTCTGGATGATGTCCATTCCGTCTTTTAGTTGTAGTTTTGAAATTGTTGTGCGAGGCAGCAGTGTAGGTGTTTACCTATGCCACCATCTTGGATTCTCCTGTATTTCAAATCTTTGACTTGATTCTTGCAGTCTTGTAGTTTGCTATTAGGTCGCTGTATAATATTTTTTATTTCAGGCAGTTTATGTTTAATTTCTAGTTGGTTCTTTTTCATATCCTTGAGTGTCTTGCTCATATCCTCAAGGGTTTCACTAAATTTACTGGCCTTTTCTAGGAAATTCTTGAAAAACCTTATAACCGTGGCTTTGAACTCAATATCCAGTCGTTTGCTTTCCTCCATTTCTTTCATTTGTGATCTGTTCCTTTGTCTCCATATTTTCACTGCTTCCTTGAGTTGTTAGAGTAGCTTGTGTGCTAGGTGTCCTTTAGGGCCCAGTGGCTTAGCCTCCCCAGTTACCTGAGGTGGACACTCTTGGTGTACTCCTTTGTAGACTATGTGCACAGCTTTGTTGTAGTTGAGCCTTGATTGTTGTTGTATCACTGGGAGGAATTGACCGCTAGGCCAAATGGCTGTGACGATAAGCTGTGTCACTGGGAGAGACAGCCTTATGAGATAAGACTTGCAAAACTGCAAAAGCCTCTGTGCTCAGCTTGGATGAGGTGGAGTCTCAGGGCTGAGCAGACAACCTTGGTTTCCTGTCAGCCCTGCCCTATGAGGCCCCTGGGTCTCAGTGTCTCTTGGTAATCGCTGCAAGCACCTCTGAGAGAAAGCCACCCTCAAATTTCACCCCTGCCAGACAGTCCAGTTTCTCCCCAAATGAGCCTGGGTTCCCCAGAGCCTCGCCCGGGATTGGAGTTCAGCATAATCGGGAGCTTCCATCTCCCTCCCATTTTAGAAAGCCAGCTGTGCACTCAGCCACAATGCACTCAGTCGCCCATCCTCTCTGTACCTCAGCCTTTTGTAGCTCCTTTGAGTCTCAATGTGCTTTTCTCTTTCCTTCTAGTTGTAGAATTTCCACTCACCCAGCTTTCCTGTGGTTCTGGATGGTGTCCGTTTTGTCTGTTAGTTGTAGTTTTATATTGTTGTGCAAGGCAGCACTTTAGGTGTTCACCTATGCCACCATCTTGGTTTCTCCTCCCCTTTGGCTACTCTTGACTGTGACAGTTTCTTAATTATGAATCTTAATGCATAGAAGCTACTAGAGTAACTAGAGCTTCTGACTGCCAAGAGGAATATAATGCTTCCCAACAACAAAATTGAAATGAAGTCTGCTCTCCTTGGTGATATAATTTTGGTAATAATATGAATTAAATGTGACTAATATCACATATGGAGTCTCTTCTTGCATGGTGAATACCAATGCTTTTAATAAATACATAGCATAGAACCAATGATTAAACTCCATGGTGAATTACTTAAGGAAAAAAGGAAGAAAAACCTTTCACCATATGGAATCAGTATTTCTGTTTGTCTTAACAAAGCCTTGTTAATTATACACCCTTGGTCTGATGGTAATTACTCTGTAATCTCTTTGCTTTAGTGTTTACCAGGTTTGAGTGTCTAGACTAATATTACATGCTACTAATGCGTACCAGTTCTGCCTTATGAGAGGCTCCTTTGAAGGTGGGATAGATTATTCAGGGGGATGACAGTGGAGGCATTAAGTGCCATATAAACAAAACTATGCTCTCTGGAGTGTTAAAGCCTGAGCAACTTTAAATCTTTAAAGGACATTAAATAGTGTAGAGCAACTTGGTGAAACTTTGGAACTTGGTGAAAATGTAGGTGTTTTAAACCTCACATTAGACCTACTAAAATGAAAATTTGGGAGGTGGGGCCCAGCAATCTGTGTTCTAACTAATGTTCTGTATTATTGCAATGCATCCCAACATGTGAGAACCATTGAAGATGTTGCCTTTCTTTCTCTAAAGTGAAAGATTGTTTGTTTTCCCTAAAAAATTGTGAACTGAGATTTATTATTTTGTTTCTTCCAGGTGGAAATTCTCTGCGAGCACCCACGTTTCAGAGTGTTTGTGGATGGACATCAACTTTTTGATTTTTACCACCGCGTTCAAACGTTATCTGCAATTGACACCATAAAGATAAATGGGGACCTCCAGATCACTAAGCTTGGCTGATGTTGTTTAAACCACCTCCATTTCAAATCGGATCAGGTGCCACAACGATTTGACTGTCGGTCTGGAAGAAGTGTCTTAGCAACATCTGGAGACTTAAAAAGAAAACAAAAACAAAAGGCAAGCTTCACTGTCTCTTCTTTGCAGTTTAAACCCAAAATGACAACTTCAACCATGGTTTGCCCTTAGGAAGCTGTCGGAACAAAGACACCGAGCCATTATTCCCAGAACAAAGTAACACATTTATGCTGGATTTTATTCAGACTAAACTGAACTGGATTTGTGATCATTTGTGATTTGGTAGCAAGTTATTCATCTTTTCGAAGGAAGATGATGTTTAGAAACAAAAAGTGCTAAAGACTTAAAATAACAACAATAAAGACGGTACACCGAAATCAACTCATTTCTGCACTGAAGTGGAATTGCGTAGCACAACCAACATTTTAGTCAGGGTATTAACATAGAATGTAGGTTGTTCAAGGTTTGTGTGGTGTTTTTTTTTTGTTTGTTTGTTTTGGGGATTTTGTTTTGTTTTTGTTTTGCACAGGATAATGTTAATTCAGATTTTTAAAGCTTTCTCATATTTATTTATGCTCAACATGTATTAGAAAATGATTAATATCTCAAGAACAACAAGTTAGGAACTTTTGAATGTACAACTATCTTAGGTTCAAGGGGGAAAGATACATATTACAATCATGTAACAGGTGAATTTCTACCTTAAATAATTGAGTCATATCCTCCAGACCCCTGTATTTAGGATCTCTTGATATAAATTGCTGTAAGTGCTTTTAGAAAGACTGAAACATTTTGGTAAAATTGGTTTTGGAGTTATTGACAATGTAAAATTCTATTTTCATTGCTTTTTCTCCTTACTGTGAATTAACACAGTGTTGGCTTCCTTAAGACTGACTAGCTATTTTTTCCTAGATTTACATAATGGCTCCTTAAGTTGCTATTAAACTAATTGACAACATATAAGAAGTGATTGCATAGACAATTTTTAAATGACTATTATATAAACTTTTAACAGTATAATATGAAAATGATTCTGGAATGCAATGTAAAGCAGGAGCCACTGGCCTCAAATAACTTACTTGCAAATAATTTATATCAACTTAAGCTATTAGCTCATGGCATCACTTTTATTAGGTGACCCTCACCAGTATCCCCAAGCAATGCCTTTGCAGCTGCAGAGTAGAGGATGCTTCCCACTTTGTTGGCTCTGTTGAGATACTAGGATAAGACAGGATCCAGATTAGGAAATGATCCAATTAGCTTATCTGAAAGGTTAACTCCCAGAACTCCGGGTCTTTGAGTCTAACCAATAGGGCAAATGCTCCCGATTAAGCTGTGGGAGTTTCCCTGCACGTGTGGAACTGATCACACAGCAGTGCCTCTCCAGGAGGAGCCTGCACTAGCATCAATGTCATCCAGAGGCAAGGGATGGTTGGCATCTTGGGTGCTGAATTTCCCAAACCCCGTTGGCCCTGGAGAGAAGGACCTTTGGCATTGCTTGGTCAGGTAGAACGGGGTGGGGGGAACGGGGTGCTGGGGTAGGGGTGTATTTATATATCATTTAGGTTTTGTTTGTACCATGTCTTGTTATGACACGTCCTTGTCCTGCTTTGCTTTTGAGTTTTTTTTACACAACATGCAGAGGCACTGAAGTGGCCATGTCATTTTCACGTGTCGAGAATGTAGACAGTGTTTCAGTACCAAAGTCTAAGGAAAAGAAAACTAAAATCATGACTTTTTTTATAGGCGATGTATTTGGATTCTTCTAACCTTTGAAACTGTGTAGCACAGTTCCATTGTGTTATATAAGAAGATCCTTTACCCAACAAGACTGGCTGAGCATTGAAAAGCCTTATGAACCAGCTGACTTTATCAGCCAAGAGGGCTGTCGGTGGCTCCAGGTATTTTCAAGCCTGTGGTTAATTTCTCATGGTTCTGAAGTATATGTGTTGGGTTTTTATTCTACTTATGATGGAAGAACCCACGGGAGGTTTCCTTTGAGTGGCCATCCATTCCCACCCACACTGCATAATTCAGCAGAAACCAGAGGAGTTGGGAGTGTAACGGATTGGAATTGACACTGTACTCCCTACCAATCGGCTAACT
Source organism: Lasiurus cinereus (assembly GCA_011751065.1). Taxonomy (NCBI): domain Eukaryota; kingdom Metazoa; phylum Chordata; class Mammalia; order Chiroptera; family Vespertilionidae; genus Lasiurus; species Lasiurus cinereus. Next base: position 32,531,626 of record JAAGEH010000041.1, on the reverse strand, counting down.
GGTTAGCAGCCAAGCCCTTGGGCAGTTTAATGTAAAGACCGGCTGTTCACCTTTCGTTTCTCTATGAGGTTTTGGTTAAGCCTATTGGAATTAATCTAAAGGATGTGATCGATTGGTTCAGCTGTAGGTAAATTAGCAGGGGCCTACTCCAGCTGTAAACTGGAAACAATGTTCATGTCCTCTCATGGCCAAGTGAGGCCCAAGGTGGGAATTCAGTATGGAGAGTGCAATTTAAAGCTTCACACGGAAGCACTGGCTATGTGAGGAGTTACTTCCGGCCAGAGTCCTCATTTCCCAATGTGACCATAACCAAGGAGTGGGATTAACAATCAGGCTCTGGGGAGATAGAGGCAGGCTTTAGACAATCTGTCCATTTCTGCATCAAAACTGGAGTGAATGTATATACTTAAAAGTTAGTAGAAATGACTTGTACTTCCTGGGCTAACCCCAAATTGTCTTAAAATTCTCTTTACTTGAAACCCCATTTTAAATCTTGCCAGCCTCAATTCAGAAATCACTCTTAGAATTGATGGCGATTTGTTAAAGTGGCAAACCCTTTCATTTGTATTAAAAAGAAAATATCCAAAAAGAGGGAAAACAGCCTTGGAGTTTTCCGGCATTAATGAAATAATGTTCCTCTGATGAAATATTTTCAAAGAAACACTTTCTTATTTACTGCGTGGTGTAAAATGTGCTAAATGTGTTCTTACATTATTATGTCACTGCTGAAAGTTATTTGCACTATAATAAAGGAATTTTCTACAAAGGGGCTTCCAGTTGATCACAGGCTAAACTTGGCTCCAGTTGCTGCGGGCACTCCCTCCTGGTGCCTTGCCCTTCCTGCCCACACGTGGGGTCTGAGCTCATTTCAGAGCCTCAGCCCCCGCAGAGCCCAGGCACCCCTGGTCCCCGGGGGGTACTTTCAACAGTTGGCCACCGTTGCCATTTTGAAGCTGCCCCGCAGGCGTTCGCTTTCGCCAGCCCGCATGCTCACAGGGTGGCCACTCCGGAATAGCGGGGGGCTTGCAGGAGCCCAGCGTCTCTGTGAAAGGAAGCGACTCGTGGGTGCGGGCACGGCAGTGGGTTGGCGGGCTGGGCAAGCAGGACCTAGACCCGTGTCAGGCTTCTCCCAGGAGCAGAGCAGCTGGGAGCTTGGCTTGCCTTCCATGTCACCTTTTTACTCCCATTTACAGCGATGGGTCTGTCTTGGGTGGGCCTCGTTTTCCGCTTTTTATGGAGGAAGCAGTTATTTTGGATCTGTCTGGAAGAATCATGATGAAGACGTGCTGTGGCCCACCGGCCTGACGCACCCAAGTCCTGGCTGCGAGGGGTCCAGTCTGCTCCGAAGGTGGGCGTCCGTGGGGGGCTGCAGAGCTCTGTGGGCACGTGTGCGGCCCAGGGGGTGCCAGGAGGACGGGGAGCAGTGCGCAGCCCTCTGGCCTGGTCAGTGAGGCGCTTGGCAGCCCCGCCCGCACACTGCCGCGGTCCTGGGCCCCCGAGGCTGCGCCCCCAGTGGAACGCGGCTGTGCGTTTCCTCCAGAAAGGGAAGCTCCTTCCTGAAAGCACAGCAGGGTTAGTGCTGCTGCCAGCGACCCTCCTCCTGCCCCGTCTCTCTCTCTCTTTCTTTCTCCTTCCCTCCCTCCATCTCAGATGGCGACCTTGCTGACAGGTGCCAAGAAAACACTCCATTCGGCTCAGTGGATAGAGCGTCGGCCTGCGGACTGAAGGGTCCCCAGTTCACTTCCTGCCAAGAGCATGTACCTTGGTTGCGGGCACATCCCCAGTAGCAGGTGTGCAGGAGGCAGCTGATCGATGTGTCTCTCTCTCATCGATGTTTCTAGCTCTCTATCCTTCTCCCTTCCTCTCTGTAAAAAATCAAAAAAGATTTTGGGGTAAAAAACAAACAAAAGCACTCCAGTCACCAGTGCACATCAGCCCAGGGACATTGGTAGAGCTGTCTGACTCTCAGCCCCCCACCCCCTGCCCCAGTCTGAGGGTGTGTACTTTTTAAGTTGGTTGGGAAGTGGCACTGGTTCACCCAGAAAGTTGAAGGCCTCTGTAGCGGTCAGTCGGGGCACAGACGTGCACGCGCTCTCCTTGTGCGCTCCCTGTGCAGGGCCTGGCCCGGCTCCATGAAGCTGTCCCATCTCCTGGTTCCCTGCGCTCCCAGCGCTGCTGTCCCCCTGCCTTCCCCAGCACTAACCACTTGGTTTTCACTTTCCTCCCTAAATGCATTATCTGCATATCACCTTCTGTAAATGTTTTATAACCTTATTACCTCACTCTTGGTAATACAATACTGATAGCCTTTACTGTGATTGATAATAAATGTGAGCTATTTATTTATTTAAAAATAAATAAAAATAAATTTGGCTCCAGTTGTGATATACTGACCATAGATGTGATTAACAGTGTTCCCTCAGTTTCACACTCATACTCTAAGATCCTGGGTCTCTGTATGTCCCACATTGACAAACTGATAGATCAAGGAAGGAAATTGTCTCAGGGTCTTCAGTCTATATTGTGCATGCAAAGGATTCTTCTTACAAATATATATTTTTTTATTGATTTCAGAGAGGAACGGAGAGGGAAGGAGAGGCAGAAACATCAATGATGAGAGAGAATTGGCCAACTCCTGCACATTCCCTCCTAGGGATTGAGCCCACGCCCTAGGCATATGCCCTGACTGAGAATCGAACCATAACCTCCTGGCTGATAGGTCGGAGCTCAACCACTGAGCCATGCCGGCTGGGCAGATTCTTTTTAAATATAATTATATTCAGTAAATTCATTGTTTGGGGTGGGGTACAGTTCTACGAGTTTTAACACATGCATAGGTTCATGCAGTTACCACCTCAACCAGGACACAGAATTGTTCCATCATCCCCAAAATTCCCTTGTGCTATACCTTTGTAGTAAAACTTGTCCCCCACTCCTAACCCTGATTTGACAACCACTGATTCATTCCCACTTCCTTTAGTTTTGCCTTTTCCTGGATGTCATAGGAGGATCCTACAGTATGTGGAATCTTTTGAGGTTACATACTTTCCCATTAGCATAATGCATTTCAGATCCATGTTTTGTGTATCATTGTTATTTCAGAGTTGCATTCCATTGTATAGATTTACCAGTTTTTTAAACCTCTTACCTGTTAAGGATACAGTGGGTTCTTAATAAATTGCAAAATGCAGTCTTGCCCTAGCTGGTTTGGCTCAGTGGAGAGAGCATCGGCCTGTGGATCCAAGGGTCCTAAGTTCGATTCTAGTCAAGGGCACATGCCTGGGTTGCAGGTTCAGTCCAATGTGCAGGAGGAAGCCAATCAATGATTTCCTCTCGTCATTGATGTTTCTATCTCTCTCTTCCTCTCCCTTTCTCTCTGAAGTAAATAAAAATATATTTTTAAAAAATGCAGTCTTAGTACAGTATATTCAAAAGCAAGACTGCATTTTGCTTGTGGTTTGAATGATCATGAAGGAAACAATCCCTTCTACCTACAAGTGAAATATGGCTTATAGAAGTTTGCCTAGCTTCAGTTTTGGGTGGTGAACAGAGAGATATTTACATGCTGGATCCACGGTCCTATTTTTTCCTTAATTAGTTGTATTAATCCCTTTATTTTTTAAAAGTTTTATGGATGCCAAGCGGTGAGGCTAGTCTTACAGCTTTTGCAGTTAAGTGCTGGCAAGGAGAAGTCTTTTAAGGTGGGGACAATTTGCTGAGGCTGTAGGGCAAAGATAAGAGAACTTCCTCTGCCCCCCAGTCTAGGGAGGAAGGTCCCTTAGGGGATATGACATTTGTGAAGAAGATAATTTTCCTCTCTGCTTCTAATTTCTGCAGGATTTATAACCAAATTAACTTGAAACAGATTAACATTAACGGGAGACAATGTCTACGAATGTACATTGGGGGGTGTCATAAGAATGGGACCGGAAGATGCACTGAGCAGTTGAGGTTTATATGCCATTTTGGACAAAGGAGAAGGAGGCAGAGGTCCAGGATTTCAGATGGAAAGCCGGTACCTTACAAGTAGTTGGGGAAAGAGCAAACATGTAAACAAATTTTTGCTGGACCACCCAGAAACAATGGGACACAGCGCCAAATACAGCTAACAGACTTTGTGAATTTTCTTTAGTTTATATTAGGATGCTAAGTGATGTTCCCTTCCTTTAAGCAGGTTTTTAAAGCAGTTAAGGGAGAGGGTCAAAGGTTCTGAGTCTTTTGTTCCTTAATAACCAGTTTAAAAATTAATATCCCAAAAAGCACATTTTGGGGTGCAAAATTTTGGTGTCTCCTTCACATGACACTTGTTTTATGACATCAATTGGATTAGATGGTGTGGAAGATATCCATAACTGTAGCCTTCACGGGCCTCAGACACTTGGGACCTTCATTCATTCAACAGCTGTTTATTGAGCTGTGTCAATTGCTGTTCTAGGCACCTGGATACAACGAGTAAAACAGACAACAAATCAATGAATAAAACAGACAACAATATTTGGTCGTTTAAACTTTATGTGCTTAAGAATCACCCAGAAAGTCTTCTTACAGAGCAGAAGCCTAGCCTCACCCTGGAAGATTCTGTTTCAATAGGCCTACAGTAGGTCTCAGGAATGTATATCTTTAAGAAATATGCCCAGGCTGGTTTGGCTCAATGGACAGAGTGTCAACCTGCAGACTAAAAGGTTCTGAGTTTGATTTCCGTCAAGGGCACATGTGTGATTATGGGCTTGATCCCCAGGGGGGCGTGCAGGAGGCAGCCGATCAATGATTCTCATCATTGATGTTTCTATCTCTCTCTCCCTCTCCCTTCCTCTCTGAAATCAATAAAAATATAATATGTATATATATAAAAAAAGAAATATCCTGGTTGCTGTGGGTTCTCCTGGATCTCAAATTAAGTAGCTCTGCCCTCAGAGATTGCATAAACATTTACTGAATCAAACTGTTGAATTATGTAGGGATGTAATATTCTGATTTATGGATATTTTTATGTGAAAACTCTATTTCAACACTAGACAGCCTGCTCTGCCAAAAAAAAAAAAAAGTCATGTCATTACAATGGTTATAGCTATGTGTTATTATCCCTGATTTAACTTCCTCTTCTCCTGCCCCTGCCTCAAATAGAAAACACTGTAGTAAAAGAAATTTATTTTCAGCCAAATTTTGTAAGAGTCCTCCTTGTCTGGGTTGGTTTAGGGTCTCAGTAGCAGTCTTAACACCTGTTTTAAACAGTGGATGCTCTGAGAAGGATTGAAGTTCTGGGGCAAGCCTGCCTTCCTCATAGGAAACACTTCAATTAGTTATTTATCACCAGGGAGGCTCCCCAGGGTGGGGCCTAATTGTTCTAGGAGGCAACTACAAGAAGTGGCTTATAACTTGTAAAGAGGACAAAGGGCAAGTGGTAATGGCCCAAATGAGCTGTTCATGACATTTTGGGAATGAATTTAAAGTCTTCCTTTCCCAAGAAAAGGCAGCTGAGTTTATACAAGATACTTTATCCTTGCTTCCTACTCACCATGTTAATTTTACAATAATTTTTCCCTAAAGTCTTCAAAAAGCAAAGAACTAACTGCCTTGTAAGACAGATACTTCATAATTAAAATGGGTGTATACACAAGGTGTCGAAACAATACTCAACCGAGAGAGAAGGGGATGATTTCTCTTGCTTTGATACACTTCCATTTCCCGGGGAAGAATGGTGACTAAGTGAGCAAGCACAGAGGTAAGGAAGTGTTATCACCATAATTGCCTAGTTATTAATATTAATAATGGGAGGAGAGGAAAGGGGAGGCCAGATGTTGTAAGCATGGTCATCAGGCAGCTTCACCAAGAAGCTACAGTTTCGCCATTTCCAGGGAACCACCAGTTCATTCCCTGCAGTTCAGGGAAGGAATCAGGGATCAAACAGAGCGGGGAGATGGGGCACACGCAATGAAGTCTGGGTGATGCAGAGAAGGTGCTTGCCTGTCAGTTTAGCCTGGGGAAAAGATCTCATTGGCTACTGAAAGCTCGTGAAATGTTAGAAAGGTAAAATCCCCAGAGTTCCTCTTCTCTTGTCTTCTGGTTCCCCCTTCCTTTCCCTTGCTCCATGACCTTAATTTACCTGCCATGTGGCCTTAACCAGCCACATAGCTCTTACTATGCGGACCCCACACACAATGGACTAAAGCTGGGAACACAAGCTAACCTACTCAAATGCTGGACTGGACTGACTTTAATATGGGGCAGAAATTCTGGGCAGTGGCCTTAATTCTGACTCTGCTGAATACACGGTGGGAATTTTTCCATGGCGGGACAGACAGAGATGGAACCCCCTTAAGTGGAACCCCCTTAATTTTACATCATTAATAACACTTTCCACGAAACCCAGTCCTCCTGTAGAGGTCTCCCGATATTATTTTCCCCATGGCACCTCAAGAACTCCACTTCCACAGATTACAGAAGGAGGCATCATAGTTTGATAGGCCCTATAAAAGCAGCAAGCAAGCCACTGGCTGTGGGGATGATGTGGGGTGTGGGGGCCTTCCAAGCTTGTATGAGTAAGAATGATAACAAATATGTGCTAATAACTCCAGCATCTCCCTTCTGTCACTAATCTGTCACTAATTCTAAAAGTACAGAAGCAAAAAACTCAAGTCTTACCTAAGCAGTTGGTTTGGGAATGGGAAGAAGAGAAGCAATGAGTTTTTCCATCTTTTATGAGAATGAAAACTTATGGGAATGGGATGGCAGGCCTCAGGGGTTTGTTGTGTGTGATCTGGAGAGCACTTTAAAGCTCCCGCCTTAAAAGGATATGGGAATAATGACACTTGTGACGTGTTTGGAGAACCAAGGGTGACAACCGGTTGTACAGGAATAAAACATTTCTTATAGCTGTTAAGGCCAGAGTTATATCATAATCATGATACCAATTTCTATAATAACCCTCCACAATTTTATAATAAAACAGTTCTAAAAGTGCAAATCTTGAGACTGTCTAATCCATTAAAATATGCTTTGTATAATTTCATTGAAGTCTACTTTACTTAAATTCTAGCCTAAATTGACAGTGCATAAGATAGTATTTAGAATGTTTGTAAAATGTGCTTAGGAATTTTTTTACTCTGAATTATTATAGCTGTTCCAATATTACAAAACACAGATATCTCCTAATACAATAAAAAATGATCTTTAATTCAGCATAAGACAATTTTTTATTGTTAATTTTAAAAGGGATCAAGGTAGATACGTACAAAATGATGAGGAACTGCCCAAAACAATGTTTTTTCAATGAGAATCTTCATGAAAATCTGTTATGCTAAGTAAGATTCTAGTTAACCATTTATTCCACATTTTTGAATCCTCAAATAAAATAACTTCTATACATTATGGGGCACAAAAACAGTTTCTTTATTTGAGAAGGTTATAAATAGATACACTCTTATAAGGTTCTGATTTAAATCATACACTGAGTGGCCAGATTATTATGATCTTTGAACACATAATAATCTGGCCACTCAGTGTGTGTGTGTGTGTGTGTGTGTGTGTGTGTGTGTGTGTGTATTCACTTTTTGGTTTTTTAATAAATATATATATTAGAGGCCCAGTGCATAAGTTTGTGCATGAGTGGGGGTCTGGCCAGCCTGGCCAGGGAGAGGGGACATGGGCAATTGGCCAGCCTTCCTGCTGGTCGAACCCCTGGTCAAGGGGACAATTTGCCTTTTATTATATAGGATATACACTGAGTGTCAGATTATTATGCATTCAGAGATCATAATAATCTGGCCACTCAGTGTATATTGGGGTTACTTCACAATTTGGGTTTGACTTGAAAGTCCCCTTGTAATCCTCAGTAACTTCAAAATTAAGTAAACAATCTAAGAAATCATACTTGCTAAGTTGAAAGGGCAAATATTGGTCCTTGTACAAAGTCTGTGCTCTTAAAATATGTTCATATAGTCAGTTCATGTCCATCGTTCCTCTCTCCTTTAAAAGAATCACTCCTAACTGATGCTAATGAACCTAGATATGAATGGAGCCTTTTTATATGAAGGCACAGTATTAGACACTGTGGATTATAAAAAGAGATAGATGGCACATGCCATCTGCCCTTGAAGAATTTATTATCTCACTGGAAAGACCAGTCCGGCACATATGAAATATACATAAAGGTGAATATTAATACGTAGGACCAGACCAAGTAGGCAGAACGTTGCTTGTTGCAGGAGTTCCAGAGGCAGAGCTTGCTGGTCACGGGGTGACTTGAGTGGGTGTCTGGGTCTGAAGGACTTCAGCTGCACTTCCAAGGCCTGGGAGCCACTTGCACCCTGTGCTGCAACACAGCTCCCCAGCATGTACCAACTTCAGATTTGATCTGAAGGGCCACGGTACTGATTCTCAAAGCTCAGCGGCAAAGTTGAAATCTGGCCTCCCAAAGGAAGAGTTCAAGGAGGAACTTGATGTCTTTAATTACAAAACACATGGGTCTCTGGGAGAGAGGAAACCCTTTCTTTAATGAAGCCCCGAGCAACTCCTAGAAGAAAAAAAAAGGGCAGTAAAATCACTATCTCTCTTAGCAACATTTCTTTCGGATATATCTCCTCGGACAAGGGAAACAAAAGAAAATAATGAACACATGGGACTACATTAAACTAAAAGTTTTTGCGTAGCAAAGGAAATCATCAATAAAACAAAAAGACAATCCACTGGATGGGAGAACATATTTGCCAATGATACATCTGATAAGGGGTTAATATCCAATATTTTTAGACATTTTTTATCCCCAAGTCCCTCTTTGGCTTCAAGCTCTCTCTCTAATTCCCTCCCAGGGGACTTCTATATCTCCCCAACGCCTGTTCTATGGATACCTATTTGACCCAGTACTAGCTTTCCAGGGGCTTTTTTTTTTTTTAATTCTCACCCTTGGATATGTTTTTTATTTTAGAGAGAGAAGAAAGGAGAGAGAGAAATATAGACATGAGAAAAATATCTGACAGTTGCTATTCATATGAACCCACAACCTAGATATGCGCCCTGAGCAGAATCAAACCTGAAACCTTTTGGTGTACAGGATGACTCTCCAACTGAGCCGCCTGGCCAGGGGCTTTTTAAAGCATTAACCCAGCAGAGGCCATTCTGCCCCAAAGAAAAATAAGAAATGTCTATCATTCTATTTGTTAGTTTCTTTAATACCCTGCATCACAAGACAGCAAGCAGTAAAGTCATCAAGACAAGTGAGGAGGAAAATGCCAAAATCTCTTGGTTCTTTCTATCCTTAAGACTCACATTAATATCTCCTCTTAAATTTCCCCAACTTAATTTTAAAGAAAGTGCCTCCTCCCTCTCAATGTTTGCTTGCTGTATGTCCATCTCTCCAGCTAGATGATCATTTCCATCAGGGGAGGTACCTTGCTAATCTTGTTCCCTGCATCCCAAACATATGGGCATGGTACTTGTCACAATAAAGACATGAATAGATGTTTGTTGGATGAATAAATAATAGCCAAGTTGCTGTATTAGTTATTTATTGTGGGGCAATAAATTATCCCAAAATTTAGAGGCTTAAAACAACAGTAAACATGTATTATCCACACCGTTTCTGTTGACCAGGAATTTAGGAACAGCTTAGCTGAGTGGTTCTAACTCGGGGACTCTCCTGATGTTACAGTTGAGCTGTCAGCCAGGGCTACAGTCATCTGAGGGTTTGAATGGGGCTCTGTAGTTGGGATGCCTTCTTTGTATTTGAAGAGAATAAGTTTCTCTCCACTCAGAAATATGTGCAAAGGAAAAGAGCATAGGAACAGACAGATTGGGGTTCAAATCCTGCTGTTTGCCAGCTCTGTGATCTTTCTAAGTTTTGATCAGTCTGAGTCTCCTTTTTCTCTCTGTAACTTCTGTAACATAAGGCTGCAAAAAATCTTCTTTGCTAGATTGTTGTAAGGTTTAATGATGTAAAAATATTTCTCTCTTTTCCGTAGCCAGTGCTAGAAAGCGGGTCCAGTTCCTGAGTAGAGGAGCTGGATTGACAAATAAAAGAAAGAGACAGACAAGACACAAAATGGAAGGAAAAAGCTGGGAACCAGGTGGGACGGCTGCCCTCTTCTGCTGGAGAGACAGTGATCCAGAGCAATGCAGTGTGTTTATTTTATACCCCCAAATACCAGGAAGTTTCACCAAAAGTCAAGACAAAAGGGATTATTTGCATTCTTGAGTAGGCCCTGAACATTCCGGGTGTTAGGCTGGATTTAGATATCAAAACCCACTACTCGACACCTAAGCTGAAATGAAGGTGAGCTGATAACCCCCTTGCCTTTTTGGCAAAGTGTGTTCCCAGGGCATAGCTTTGCCTGTCACCTTGGTTCAGCTGATAATTTAAAGAAATGCCCATGTGCCTTCCCAGGTACTCTCTACAGTTTAAGTCAAAGAAGGTCCACAGGCATTTAGCAGAATTCCTGGCATGTAATGAGAGTTTATGAAATGTTTGCTGTTCGAACTATATCAGAGTGATGATACCCTCACCTGATATTTTATATTCTAGACCTCAACTTAGCCATTTGGAGGTGACCTGAATAGTAGAGCTTGTCAGGTTATCATGTTGCAGAGGAGAAAAACAAGTCCAGAGAGCTTAGGTGACTTGTCCACGGTGTGACTTTGCTCCTCAGTGCTTGTCAGAGTCCTGGGCAAGGCTCTCTGAGGAGACACAGTGGGAAGCAGCCTGGGAGGGTAATGAGTGGCCCAGGACAGCAGTGGCCTATCCAGGCTCCCAGAGGTCATCCTGGGACTCTGGTTATTGTCTTGGTTAATTCTTCAGGGAAGGCTCATGTGCCTGACCCACCTCCCAGTGATTTTCGATTTTCGAGGGGATTAATTAGTGGCTGGTAAAGCAGCAAGTGACAGGGCACCCTTATTCCAATAAGCCCCTTGAGTGCATCCAGCAGCTATTGCCAGATGGGAAAACAACCATTTAGGCCTTAACGAGCTTGTGATTCTGGAAAGTCCTGAGAGCCTTACTAATTATCCCATCTTTTTGTTGTTGCTTTGGGTTTTGTTTTGTTTTTTGTTTTGTTTTGTTTTGTTTGTTTGTTTTTGCAGGAGGGTGGGGATGTCATGCTTTTTTAATTTTTTATTTTATTTTATTTTATTTAGGTTTTCCTCACTGGGCAGGCTCCTGCTTTGATTAGTTATCCATACTGTCACATTCTACTTTCTGGGTAGATTTTCAGTCATTTGCAAATGTGAGATTATGAGACTGTGTTTGTATTTGCCTGGTTTCAATCTCCCTTTAATTCATATAAATATCTTCCACCTTTAGCCCAAAGGGCACACATTTCTTTTTGTAATCCTTCCTAGAACCTATTACAATCTACTCAGGGCTCTAGAAGTTCTTGTTTTCTCTTTTTTAGATTTTCATTTTTCTACGGAAAGTAACTCCTTGATAAAGCATTGAATGAAGTACCTAGCCCATTTTAGGTCTGGGGGATGGAATATAGTACTCTGCCCCTTTTATGAAAAATTCTGTATATGAGACAGCACCTGCCACCCCCACCATGAAAGTTAAGTGGAAAGTTTACCTGTGTTCATCCCATATTATAAATGGTAGTGTGTAAACTGACAGAACGAAGGAACGAGCAGTCGCTATAACATGCACTAACCACCAGCAGATGCTCAATACAGGAGCTGGCCCTGCTGGTCAGTGCTCTCCCATAAGGGCAGCGCTGCTCAGCCAGAAACCGGGCTCCTGGCTGCTAAGCACAGCAGTGGTGGAGGGAGCCTCCCACATCTACAGCAGCACTAAGGATGTCTGACTGCTGGCTTAGACTCGCTCCTCATGGGCTCCCAGACATCCCCCAAAGGCTCCTGGACTGCAAGAGGGCCTAGGCCGGGCTGAGGAACCTCCCAAGTGCATGAATATTGTGCACCAGGCCTCTACTAGTACAATAAGTTCAATATACACCCTACCCCACCCATGGACTAAAAGAAAACTCCTACTTATGCACTAAGTTTGCCAGAAGTGAAGTGTTTGGAGGCAAGAGAGGACCAATTAGACAAGGAGCTCTCAGTGGCTGACTGTTTGCAATGGATGGTGGATGCCACAAAATCATACTCTAAAATCACTGTGGGTTATGGCTGATGCAGGGCATGGTGTTCCCATCAGGAGAGTCACACTCTGGAGATAAGGCCCTACCTCTAGAAGGCATCTGGGAAGAATTCAAAGAAAATATCTGGATGGACAACATATTAGTCTTGTGGATTGGGACTTAGAAGGCAGGTCTAAAGTGAGAGAGAGAGTGGACAGGGGCATAGAGCTCATTCTTGAGGTGTTCTGATGTTGCCATCTTACAGAGGAGAAAATTGAGGCTCGGAGATGAAATCAACTGCTTAAACTCAGTACAGTTTATCAATGACAGATGCTCAAACAGAATCCAGATCTCTTGCTTTCTAGGCCAGGACTCTGTAGGAGAAAAACCAGGGTCATGAAGAGACAGCATAAGAGGGAGAGCTGAAATGGGAGTTTCCAAGGCTGCTGGAGAGCCACCGAAAGGAAAGGAATTGAGCACTCCAAATATTTCAAGTGGTTTCCAAGGATAATCTCAGCTTAGGAAATCATGAAGGTGACCCTCCAAGAAATTGAATTTTGCTTCAAAGATAAGGAACAGACATAGGAGGAGAGAGGGCCTACTCAATTTAGATGCCCCACAAAAGAAGGGCTGAGATGAAGGTAAACTTGGAAAGCTAAGTGCAAATATAGTAGTTTGCTGGAAGCACTGAATATGGTTCAGATCTATAGAACTCTGTAGATTAAAAGAGAACAGAGATAAATTCACCATCTGTGGTACCTAAGAATGACATAGTTATCCAAAAATAGGTGTCAAGGGCCAACTTTGCCAGGCATACCCACTGCTCACACTCCCAAGAGGCATTGACTTGTAGAAGCAGCTCACCCATAGGTCCTGGGGTCTCCACCTTGTGGGAGACTGTTCATCCCTATGAAATGGGGAAGAGCGAGGGTTTCTAAGAGACCTTCTAAATTAAGTCAGAAAATAGGAACATGGACCTGAAGAGGATATGGAGTGGGGACAATAAGGAAGATGACTGGACCCCACATTTTCCTAAGAATTTTTTTTTCTGCTCTTTTTTTTATTTTTCATTTAATTTTTATTAATTTTTTATACATATCTCCCCATTGCCCCCCCTCCCTCCCAGGCATACCCCAACCCCCCAGTGTCTGTGATCATTGGTTGTGCTTATATGCATGCATACAAGTCCTTTGATTGATCACTTATCTACCTCACCTAACTTTAATCTTTCTGCTGTAATTTCACAGTCTGTTTGATGCTTTATGATTTTTGTCCTCCTGAGAATTATCAGTCTACTCCCTTTCTGTGCTCCTGATTCTATTATACTCACCAGTTAATTCTGTTGATCAAATTTTTAATTCACTTAATTTTTAGATTCACTTGTTGATAGATGTGTATTTGTTGTTCATAATTTTTTGTCTTTTACCTTTTTCTTCTTCCTCTTCTAAAAGAGTACCTTTCAGCATTTCATGTAATACTGGTTTAGAGTTGATGAACTCCTTTAGCTTTTTCTTCTCTGTGAAGGTCTTTATCTGCCCTTCAATTCTGAATGATAGCTTTGCTGGATAGATTATTCTTGGTTGTAGGTTCTTGCTGTTCATCACATTGAATATTTCTTGCCACTCCCATCTGGCCTGCATCGTTTCTGTTGAGAAATCAGCTGACAGTCGTATGGGTGCTCCCTTGTAGGTAATGAACTGTTTTTCTCTTGCTGCTTTTAATATTCTCTCTTTGTCTTTTGCTCTTGGTATTTTAATGATGATGTGTCTTGGTGTGGTCCTCTTTGGATTCCTTTTATTTGGGGTTCTGTGTGCTTCCTGGACTTGTAAGTCTATTTCTTTTACCAGATGTGGGAAGTTTTCAGTCATTATTTCCTTAAATAGGTTTTCAGTATCTTGCTCTCTCTCTTCTTCTGGCACCCCCACAATTCTGATGTTGGTACGCTTGAAGCTGTCCCAGAGGCTCCTTACATTATCTTCACATTTTTGGATTCTTTTCTCTTCTTGCTTTTCCAGTTGAATGTTTTCTGCTTCTTTATATTTCAAATTTTTTACTTGATCCTTGCCTTTCTCTAGTCTGCTGTTAGAACTCTGTATAATAGTTTTATTTCAGTCAGTGTATGTTTAATTTCTAGTTGGTCCTTTTTCATTTCTTCTTGGGTCTCACTAAATTTATCCATTTTTTCTAGCATATTCTTGAAAAACCTTATAAGCGTGATTTTGAACTCTATATCTAGACGTTTTTTTTCCTCCATTTCTTTTGCTTGTAATCCCTTCCCTTGTCTCGGCATTTTCACTGTGCCGGGGAAACTTCTGTGCTGGATTCAGCCTTATGATGCCAGACGTGCAACACCGCAGAAGCGTCTGTTGAGCTTGGGAGGGATGGAGTCTCAGGGCTTAAGGGACCGCCTTTCCTTCCAGTCGGCCCCGCCCTCCACGGCCCCTGAGTCTCACGTGACTGGGTAATGGCTGGAGCAGTCCTTGTGCCGCCTGCAGTGCCTTTAACCGCTGCCTTTCCGGCTCCCCTGCGCACCAGGACCACAGGAGTCTAGGTCTCCAGGGTTTCACCCGAAACAGGGGCTTAGTGGAGTCAGAAGTGGCGCAGTTGGGAGGGTCTGTCTCCCACCCACTCGTGAAAGCCAGCGGCACAATCAGCAATCCGTCCTCTGCGTGGTGCCGTGCGTGACCAGACCTCCGATCCTTTGCGACTCCCCTAAATTTCCGTGCACTTCTCCCTTTTCACAGTCCAAACTCCCCCCGTATGAGTTTCGGCTGGATCTGGGGTTTAGTGTCGTAGGATAAGGGGTTCAATGCTGTTGGGAGTCTCCGTTTCCCTCCCGCCAGAGAAAGCCAGCCAGGTTCGCCTGCACCCGCTCTCTCCGCGTGCGCATCTCCATACCTCAGCTTTTTGCAGCTCCTCTGGGTCTCCGTGAGCCCCTCTCTTTCCCTCTAGTTGTAGAACTTCCACTCAGCCAGCTTTCCTGTGGTTCTGGATGATGTCGGTTCTGTCTTTTAGTTGTAGTTTTGAAATTGTTGTGTGAGGCAGCAGTATAGGTGTTTACCTATGCCGCCATCTTGGATTCTCCCTAAGAATATTGAAGCTCCCACTCACACCCTGAGCAGTCCATGTGTGGGTGGGACAGCCTGGGTATCTGGCTCCTTGGTGGGCAGCAGGCTGAACTGCAGAGCCCAGCACAGAGTCAGAGCCAAGGGCTGAGGAAAATGGAGGGCACTGAATGCTACAGCTCCACAGGTCTTCTAGTTGGGCACCTGTGGTTCTGTGAAGTGGACATTTATTCTCATAGCCAGACCTTCTAGTTTCTGAGCTTCTCTTCACCACCAAACTCCCAAGAGGATGAGCTCTCCAGTTCTTCCAATGACCAATTACTTAATGTGGGAGTGTTGGGCGCTATTAGACATTAAAGCCAAGTGTAACCCGGGTCTTGAGGGGGAAAAGTGCTAAGAATCGCTGGGTAATTGCTGCTGGGTAATGTTCCCTCACACCCCTTCAACTCCCCAACCACCTCATTTTAGATGGTATACCACGTCATAATCAACCCTTGAGTTTCATTGAGTAAAAACATCAAAGATTTATTTCTTGCTCATTGCTACAATTCTATCTCAGCTTTATCATTTAGAAAGTCACCTCTGACTCTGGCAATAAGTAAGCACTTAATAAATGGACCTGATGTTGTTTTTCTGGAGTCAGTTCTCTTCCTTCCCCCACCCCCCACCCCCACCCCCACCCTCCACCTCCTCCTAGTATGGTTCTGTTGAAGATAGTATAACCAGGGAGGGAAAGGATGAGAATATTCATCACAGGGCAGCAGAAAAAACAACAGTAAAGATTCGGGAAACTGAATCCTAATTTTAAAACTGCCAGTTACTAGCTTTGTGACCTAGGACACTTTACACATGTTAAAAACAGTTTTCTGTGGCTTTGATTTTGGTCATTGTGATCATTGAATTATCCATAATGTTAACATGCATTAAGGCGTAGGCTTTGTTATAATACATTTCAGTTGTGAATTCATTGATGGTTCTCTGGTCATTGATAATGAGCCTGGTCAAGCAGGACTCAGGGCTGTCTCCATTCCCAGGCCTTGTGTTGTCCTGGGACTCACTACACTGCACTTGATTGATGTCATGTCCCTGCAGCCATCATATCTGTGGCCTCTGGTCTGAAAAGGGCTCAGTTTCTGGTGAAAACATTGTAAGAAGTCTCTGTGTTTGTCAAACAGCACTTTCGTGAACTTCAGAGTATGTGAACACTGAGACTTCCTTTTTTCTGCTCCATGTCTGATCAACAAAAGGCAGCTCCCTGGGCCAAGAGGCTGTTCCAGATCAAAACTCTCCTGACAAGCTTCTCATGTACCTGCCAGCATGCTGCCTCCTGAAACACGAGGATGTCCAGGCCAATCTTTCTTGTCAGGAATCACCTGGACAGGAAAAACTGACAGGCTTCCTAAAAGCCCTTGGAAAGGCAGAAGAAAACACTTTTTTAAAAAATCAGACATTCAAACAGGGCCGATAGAAATGTGTGCCAGAGCGGTCTTGCTGGCAGGCCATTTGGCAAAATGCATCAAAAGTGCATATGCCTTTTGAGCCAGGAATTCCATTTCTAGGAACTTACCCCAAGGAAACAGTCTAAGATATGCCTGAAGATTGAGATGCCAGTTTTATTCTTTGTTTCACTTCTGTTTTATGTTTAAAAGTAAGCCTGGGGAAATGCCACTATGTTTTTATCTTAATTTCCCAATTTTGCTTACCCTAGCTTAAATGGTCTCTGTTTCTCATAACTAACTCACAAACCTGGAGTGGGGTTCTAACCACTAACCTTGTTCCTAAAGCTCCTGTGAGAACCAAATAGATTCATTTTATAGGAAACATTTGAAAACTCATTTACAAAGGCCATCCCCTGACTTTGCAGGGTTAGGATGGTATCTCAGTATTCGACTGGCTTATAATCCCCAATTCAAACAATTCTACTAATTTCAACACCACCTTCACCCCATGTTCAAAGTACGTGTTGCATCAAATTCTTGAGCTTTTAGGGTGTCTGTGGCCCAAAATAAAATGATGCTTGAAATCTGCATTGGTTACAATAAGTAAGCCTGGATGCTATAACAAACAAACCCCAATTCTCAGTGGCTTCGTGAAATAAAAAGGTAATGCCTAGCTCATGTCAAAGTCTGATGACGTTGGCAGGAAAGCTCTGATCACCCCCATTATCTGAGAACCTATGTTCATTCTACCAAGTGGCTTTGCAATTTCCAGAGCCTCGGAGTTTTCTGCTGGGTCCTTTGTATTCAGCCAGCAGATAAAGGTCTCTACTTCTCAAGTGAGAACATGGAGGTCTCCTGGGAAGTTTTTAAGGCCTGACAGTGGCATACCTTATTTCTGCCCATATTTCACTATTCAGAGCTCAGTCAAACTATGAGCAAGGCTGGAAAAATATAGGCTCCCCACATGTCCATAAGGAGAGGGGAAAGGGGTTTAGTGACCACATTGCAGTCCTTGACTCCGTTTTCCAGCCCCACGTCCCCACTCCTGTTTCTAGTTGTCTCTGGCCTGCTGACAGTTAACCAATAACACAGGGACTGGTAAACAATCCCACTGTGGGCCACATCCAACCCCTGGCCTGTTTTTGGAAATTAAGTTTTATTGACATGCAGCCATGCTCACGTGTTTACTTGCTATCTATGGATGCTTGCATGCTGTAATGGCAGAGTTGGAGAGTTTTGGCAGAGACCCTGCAGCCTGCCACGCCTAAACTATTTACTATCTGGGCCTTTAAAGAAAAAATGTGATGACTCCTGCAAAGCTGCATCAGCTTTCCAAATTCCAAAAGCGTGTTGTCCTCTCTTGACTGAGTGAGTCTTTCCCTCCCCGACTCCCTTGCCCTTGTGGGTCAGCATGCTCCCCCAGGGAAATGAGCAGGGGAGAACACCTCGAGAGAAGGGTTGTAATCTGCCTGGGAAGAACTCTGATGCTTGCTTATTCCTTGGGTCTATGTTGGTCTTTTTCATAACATTGCTGAAGTTTTTCATGATTTTAGGTTTAAGGAAACTCTTTGTGAATTTAAGTCCTTTCTCCTAGTCAATGTCCAAATGAAATTTCCATATCACCTGGAAGTGCCATATATGTTTTCAACTAGTAGAACAGAAAGCAAATAATATGTTTGGGGCCAATTAAATAACCAAAAAAAAAAAAATGGTTTGTAGAAAGAGCAAAAACTGGAGAGTGGTGAGAAATGTTATGTCTCACAATCTATAGCCCCAACTTTACCCGTCTAATATCATCTTATTGCTGTCACTGAAAAAAAGACTAAGTGCAAAATCTGACATATTGCTAAAGTGTGCTATCTTTGTACATTCAGAGATTATATGCCTCTTAGCTTATTTAAAATTAATAATGACTATATGTTGCTTCACTGTCCTTTAATATGTATAATCTCATCAAACTTTGCTGTGTTTAAACTTTGCAGATCTTTTTTTAACAAAGGCTTTTGAGACTTCAGAAAACCTGCATCCCCTCTCTAGTCGCCTAGGATTCCTGTGATTCCCAGCAGCACCACCCAACTCCCAGGCGCCTCTGTGGTGTTTCAAAGGACATAGGTTTGGTTTCCAAAAGCACTGGCATCTCTCCGCCCCTTCCAGTGCTCAGAAAAAGAGTTTCCAACCCCTTTGGTTTGCTGGCTTTGGCCCCTGCCCAGGCCCTGTGGTGTGGAAGGGAGCCGCGGGCTGGGGCGGAGGCGCTCTCCTCCCCGCCCACTGGAGTCGCTGGTGGGGAGGTGGTGTGGACGCTGCCCTCCCACGCCCCGGGGAGCCTCTGGCGTCTGGCCTGGCAAATTCGCAGGCTCTTCCCCTGAGCCTCACCTGAAAGAGCAGGTCTCATCTCTGGAGCATGTGAGGACTTTGGGCTTTCTGCTTTCTGAGTCTTTTCCATTAATCCCCTTTTCATGGGTCATTGAGCCCATCTGGGAGCAGAGCTCAGTGGCTCGGGCTGAAACCAGCGAAATCCTCCCTCCTAGCGCCCTCCCACTCTTTCCCAGCTAGAAAGGGAGCTCCCTGACACAGGGACTTTTGTCTTTCCACTGATGGGGCCCAGAACAATCCCAGTTCATATTAAGTGCTCAATAAATATTTGTTGAGTGAATGGCTGTTAGATAGATGTTCTACCTCTGTGACACTTAGAAATACTTCTATGTCTACTTATTGGTGTCCTTCAGAACTACGCCTTTTAAAATCTCTTAGTCAAAAAAACGATTTATTTAGGTAAAACTTACACACAGAGACATGCACAGATCTTCAGTGCAAAATTTCATTAGCTTTGAAAAATATATTATCTATGCCACCAGCACTCCCATCAAGATTTGTAATATTTCCTTCTCCCCTGGAAAGAACAATGCCTTCTATTAATCAACCCCTTCAGAGTTCTTATTTTATGTTGCCCTATTATATGGACTTGTGTCTGCCTTTACCTACCCAAAGTATAAGCTCAGTGAGGCTGGGAATACCATGACCCATCACAGCTTCTCCAGAGCCAGGTAATCAAACAAATGCTGAAGTATGCACTCCTGGATAATCTGAAGATAAAGCCTACATCAAAGATGCACAGAGGAGCACCTGACCTACTTCTGAGTGCAGTGCCGGGTGCAGAAGCCTGGGGAGACAATGCTGGGTGGAGGAGAAGGGGAAGCATCCTAAGTTGAAGAAAGAGAAGAACAGGGTTCAAGAAGGGCTAGACAATAGAACATAGACAGGTCACTCTTTTGCCTCAGGTCAGATCTCCTACTCTTGCACACCGAAGGATTCCCTTCCCAATCATTCAGTGAAAGATGAGCATATTTTGTTTCCACACCAACACCCAGACCCAGACAAGGCACTGCTAACTCGCAAACCTATTGACTGAGTGAGTCGGGGAGGGAAAGACTCATTCAGTCAAGAGGTTTGCGAGTTAGCAGTGCCTTGTCCTCAGGTGATGTTCAACACATGACTCTTGAAAAGAATTTATTGAATACCTTTATCTCAAGCTACAGCTACACCTGACTCAAAGGACCCTGCAGGAAATGGGCTAAGCCAATTTTCTATTTGGAACCAGCCAATAGCATCACGGTGAAGATACAGCCTCTGAGCCAGGTTGACTGGTTCAGATTCTAGCACCACTGCTGGGTTTGTGACCTTGTGTGCATTATTTAACCTCTCTGTTCCTCAGTGTCCTCATTTGCAAAGCAGAGAGGACAAGAAGGACATGCTTCTTGTGAGAAATGAAGATGATTCGCATAAGAAGCTTAGTATAAGTCTACCATATACTAAGTGCTCAAGAAGGGCACTCATTATTCATGACTCTTGGGGTAGGGAGAGTCTTACAAGAACACAGCAGGAGCTGAGCAAAGAAATTATGTAATCCATTCCTGCGCCAGCTACAATATTAAAAACGTGTGGCCTCCGCAGGTCTTAGTCCCAACAGATAGGGAGCCTTGGAGAATCTTAGTCCCAACAGATAGGGAGCCTTAGTCCCAACAGATAGGCTGCAGAGCAGCTCAAGGAAAAGCTTAGAATTTGGGGGCAATTGGGATTGAAAGCTAGCCTGGGAGAAAGTCTCAAAGTGAGGATGAAAACTAAAAAGGGGGTACTTGTCCCAGAAATGAGACAGTTCTGCCTTCAAAAGTCATACAACCAATGCCTCTTTCCAGTTGTTGTTTTTTAATTAGGCTACATACCAGGAATGTGTTCAGTACTGGAGCATGTACAAATGCATCATATGTTTGTCATGAGAAAAAGGTTATGGCAATCAATAAAGAATCTTAAAAATACAAATGAATGAATGAGAATTTGTGATACATTTCCATGTTAATGGTCTCTGCTGAAATGTGCATCTCAACTCTATCAAGACTGAGAGCTGGGATCTACTTCCTAGCATCCTTGCATCCCTACATTGAAGTAATACAGGAAGGGAAGAGGCATGTCTTGATTGAGAAGCTGGTTCCAAGTAATTTTTTCCTTTTTCAGGCCACTTTCTCAACATCACAATTATGAATTACCCACCCCTATTAGAAGGATCCTCCAGGGAAAAAGCTATTGACCTTTAAAAAATGTATTTCCTTTAAAGGTTTAGACTCATGACTGTCCACTCTGTGATGCTCTAAAAACATATCCCTTGGCAGTCCAGCTATGACTCACATGGCACTGGAGAGCATTTCAGGGAACTTATTTTTCTCTGTCTCTGAAATTAGGCCTGTAGTCTGGCCTCTGTTATAGGTTTTCCTTGTTCAGCTGATGAACTTTCTGACACCGTGTTGATGAAGGAGTCAGAGTTACAGCTTTTCACTCCATTGGGTGTCTCCATTGGTTTGGCAGACATCAAAACTAAGGTCTCCCACCTTTGGTGTGGAGGCCTGAGATATTCTTTCTGAGCTTCCAAAGTCCTGGCTGGCCTTCCCCACTGGGGCGGGCCCCCCTTGTAAACAAAGGCTGTCCCAGGCACCTGTGGGAGCAGGTGGCACTGCATCCTCCCTGGCATGTTCAGCCTTCAGTTTAACACAGAAGCTATCTGACCTGGAGAGTGAAAAAGGGATTCTTTCCCGGGGGACTGGGTTAGCTGGCAGCAGGTCTGTTTAGAAATTTACCTGTTGGCACAGGAAGAAAAGAACAGAGTAATTCTGTGAAAGTCATACAGTCAAACTGGTCGGCCCTCTCAGTGTGAAGGCCTGATGTTGGAGTCTGCCTCATGCCCCATCAGCAGGAACAAATGGACTCATTATTGGATAAAAACAATTACCTGTGTGCCAGGAGGCAGGTAGTATGCCACTGTGGCATGGACATGCTTGGCTGCGTCTGAGCACTGCCACTTTCTGGATAAGTGATCCTAAGCAAGTTATGTCAAACTTCCCTATCACTGCTACTTTCTTAACACATTCCTCTTCCCTGTTCCTTTCCCTTTTCTGCTGGCTGTTATGAAAGCATAGAAAATGGGAAGGAATTAAAGGATGAAGAAAAAAAGGATAATCCAGGCAAAGAGGAAGACAGAGCTGGAAGGAAATGTCTGAGAAGGAAAGCTCAGGACCCAGCTAGCATGGCTCAGTGGTTGAGAATCTATGAACCAGGAGGTCACAGTTTGATTTCCATCAGGGCACATTACCAGGCTGTGGGCTTGATTCTCAGTATGGGACGTGCAGGAGGCAGCTAATCAATTCCCAACATCACAAATCTCTCTCTCTCTCTCTCTCTCTCTCTCTCTCTCTCTCTCTCTCTCT
>JAAGEH010000041.1:32375018-32509303 GCA_011751065.1 Lasiurus cinereus | reverse complement strand
TCTCTCTCTCTCTCTCTCTCTCTCTCTCTCTCTCTCTCTCTCTCTCTACCTTCCTCTGTGAAATCAATAAAAATATTTTTTAAAAATATTTTTTAGAAAAAAGGAAGGAAAGCTGAAGACATTCAGAAACCAGAACAATGGTGGTATTTAGTGTTTGACTAGGTTCTGTGGTGGCTTTCTGTGGTTTTCTCTCTGCTCATGTCCTTCCTCTCAGTACTAGTTTTCTATTGCTGTATCCAATTACCCCAGAATTTAGCAGCTTAAAGCAATACACATTTATTATCTCCTAGTTTCTATGGGTCTGGAATATGGGTGTGGCTTTGCTGGATCATCCAACACTGGGTCTCTCACAAGGCTGCAATCAAAGAGTTGGCAATCAAAGAGTTGGATGGGGAAGCATCTACTTCCAAGTTCATTCAGTGGCCATTGGCAGGATGCAGTTCCTTATGGGCTATTGCATTGAAGATCTCAGTTCCTTGCTGGCTATTGGCCATTGGCAACTCAGTTCCCTGACATATAAGCCTTTCCACAGGGCAACTTTACTTTATGGGAGTTGGCTTCACCAGAGTGAGCAGGGAGGAGGGAGAATAACAGCTTTTGGTAAAACAATGTTGAAAGGGACTTGCCGTCTGCTCTATTGTATTCATTAGAAGTGAGTTACTAGGTCAAGCTCACACTCAAGGTAGAGGGGATTACATAAAAGGCCTGGTGATCACTAGGGACCACCTTAGAAGGCTGATTACTCACTGCCCTTCTGGTAAAAGCAATCCTTCTTCCTCTATAAAGGCACATATGATTCTGATGGGGCTGCCATTCCCACCCACCCCCACACTGGGACAGCAAGAAACTCAGGTCTGGTCAATCATCATAGCACATCTAGTTGGCTATAGTGATTGGACCAAGAAGTAGCTATGTGACCCAACCTTTGCCAACCAGAACCTTTCCCTGATATTTATATATACTAAAACAAGTAGACTGAGATCTCTCTGTCTCATCTTAAATCACTGAAATGGAATAATGTAACTTGGGGTTTTCCATGGCCATATCTCCTACCAACTTTATAAAAAATTCCAAAGATACCAGAAACAATTGAAGCTATCAGGTTCCGAGGTAGGAACAAAAGATTTGAGGTTAAAAAGAGAACAAAAATAAACTAGAGGCTTTTTTTGAATCCCTAAATCGAGTTTCACCCTTGAGAACTAATCTCTGTCTTTTGTTTGAGACACTTTAAATTAGATTCTGTCTCTTAAAGTGAAAAGAATCTTGGTTAATACAGTCTCCGTTTTTACAACTGTAAAATCAAGAAACTGAGCTAAATGACTCCATGTGTATGTGTTTTTTCATCCTGCAAGCTCTAAGATTCTTAGTTAAACTGTCTGATCCTTCACAAAGAAATAGACTTTTCAAAATTGGGGGAAATGGAGAGGGAGCAACCTGAAGGAAGAGTCATGCATAGGAGGGAGACAAAGACCAAGTCTGCCTTCTTCATAATGTAGGTAAGTCTCCAAGTTTTAACTCAAAACACTAAGAATCCACCATAAAAGACTCATGCCTCTAGTAATCCTGGGTAATGCCCAGACACATTCATTTCACGTGTTTTTGCAACCATGATAATGAAGTAGTCAAGGGCATGGGCTATTGAGGAAATAGCCCTGGGTTTAATGATCACCATCATAAAATAATAATAATAGCTTATGTTTACTGAGGGTTTACTATGTATCATTGGTATCTCAGTCCCAGCTCCTTTACTTACATGGTGTGTGACCTTAGGCAAGTGACTTAACCTCCCTAAGCCTCTGCTTCCTCATCTGTAAAATGGGTAAATAATAGTTCCCTTCTCACAGGGCTTTTGTGAGCATCACCTATGAATCTCACCAAGCAAAGGACCTCACACTGTTCTTCTTAAAATGCTATTCTTCTTAAAATGTTGTCTCTTGCCTCTTATACTCAGCTCAAATATCAACTATTTTACAGACCCTCCCAATTGCCCACCACCTCCTCTGTACCCTCACATCATTTTCCTCCTGCCTGCTCATCTAGCCTTACGTTGGCCCTGCATCACATTGTCCTGCTCACCTACTGATCACTCCTCACAGACCATACCTTATTTAACTTGGGGTTTCTGAAACTTAAATCCATGTCAAACACACAGGAGGATCTCAGCAAATCTACATGAATTGGTCTTTAGCAGTCTCTTTAAGAAGAAAAGCAGACAGTCTGATGGGTACATGGCCACACCTTCTGGTTTCACCGCCTCACTGGGCGTTAGGGATTTTTGTCAGGCGAAACTCTGAGTGTGTTTGTAAAATTGCTCCTCGGGTGAAACACCAATTGCTCAAGTTAAAAGTAACAATTTCTCACAAACTGGCAGGCCAGTCTGTCAGTAACCAGCGTGGAGGCCCATGGTAACGGGTGCGGTACAGTTGGTTTGGAAGATGACCAAAGAGACAGTAAACATGACAGTTGCCTGGGTGTATAAACATAAAACCAGCTTCTCTTCACCTCATCCCTGAGAGACTCCAGACATGGCATTGGTGACACCCACAAGTGGTTACTTGTCAGCTCCTGTCAAGTGCAGGGCAAGGGCCAACCACCCCAAGATGCAAATATTGAGGATGAGAACAGTAACAGCAGTTTTTATAAGAAGCTAAACAGTGCATGAATGTTCAGAAAAATGTATTTTTCTAATGTGAGTATAAGACAATGTTAAAGGAGGAAATATGTCTCAACTTCTGAGACCGCATTCTTTTCTCCAGCTAGAGTCTGGGTAGGGCTAGAAGGGAAAACTAGTTGGAAGTATTCATCCAAATGTCTACTGAAAGGCTGCTATCTACCTGGGACTGACCATGTGGCACCTCATTTCTCATTAGTATAAGTCTTAGGAAAATAGTGTGAAGTGCTTTAGGGATTTATAAGGAGAGTAGGGAAAGAAATGAGAAGCATGCCTGATTGGGGTGGCATGAATAATGGATTAAAATATCTTAAATACAATTTTGATTCCCCTGTGTTGGTTAGAATTCAACTCTAGGGCAGGATCGAAGTGGGTGGTCTCCTAGATGACAGGAATTCAAAAAACTCTCTTACCCCCAATTCCTCTCCCCAACCAGTTTGCTTCTACTTATTCACTCATTTGTTTATTCATATCTTGCCTTGTTCCTGAAAGCAATGTAGCCTCATACCCTATAGGCACTGGGGAGCTATCAATGTTTTTAAGCAGAGGAAATCCATGTTCAAATATGATTTTTGGATCATCTGGAATCAATGTTATAGATGGAATTATCGAAGAAAAGGCCAGTAGACATCCATCTAGTGACCATGGAGGGGAGAAGATAGAGATTATTTAAGAGGTAGCATGATCAGGATTCCTGGCTGGATGGATGTATATGGTAGAGAGAAAGTAAAAAATAACTAGGAAAGTTCTTATTTGGAAGACTTTGTGAATGCTGACGATACTAAAAGCAGACTGACAATACAGGAAGAAGGCTAGTTTTGGAGAAGGGGTGATAAAAAGCTTGAGGAACTACTTTAGTGGAAAGTGCCATATAATGATGCCTCAGATTTCAATTATGTGTCCAGTAACCAGTGTAGGAAACAGATAATGTTGCTAATGTTAGTTGTCACTCCAGTGGTCCACTGTGAGTTGATCTCCAGCCGTATGGCATGAAGTGTTCCGACCTACATCCACAGCTTGACCCTATGGCGTGGACAGGTCACTAGATGAACTCTGAGAGAGTGTGGGAACAGAGCAGTATATGCTTAGGGCCACCTCTAGAGACCCAACTAGTAGGCTTCTTCTACTGACAGTGGCCTAGTATGGTACCTTTTTCACATCTTCTAAATATCTAGAGGTTGGACAGAAATCTGTTGGTGGTGGGAAACTGGGTACACTAGAGTAGGTGATCTGACTATTGGGATAGATCTCAGGCTCTGCTTTGAGTGTCTGCCCAAATCTGACCAGCTGGCTTAAAGGAAGGAGGAAGGAGAGGAATCAGCCTAGTTTTCTCTCTTTTTGCCCATCTCAGAGCCTCTGTCCCTCCTCCTATGAAGTCATAATGCCTTCTTTTTCCACACTGGGCAACTCTCTTCAATGGGAAGCTTTGTGAATGGGAAAGTTGTCATCTGTTGTGACAGTCTACCAGTGGACTCTGTAGACTGCTTCTGATTGCTGTACAAATAGAAGGTGTTCGTTTAGCTTGGGAATTTATTTTGTGTGTTGCTTATTTATTTTTACCCTGTTTTAAATAAAGGTTTAAGTCATCTTGCAATATAAAATATATTTATTTTAAGAAGAAGAGAAACTGAAAGGGGTGGAGGGTGCCTTGCTTGGAGCTAAGAGCCTACGGAGCAAAGGTAGAGGCTCCCCCTGCTGGTTCGTTTTTGCCCCTGCAGCCCTCTGCCATTCAAAATACTTTTGTTTTGCTTTTGTGTAGGTAGTCCTGTGTGGTTTCACAGGGGAGAATCATCCAGCTTCAAAAGATACTCTTGCTTTCAGAAACAGTGGTCAGTGTCCTTTGTGGACTGGTCATGTCAGAACTTGTTCTCTCCCTTTCTGCTCTTCTCGTTCACTAGCTCTTGCATAAATACTGGAGGTCTTAATTTGTGGAACTTTATTCGGCCCCATCACTGAGCCATCCAGCACTTTGCTAACAGCGGGAACACGAAGGCGAATGAGACACACTCCCTGCCCTTAGGAAGCCAGCATAAGCAAAGCTGCCTTCTTTGGGGTAGCAAAGCCCTAGCAAGCCCAGGTTGGGATCACTCAGCCTAACCGGGCTCTCAGCTCAAGGTCCAGATCCAGATCCATGAGGCACTTTAGCAACTATCTAAGATTTTCAGGAAATGGGAGTATTTTATCAGAAGTTAACTTCACAGTTAATCCAGTACTTTCCTCAGGCGGAGGCAGAACCAGACTGACCCTACAGGTGGGGCTCCATGTCAGAGGGCTCCTTCCACTGGGCGGGGGAGGACGAGAGCAGAGGCTCTCATCACTTGATCCCCAGACTGTGCAGCCCAGCATCACTGGGAATTGTTAGAAATGTAAATTCTCAGGTCCCACCTCAGCCCTACAGAAAGGCAGCTCTTCGGGTGGGGCCAGCAGTCTGTGCTGATTTAGCAAGCCCTCCAGGGATTCTGATGCATCCTCAAGTTTGAGAACCACTGGTCCAGAGAGAGTGCGGCCACCTCTGCTGGGAGGCGTGGCTTCCTGAGACTTGGTCCCTCCTGCCTCTTGTCAACCTCAGGAGCACAATATTTCAGAGGTTCCTATTACCTACCCCTTCCCTTTACAAACGAGCACAGTGACGTGAAAGAATACATGGTTTGCCAAAGGCAATCCTGCCAGGGAATTCCCTCTGCCCCTCCCCCCACCGCAAGCCAAATTACCTGAGACGAAAAGGGAGACCATAAAAGGGACCTTCCTGGGCTTCCTCTAATTTTTAGGGCTCTTCGTTGCCTCTGTGTAGGCCCACCTCTCCTAGTCCTGTGACTGGGGTACCTCAGAGCTTGGGGCTCACAGCACAGGTCCTGGGCCCCTCACTTTGTTTTACTCTCCTTGGAGGTGATGGAACATTCAATTTTCTCCTCTTTGACCACGCTGGCCCTGCCTGCCACTCAGAGATGGAACATGAATGGTCCAGCTGTGAAAGGATCATAACAGAATTTGGTTTTGTTTTAATCAACCTCCAGCATGTAAAACTGCTTGTCAATCACAGAGAGATAGGAAGTCACTAGAAAGACAGGAAATGTTTGAGAATGGAAACCCATCCCCCTCAGCCTGGTCGTGTGGCACAGGTGTCTTTTCAGGTAAGTGTCAGGGACTTTTTGACAGGCTGGGATTAAGGGAATGCTCTGCCTCTCCCTCCCCATAATATTATTCTCGAGTGTTAATTTTCTAGAAGGGAGGCAGGAGGAGGAGAAAAGAATAACATCTTTGTTAACATTAGTGTCCTTATGAACATCATCGAAAGGGTGGGGTCCGAAAGGAAAGATTGCACTTTGAAGACACATGTTTCTCTCAAAGAGCAGAAAAACCATGCTCCCCTCCCTCTTTCTAAGTACTTTCTTTCACTCTCCACTCCTCAGGGCAAGCATGTCAAACTCAAAGGCTATCATGGGCCAAAGAATCAAGGTTTAAGTTTATGTGGGCCGAAAAAAAAAACCCAAAAGCTTTAATTTTCATAGAAATGTAGGTTTATTTCGATAGAGGCATGCTGAATACAAAGGACTGAAATAAATGAGTAATCATTAATGAGTATTTGTTGTGGGCCACATGCAGCCAGTGGTGGCAAGTTTGACATGCTTGCTTGAGGGCCTTGGCAACAGGTCCAAGGCTCCTTTGTTTCAAAACATCACCGCATTCTCCAACCCTCACCCAGTGGGCAGGAGGGTAGTGGAGGAGACTTTACACAAAAGAAAAGCTATTCTTTCTCACCAAATGTGGAGTCACTTTCGCAGGAGGCTTCATCGAAGGCAACAGCTGAAGGTATTGAGGAGAAGTAGGGAAATCACCCAGTGAGAGACCCCCCTGGCAGTGGGACCTCCAGCACTCTTGGCAGGTATCCTTTGTGCAAGCCTGTTCCATCCAGGGGCATTTCAGCAGGTTTTGGTAGCATGGCTGGATTTGGGGGAATTAACAGAAGAGAAAGAGAAAATCTTGCAGCCGGTATGGGAAGGAGAGCTCAGGGTATAAAAAGCATGCTCATGGCATACATGCACACTCACTCACATTCAAAGCTAGTTCTATTTTGTTTTCTGGATATTTCATCTTCTCATTCCAGGAAAGTGGCCAGTCTATATTTCTTAGCCACGGGAGCACTTGTTTGATGGAAAGCTGGTGTTCCTAGAAGATAAACTCTTTTCCTGGCCTCCATGAAAGTTTAATCTGAGGGAGGGTATGACAGGATTCTGGAAGTGGGTGCTGCTTAGGGAAGGGCTGAACTAGAGGAGGAGGAAGACTCAGGGGTTCTTTGATGACTGGGATCTGCGCTCTGTGCTCTGTCAGTCCCCTGGGGATATGGCAGGGCCTCCACGAGGAGTGATGTGCCTGGAGGGGATAGATCTAGATCTGGGCTACTCAGCTGATGCAAAGATAGTGCAGTGGTTAAAAAAGGAATCAGATGGCCTGCGTTTGAACCCAAGCTCTGGCTATGTGACATGGGATGGTTACTTCTCATTATGTGCCCCACTATCTTCATCTATAATAATGAGTGTTTATGTATTCCACAGCATGTATTGAACTATGTCAGGTACTGTTCTGGGGGCTTGGGAGACAGAAATAAACAAAATAAAGATCCTACCGTATGGAACTATCATTCCACTGGGGGCAGGCAGGCAGAAGGCACTGTCACTCTGTAAATCATACAGCATACTATGATAGAGGTTACTCGCAATGGGAACAAAAGTAGAGCAGAGAAAGGAACAGGGAGTTGTGGGAGATAAGGCACGGATGAAGGTAAATGGGATAGATCTCACTGAGAAGGTCATATCTGGCAAAGACGTGAAGGAGATGAGGGAAAACCATGGTTATCTGGGAAAAGTATGCTCCACATCAAAGAGTAGTTGGCTTATCTGAAATTATTTATGGAAAGCACAACCATGTTTCTTGGACTTTAGTAACATTCCATAAATGGTGATTGCTGATGTTTTCATGCCTACACATGACCAGCAGCTACCAGACCCCAGGGTACTGTGTAGACTAGGAAAGTGAGCATATCCACAGTATTCAGCATGCTCTGAACTGGGAGCACCCTTCAAATGTTCTGCTCTGGATAAGATCCCCAGGACCTTTTTCTTACTCTGGAATAAGGGGAGGAATCTCTGATAATGACTGAGATTGAACTGCCCACCAGTCATACCAAATGGGAACTCAGATTAGACTCAAATCAGACTCTGTTATGATTTAAAGAAAATAAAGTAGCTTTCTAACCTGAGTTGATCAAGTAAATCTTACCTATGATGCCAGAGAAAAATGAAAAGAGATTGCCTTGCCTTGGCTGGTTTGGCTCAGTGGATAGAGCAAATCCCAGGTTTGATTCCAGTCAAGGGCATGTACATTGGTTGCAGGCACATCCTCAGTGGGGGTGGTGCAGGAGGTGGCTGATCAATGTTTCTCTCTCATCAATGTTTCTAACTCTCTATCCTTCTCCTTTCCTCTCTATAAAAAAATCAATAAAATATATTTTTTTAAAAATGGAAAAAGATAGAGAAGGGAAGAAAAATATAAATACACAATAGGAATGAAAGATCTAAAAATGCCTGAAGGCTACATACAGATTAGCAAGTAAAAATGACTTTAGCAGGACACGGAACAAGAAGTGGGGTTGAGGAGGCAACAAGGAGTTGGAGTCAGAAAGAAGAAAAATGTGCCAAGAAGGATCATGTTGGAGGACATATCTGGACATACTAGAAGTAAAATACCAGTGTCTCTGCTAGGGGCAGGGCCTGAACACATGGTCAGAGCAGCCAACCCCCATAGGAAGTGGGAGCAGTAGACACTTGTGATGATGGGAGCAGAGTGTGGCTCCAGGAAATCAAAAATCACTCCCAGTCAAAAATGTTTGGGCTCCAAAGATGAGGGACTTATGTGGTAAAATTTTGAGATGTAAAAATCCTGGAAAACACTTTTGTGCTTATCTAATACAACCCCTTCTTTTTTAAGTGAGGAAACTGAGACTCAGAACTTGAAACAGCCTACCCAAAGTCACATTAGACTTGTCAGGACTCTTAATCACAGTGACAGAAACCCGACTTAAACTACCTCAATAGCCCGGCCGGTGTGGCTCAGCAGATGAATATCGACTTAAGAGCCAGAGGTCATGGCTTGATTCCTGGTCAGGACACATGCCCGGGTCACAGGCTCAGTCCCCAGTAGGGGGCATGCAGGATGCAGCCACCAATGATTCTCTCTCATCATTGATATTTCCATCTCTCTCTTCCCCCTCTCTGTTCCTCTCTGAAATCAATAAAAATGTGTTTTTAAAAACCACCTCAATAAGCAAAAGGAAATGTAGTGGCTTGTCTAACTGTGAATGAGGCAGGATAGAAAGAAGCTAGGAGAAGATCTCAGTAAGTAGAGTGAGGAAGTAGGAGCTGACTTCCTCTCCCCAGAGCCCCCACCTTTAGGCATGATCAAAGGGGAACAGTTAATGGCAGGAACCCCTGCCCTGGTCATGGAAGTCACAACAAGGCCCCCTCCCAACCAGAGGAGGAGTCAGAAATTGACTCCACAAAGCTTGGAGACAACACTCCCCACCCACCCCCACCACGACCACCCTTGGAAACACATTAGATCTTAAGAACTAACTGACCACAAGGGCCACAACACACTCTCCAGATGGCCACTGTCCACTCAGACGGACATATAGTTTTTGCTTCTTTCACAGTGCCCATGCCCTGGCCTCTGTCTTTTTCTCTACCTGAATAAAAACTTGCTTTACTCTCATTCTGATTTATCCTTAACATTTTTCCTGGGCAAGTGAAGGACCTGGAGGTCACCTGACACTGGAAAGTTCCTGGCACCGAGGCAGTACAGTAACAGGAGGTCTGCTCACCAGAATGGAAACAGAAATTGGGTGTGAAAGTCGGCCAACATGACTCAGTGGTTGAGCATCCACCTATGAACTGGGAAGTCACAGTTTGATTCCCAGTCAGGCCATGGTTGTGGGCTCATCCCCAGTGTGGGACATGCTAGAAACAGCCGATCAATGATTCTCTCTCTTCATTGACGTTTCTATCCCTTCCTCTTCTCCCTTCTTCTCTGAAATCAATAAAAATATTTTTTAATAGAAAAGAAATTGGGTGTGAGCAAATTAAGGATTCATAGAAGAGATGGGATGACAAGTAGACTGCTGTCACAGAGTTCTGTGAAAACAAAGGCAGGCATGAGGCTCCCTGGAATTCACAAAACTTTTCCTAAAAGTCATTGTGGTCCATTTCCCAGAGCAAAATAAATCAAATGTCTACCTTGTGGGAGGCAGGAAACTGCTTGCAACTTTCAATGGCACTTTGCTCCATGGTCTGCTCAATAATCGTCTCATACAGAATTGTAAACTGATGGCCCATGAACTGAACCAAATCTCCAGCTGAGCTTTGTCTGACCCACACAGTGGGGTGTTTTTAAAAATTCCTTTACTTGATAAATAAATAAATAAATAAATAAATAAATAAATAAATAAATACTGAGCACTTTCATTGTGCCAGATACTACTATTCCAGGCAGTTGGCATGCTAAGTGAACAAAACAGGACAAAAAAAATCTTGCCCTCATGCACTTTGATGATAGTGGTAGGAAATGGGTTGGCCAATCAATAAGTTTTAAAGGTATTATTTATTTAGAAGGTGATAACTACTATAGAGAAAGAAATCAGAAAAGGGGAAGAGAGCATAAGATGTCAGGGAGAGGGTGTTGTGATTTTAAAGAGGGTGGTCAGGAAAGGTTTCGCTGGAAAGATGGCATTTGGTCAGGGACCTGAAGAGAGGAAGAAGCAAGCCTTGCAGGTGTCTAGAGGGGGGACATTCCAGACAGAAGGACAAGCAAGTGCAAAAACCTTGAGGTAGAAACGTATCAATGATGCTTCGGCAACAGAAAGGATATCTGCTTTTTTGTTTTCAATTAGTTATTGTTATTTTATTAATCTGTATGAGCTGACAACATTTAAAAATTGGGAGATTTCACATCAATATCCAGATAGCCAGCTTAAAAAAAAAAAAAGAAAAATTGGTTAAGATCTGGCAATGACTAAGTATTTCATAAGAGAGCTAGAGGCCTGGTGCATGAAATTCATGCACGAGGGGGTAGGGGGTGGTCCCTCAGCCCAGCCTGCACTCTCTCTACTCTGGCACCCCTTGAGGGATGTCTGACCGCCCGTTTAGGCCTGATCCCACAATCCAGGACTGCTTGCTCCTATCCGCTTGCCTGCCTCTGCCAGATTGACCCTAACTGCTTCTGCCTGCAAGTCTAATCACCCCCAACCACTCCCCTGCCAGCCTGATAGACACCTAACTGCTCCCCAGCCAGCATGATTGCCTCTAACTGCCCTCCCCTGCCAACTTGGTCAACCCTAACTGTCCTCCCCTGCAGCTTGGTCCCCCCCCCAACTGCCCTCTCCTCTGCTGGCCTGGTCACCCCTAACTGCCCACAACTGCTCTCCCCTGCAGGCCATCTGTGGCAGCCATCTTGTGTCCACATGAGAGCAGCCATCTTGTGTCTTAGAGCAATGGTCAATTTGCATATTACTCTTTTATTAGATAGGATGAGCTAGATCTGATAGCAGCTCTTTTCTATAATGGGACCCACATCTCCAATACAACACAGTCCCCAACCCTAGTCCCTTCTCTCAGTCTCACTTTTAGCTACTTATTCATTTTAATTGCCTGCTGGTCAAACCCCTACAGTTATTTAAGCCCTTGTCTCTATAGGCTAGGCTAGTTATAGTAAGCTCCATTAGCTCAGGGCTTAATTTAACAGAAGTTGTATATTTTGTTCATACAAAATCCAACAAGGACAGATGATTCTTCCAGGCACCTGTACTTCTTGCAGTGATTCCAGGATTGAGGTTACTTCTACTGTGGTTCTACCATTTCAGCTTGTGGGCTCCTTAGTCACCATAGAGAGGGATGAGAGAGCACCAAGGGGACACACGTGCCCTTAAATGCTTCACCATGGAAATGATACACATCACTCCTACTCACACTTTATTGGCTAGAACTAATCACATGACCTTGCCTAACTGCAAGAAAGCTGGGAAGTATGTTTTTTTATGTTTCTGGAGAAGGAGAAATAACCGGATACAAGTAGGAAGTATTCGTCTCTTTTCTACCCCTGCTTAAAACTGTTTGAAAACTGTGTATCCAGTTGCAGCAAGAGCTGCCTGGTTATAGCTACGTGATGAGATGTCATTGAAAAATTTTCCAGAGAGCTGAGCAAGCCAGCTAAGTGGCTAGTTTATCTAAGCAATCTTCAGTAAATTATACATGGCACAGAAGCGAAGTGCATGAGCTCGGGAGTCAGACAGCCTCTTTAAATCATGGCTCAATCTTTGCTAACAGTGTGGCTTTCGCCAAGTTTTTTAACCTCTTTAAACCTGTTTCCTCCTTTTAAACTTGAAGATTATAATAAGCATCCATACCACATAGGGTTAATGTGAAAATTCAAATAAATTATACATTATACATGCAAGGTACATTGAAGAATACTTAGTCCTTATTAAATATCCATTAAGTCTTCAATAACTGTTAGTATTTGTATTATGAGATGTTTTTAAACTATATTATGAAATAATTTCAGACTGACAAGCTGCAAGACTAGTGCAAAGAGTTTCCATATACTCTTCCCAAATTCTCCAAATGTTAATACATTATCATACTTTATTATTCTGTCTCTCTCTACACACACACAATTTTTTCTGAAATATTTGAGAATTACAGATGTGATACCACTTTACATATAAATATTTCAGTGTGTATTTCCCAAAAAATTACATTTTCTTACTTAACCATAGCATAATTGCCCAAATCCAGAAATTGGCATTAAAACATTATTACTAGCTAATCTATAAACTTTATTCAGATTTTTGCCAATTGCCTTACCAATTTTCTTTTTTCTGGCCCAGAATTAAATTTCGATTTTTATACTGTGTTTAGTTATCATGTTTCTTTAATACCTTTTAATTTGAAAAAGTTCATTTTTGTTTTTTAAAGACCTTGATATTTTCAAGAGTACAGGATAGTTGTTTTGTAGAATGTTCCTCAGTATGGGATTATCTGGTGTTTCCTCATAATTGGGTTTAGCTTAGACATTTTTTGTCAGGAATATCCCAGAAGCCAGGTAGTGGCCTTCTCTGTGCTTTGTGTCAAGAGATACACATTGCCTATTTATCAAATTAATGGTGATATCCCCTTTGATCACTTAGGTAAGGTAGTATCTGCCAGGTTCCTCCATTGTAAAATTACTAACTTAACCTTTTTAATAAGTATTTAGGGGAAAATATTTTTATATTTGACATTACATAAATATTCTGTTTTTCACCATACTTTTTCTCACTAATTTTAGCTTTTATTGATGCATCTTGCCCAAAATAGTTATTACTGTGGTGGGAACCAATGGTAATTTTCGGATGCCATCATTCTTCTTACATTTTCTCATTACATATCACTGCATCTCAAAGGAATAGGCCCTCAGGTACTGGACTAGGAGACTTGCCATTAAATTAAAGGTCACAAACAATGAAAGAATGTAGCAATATCAGGAACCTATAAAATGAGCATTGCTCTTTCTATAGGAACTGATAATGTAATGTCTAATGTGTATGTATGTGACCAACATCACTATGCACAGTCTTCCCAATTGGTGAACATACATATTTACACTAATCTGATGCATATTTGCCCTCCTTTCAAAATTATACAAAATAAATTGTGCCCCCTAGGACCTCATCAAAGACAGCCTCATCAAGCTTTCAGAAAGCATGGGAACGATTGAGAAATCAAGGGCAGAAAAACTTGCAAAAAGACAAATCAGCCTGAAGGAGCACTTTCGGGTGTTTTGGCTTTTATAGCACATGCAACAGATGAGCCAGTGACATATAGGCCAGAGAGCAGGGAAGAGTGTGATGTTTTGGAAACCCTGGTAAGAATCTGAAGAAAGAGGCCTCTCAGGTTATCTTCCACTCCTGGGGTGTGCATTATCAATATGCCTAAGTCCGTAAAGTAAGGGGCCACCTTCCGTGGCTTGTAAGGTGTCTGTCTAACTCCTGTCCCTAACAAAAAGCCACATGGCCATTCCGCTGCCAAAGCAGTGGTGCACCCAAGCCCACCAGGATGTACAGAACTGCTGTTCTGTCTCTGCCCCCTCCACTCTCCACCCTCCACAAGAAGGAACAAAGCCAAAGGTCCTGGTGTGTGTGACTCAGCTTTACCTCTTCAATGGCTGCTTGCAAAGTCCTCACTTCCCTTCTGGACTATTGTTTACCTCCTTCTCACTCTCCAGTTCCTACTGTCCTCCTTTTCAAAGCATAGCCCACAGTCAGAAGCGTCAAAGATTACAGAAATCAGCAAGATGAGGTCACTGGAAGTGATGTTTAAGCAGTTCATTGATGAGTTTTAAGAGGTCAGTTTTAATAAAAATTGTGATTCCACATAAATTTACTATAGCCTACACTTTCCAAACAGACAGGTTAGCAATCTGATAGGGACGTTTTGTCATGGTATAGGTTTTTGCAGTCAAGACATTAGGGTGTGTTTTCAAATAGCTAGAGGTTGGACCTGGGAGACAACATGAACTTGAAGATGCCAGAAAGTGGGAGATGGAGGTGAAGACAAAGAACTGATAAAATCAAGAACCCCAGAAAAGGTTAGCTTTGGAAATAACAATAGGATGTGGCTTTTCTGGAAAGAGATAGAAAGAATGAAGAAAAAAGTAAAGGATGGACGATGATGCAGAAAAATTGAGATAGTAGAGAGGAGAGCTAAGGCCTTGACCTTCTCAGTAAATTAGTTGTTCAGGGATATGTGGGGAAGGTCAGAAGTTCTTTGAGAAGAGTGAAAAATATTTGGAACAGCTGCCTAGAATAATTCAATAGAAAGTCAAGAGGGGGAAAAGGCTGCTCTGACAACAAAATGACTTATGAATCTGAAAACAAACATGTCTGGATAATGCATTGGGTACAGATTGATTTCCTCCAGAAAAGTCTTTACAGGTCTCTGCTGATTATAGTGCTTGTTAGAACATCTATCTGAATGTCGACGTCCGATAGAAATCTTTGGCAAGACAACTAATGGCTGGGGTAACTATTAGCATGCACTTCTCAATATTGAGAGAATGAAATTTTCCACCCACAGTAAATTGTGAAAATCCTAATTATCCCCTTGGAGACTGGCCCTCTCACTTTCAGAAACTAGCTCCTTTACAAAAGAAGGAAATCACACATATACGTAACCATACACACCATGAAAAAAATAAATCCATCTTCATTTCCTCATCCAGTAGATATTCTGTCACTCCTTGACACATTGACTCTCTGGTAATCCCATCATTGATCATTCCAAACAAAATAAGCTTTCTACCCATTCCAGTGACAGCAGCATCTGTTTTTTATTGGAAGCTGCATTTATGTCAACTCTGGAGAACATTTACTCCTACTCTCACTGCCTCCCATACCACACTGTGGCCAATTGTGAATGAAAGGCCAGTTCCTTTCCCCCTGAGCTTTGTGGAGAGACTGAGAAAGCATTTCCTGTGGAAATGAAGGCTGAAAGCCCTGGAAGGAAAGGAGACAGGGTTAGGAAAGTGTCAGCAGGGGAAGCGATGTAAGAGAGAGATGCCAGAAGCAAGGTACCGAATGCTGACAGTATCTTCTTCAAGTCCCTGAAGGGCTTCTCCATGGGCTGGAGCTCTGGCCAAATGGCAGCCTGCAGGAAACTTGCCTTCACTTGGTCCTGGGAACAAAGACTGAGTAACTCAACCTGGGAAGCCCAGGTCGAACAGAAACCCTGTGGCAAGTTGCCCAAAGATGAACCCAAGAACCGAGGTTGAAGGAGATTTGGGAAGCACAGCCATGTTTTGGCCAGAAGGTGAGCAACATTAGAAAGAAAGGGAACGAAAGGCTCCCTGTGCAGTCAGCCCTGCATGGAGGCTGAATCAAGTTCAGACATTCAAATATACTCCACAAAATTGAGAATTTCTAGCATTTTGCTATTGGGGTGAGATTGCAGTCAGGTGTGTAATTTAGTATGCACAGATGATATCATATTACATATGGCTCTAATTATTAGTTACTTTGCTTTTTGTAAAATGTGCTGTGTAGGAAATGACCATCTCCTCAAATAAGAGATGACTGAAGGAACTGGAGTTATCATCATATCCAAAATCGTGCTGGCAACCCTTTGACATGCTCCAAACATAGTACTCTTCTTTCCTTCTACTTCCTACCCCACTCTCCAGACAAGTCCATCAAGAAATCATAGCAAAGCACAAGAGAGATGCCTTAATGTTAATCAACATGGAAATTGATTTTTGAAAATTATTTTGGGCACGTTATGGAGTACTCTGCAGCCATAAAAAGAAGGGGAAAGCACTAAGTAAATTAATAGGTGAAAATGTCCATATTGTTAAATATTTTTAGAAAGCAATTTGTCCAAAACTACATCTGGAGTCAGATGATTTCATCTTCATAAGATAAACAAAACAAAAAATTTATAGATGTCTTAAGGCCCCAAAGGTATGTTTGAATAACAACAGGTGGTCTATTTGACTAAAGCTCAAGACTCACCTTGTTGGGTTGGGTTGAATATATACACACAGTGAATCCAGAGGTGACAAATCAGAGCCAGTTCCACCTAAG
Organism: Lasiurus cinereus; assembly: GCA_011751065.1. Lineage (NCBI taxonomy): Eukaryota > Metazoa > Chordata > Mammalia > Chiroptera > Vespertilionidae > Lasiurus > Lasiurus cinereus. The sequence goes on along the minus strand of JAAGEH010000041.1, from coordinate 32,492,966 downwards.
AGAGGTTGAAAGGTGGCAGGTCTAGGAGAAGGAGGGGCAGGAAAAAGGAAAAAACAAGAGAGATGCCATAAGGAGAGGTACTACTTGGGGGACGTCCTGCCAGCTATTCCTCAAGTTTTGTAGACTGGTGTGACAGCCACTCACTAGAGCCAGTTCCATATGTATATGTGTGTGTGAGTATATATGTATTTTTTTTTCAAGCCCTGGAAAAACAAAGGTCCTCAGTGAGTTTTAGGTTTATAAATTGTCAGAAGAATGTTTGCTTATTTTTTTGTTTGTTTTTAAACCACTGCAGAATGAAGATAACAGAGTGGTGTTTGCTGCCTCAAACACCAGAAATCTCACTGTGTGGTCTTAAACAAAAACTCAGAGGAAGGTGAGAAAGAAGACAAAATGCTTTGAATTTAATGGAAGTTCATGTACACATCTCCATGTGATTAGTAATAGGCAATTTGTGAACCAACAGCATCTCCCACAATTGTTTCATTATCTTCCAGGACTGCCTAAGCCTTTATCTCGAGTCTTTATGTCCATATAAATGGAACAGGTTTACATTTGATACGGATAAGGCTCTGTAGAAAAGCCTTTTGACAACAATGGTTTTATCCCTTGATGACTAATGAGGAAATCTGTACCTTGATGGATATCAGTGCACAGACAAATTCATTTGCATTTAGAGACCTTCATTACCACCCCAGTCATCAGCTCACAACAGTGTGTTGTGTAGTTCATTGGGCCCTCATTCCAGCTTCCTTATCAGAAAAGAACAAGGCATTTAAAGCACAGCACTGAATCAACAAAATATCTTAGATCCAGTGATTTGTTTCATAGGTCCCATTTAATAAAAACGGATTCCCTTCTTAATAGAAAATATACTTCTGTGGTGGTGTTTTTGTTGGTGTGTTTAATTTTCAAATATAGTATTTGCTGAATTATTGAAATGTTGACAATTTTTTAAAATTTGTAACCATAAAAATTATTTTTTAATAATAATAGAGACAAAAAGACTGCTCTTAAGATGCCTCAATCTGTATCCTACTTCCCTGCTGCTGTGTCCTCCCAACAGAGAATCAAGCTGTCTCCTCACACGAGAAAGCTCATTTTAATGTTGGGGTCAACTTTGATGACCTAGTCTGCCTGGCCGGAGCCATGACAGTTGTTGACATCCCTGGATGAGAACATGTCATCTCAGCAATCTCTGCCATTTGTCAGAGCTTCAATTGCCTCTAGCAATTTGATGTTTGTCACTTCCAGATACATCTTCATGTTTTCATTGCATATGTTAAGTACCCCTAAATGACAAATGATATTGTAAAGTTTCCGTACATTATACATATATAATACACGGTGAGGCAAAAGTAGGTTGATGGTTGTTCATTTGGAAAATAATACAAGAATAAACTTTCACAAACTCACAACTGCAAACCTACTTTTGCCCCTCTCTGTACCATATTGTATGTATCCTTTGGCAACTTTTTTTTTTTTCACTCAACATTACCTTTAAGAAACATATACTATTTATGCATGTACCTCTATATAGGTCATTATTTTTACCTGTTCCATACTACATAACTGTACAATTATTTATCCATTCTCTTGAATGCTGGCATAAGTTGTTTCCAAATTTTTGCTCTTATAAACAACAATGCCCTTAACATTCATGTCTCATTGTGCTGGCTTGCAAGGGTTTCTCTGAGATGTACTTCTGAGGTTGAGTTGCTGCTGGTTCATTGGGTATATGTGATTGTTTTTTGGGTATTGGCCGATTGTTCTCCAGAATGGATTCATACCAGCAAGAAAATAAGAGTTCCTGTTATTACACATTTTTATCAGCATTCAATGCTGTATTTTTTTTTTAATTTGGCAAATGAACATGTGTTAAATTATGTCTTACTGTAGTCCTAATATTTTTTTCTGATGACCAGCAAAATTGGGAATCTTTTAATGGTTATTGGTCATTTGCGCTTCCTTCTTCTGTGAATTACTTAATATTCTTTGTTCATACTATTTTCCTATTTATTTGTAGGAGTAGATCCAGATGTAGTGGAATCAGAGCCACTCATACTCAGCATTGATGGGTGGTCTAGGACCCATGACTTGCCTATTAATAAATTTCAAACACTTATATGAAAGGATAAACTAAAAATATGCACTTGAAAGCAAAGGGAATCATTATATTTGTTCTGAAGAACAAGAATTGGTAGAACATTAAGGACCTCTTAATTTTAACTTTCAACATGTATGACGTGCGAGTCTTTAGTTCCTTATCTCAGGTGCTACCCACCTTTGAGATTATGCAGATATTAACATTATACCTTACTATAAATATTTCTCTCTTTTTAAGACATAAAATATAACAGGAAAAAACTAAGTCTTCACTTTCCAAAACTTTCTCTGATCTCTCTTCCCAAAGATCAGCCCAACCTCTCAATCCACACCTCCCAGAGAGCTAATTCCATTGTCCAGTTTGCATCTACCATTTTCCATGCATGTTTTTATATTATAAAACTAGAGGCCCAGTGCACGGGGGCTGGGGGAAAGTCCCTCAGCCTGGCCTGCACCCTCTCCAATCCGGAAACCCTTTAGGGTATGTCTGACTGATGGTTTAGGCCTGATCCCCGCGGCACTCAGACATCCCTCTCACAATCCAGGACCACTCACTTGCCTGCCTGCCTGCCTGATCACTCCTAACCACTCTGTCTGCCTGCCTGATCACCCCTAACTGCTCTCCCCTGCCAGCCTGATCGCCCCTAAACGTTTGCTCCTGCCAGCGTGATTGCCCCTAACCACCTCTGCCTTGGCCCGTGCCATTGTCTGGAAGGACATCCAGAAGGATGTCCAGAAGCTATCTGATCTAATTAGCATATTACCCTTTTATTAATATAGATAGCCTAGATACTGTGCTATGTTTAAATTTACATGGATAATTTCATGCTACATCTATCCTTTAGCATTTGCTTTTTTAATCATGTTAAGTGTGAATAGCCACATTTTATTTACCCATCCTCCTACAGGTGAACAGTTAGATTGCTTCCATTCTCCTGCTGTTATAAACAGAGCTGCAATGGGTAATCTGATCCTTATTCCTTGGGCACAGATGCTGGAATGGTTCATGGGAGTTATCATATATATTTTCTGTTTTCATAATGAACTCTGAAACATTTAAATGAATAATTTACTTTTTAAAATAAAAATAATTATTTATAGAATACTAGAGGTCCAGTACATGAAATTCATGCATGGAGGGGGTGGTATTCATCAGCCCAGCCTGCATGCTCTCCAATCTGGGATCCCTTTCACAATCCAGGACTGCTGGCTCCCAACCACTCACCTGCCTGCCTGCCTGATTGCCCCTAACTGCTTTCTGCCTGCAAGGCTGATCACCATCTAACCACTCCCCTGACAGCCTGATCAACACCTAACTGCTCCCCTGTTGGCCTGATTGCCCCTAACTGGCCTCCTCTGCCAGCCTGGTCACCCCTAATCGCCTTCCCCTGCTAACCCAGTCACCCCTAATTTCCCTCCCTTGCCAGCCTGGTCACCCCTAATTGCCCTCTCCTGCCAGCCCAATTTCCCCTAACTGCCCTCCCGCAGGCCTGATTGCCCCTAACCGCCCTCCCCTGATGGCCATCTTGTGGTGGCCATATTGTGTCCACAGGGGGTAGTAATCTTTGACCACATGGGGGTGGCCATCTTGTGTGTTGGAGTGATGGTCAATTTGCATACTACCTCTTTATTAGATAAGATATCCACCATTCTGCAGATACGTGTGGACTCAAAGGTCTCTGGATATGTATGGTTTGATGCTTAGGGTATGTTAACCTAACCTATAGAGAGATAACAGAAAATACTAAGTCAATGATAATGACACTTTGCACCTTGAAAAAAGTAGAATTTTATGGTATTAGCTGACCCTTGTTTGTCTTTTTATGTGTATATTCTATCTCCCAACAGGAATGACAATGTGTTAGATTTCTTAGAATTCCCAGTAGATAAGAGAGTGCCCTTTACATAGTTTAAACCTCTTGGTACTCAAAGTGTGCACCTCAAACAAGCACTACTGGCATCAGATGGTTGCTTGTTAGGTCCCCTCCCAAACTTACTGAGTGAGATTCTGCATTTTAACAAGAACTCAGGTAACATTAAAGTGTGAGCAGTGCTGGTATAAATTAAATGTTCCCTGGACCTTACCAGCAAGAGTGGTTAATTTTGATTGTGTTAATCTCAATAACTCATATCCCCTAATCCTACTTAATTTGTTCTCAAGGACCTTAACTATTACTGTGCCATTTGATATGTGTCACCCAGTGTGTGCTGTGGGGCATAGAAAAAGGGCATTTCTAGATGGGTGAGTCAGAACATCTTCTCAAAGAAGTTGATGTCCAAGCAATTCTTAAAGGACTCAAAGTCATTAACCAGTTAGAGAAGGGCAAGGTGTTCTAGGCAGAAGGAATCAAGTGGGGAAAATGCAGGTGTGCTTGAAAACTATTTAGGGAGCTCCATGTAACTGAGTGCATATAAAGAAGTAGCAAAACAAGAAGCTGAGAACAGATTATGAGAGATCTTATTTACTAAGCAAAATAGTTCTGGCTTTTATCATTCAGGCAGGCTAAGAGAAATGAGTAAAAAGTTTTGTATAATAAATGACACAGTTATTCTTGTAATACAGATAGATCACTCTGGAAACAGCTTCAAGATTGAATTTGAAAGAGGCTGGAGTGGCAAAAAGCAACAGATGGCAAGGTATCCAGCATAACCAGAAGTGGCTCTCAGACCATGGTCAACAAAGGGAGTCTTGAGACACGCCCCACCAGAGAGTGGTGGTACTATGTGGCTGCATGACCGCAGATCTAGATGGCTGACTTGTGATGGAGCTGGCTAGAGTGAGCTTTAGTCACACTTCTCCAGGTTGGGTGCTACAAAGAGGATTAACTTGCATTCTCTTAGCAGGAGCCTTGGTAAGCCAGTTGGTCAGGGTGGACATATTTTGTGAAAGGTAACAGACTTAACACAGGTGATGTATGTGAGACTTACGTGCTCACTCATTGAGTAAACATTTGAGTATCACAGGTGTGTTATACTGTGGAAGGATAAAAGCACCATAGCAAGCTCATGAAAGCTCCCAAGAGCCGGGAACCAAAATGCCCAGTTCCTTAGTGCACAGATTTTGTAGTTTCGTTTTAATATCTGAATGTGACCCAAGGTTCAACCCTGCTTCTCCCCACTCCAGAAACTGCTTTGAGAACAACAGGGAAGGAAGAAGCTTCAGAAACCTAGAACACTGATCCACTTGAACCCATGCTCAGGAGTGCTGAGATGAGCCACAGCATTCAAGGTATGCCATCTTCTTCTTGACATCGGTTGTCCATCTTAAACTTTATGCCGTTGATATGGCAGGAAGAGATTGGTTCTGTCTCTCAATCAGTAGATATACAACACCCATGGAATCACCACAACATCAGTCACAGATGACATTTGCTGGAACTTATTATGTCCTAAGCCCTGTATTTAATATTTTATTTGCAGCATCTTATCTACATCTCACATAGATCCTTGAGCAAGAGACTGTTATTTTTTTAGCAGTTGTCTTATCCTATCTAATAAAAGAGTAATATCACTCCAACACACAAGATGGCTGCCCTCATGTGGTCAAAGATCCTGCCCCATGTGGACACAAGATGGCCACCACAAGAGGACCAGCAGGAAAGGGCAGTTGGGAGGGACCAGGCTGGCAGAGGAGGAAAGTTGGCGGTGACTGGGCCTGCAGGGAAGGGCAGTTGGGAGGCGGGGGGGACCCAGGCCTGCAGGGGAGGGCAGTTAGGGATGAACAGGCCTGCAGGGGAAGGTAGTTAGGGGCAAACAGGCTGGCAGGGGAGCAGTTAGGCATCAATCAGGCTGGCATGGGAGTGGTTAGGAGGTAATCAGGTTGGCAGGCAGAAGTGGTTCAGGGCAATCAGGAAGGCAGACAGGCGAGAAGTTGGGAGCCAGCAGTCTTGGATTGTGAGAAGGATGTCCAACTGCCCATTTAGGCCCAATCCCACCGGGCAGTCGGACATCCCTGGAAGGGTCCCAGATTGGAGAGGGTGCAGGCTGGGCTGAGGGACACCCCTCCCCCTGCATGAATTTCATGCACTGGGCCTCTGGTGTACACTAATAAAGAGAAAAATGCTAATTGATCATACCTCCACTACACCCACAGCCAATCAGGAGTGATATGCAAATTAACTTTCTTGTTATTTTGTTGATGGTTTCTTTTGCTGTGCAAAAGCTTTTTATTTTGGGAGAATCAACATCATTAAAATGTCCATATTACCCAAAGCAATCTATAGATTCAATGCATTTCTCATTAAAATACCAATGGCATATTTCACAGACCTAGAAAGAATTCTCCAAAGATTCATCTGGAATAAAAAAAGACCCTGAATAGCCACAGCAATCTTGAGAAAGAAGAATAAAGTGGGTGTGATCTCAATACCAGATTTCAAGCTGTATTACAAAGCCACTGTTCTCAAAATAGCCTGATACTAGCACAAGAACAGACATATAGACCAATGGAATAGGATAGAGAATCCAGATATCGACCCAAACCACTATGTTCAATTAATATTTGTCAAAGGAGGTATGAGCATACAATGGAGTCAAGACAGTCTCTTCAATAAATGGTGTTGGGAAAATTGGAAAGATACATGCAAAAAAAAAATGAAACTAGACCACCAACTTACACCATACACAAAAATAAACTCAAAATGGATACAGGACTTAAACATAAGATGGGAAACCATAAAAATACTAGAGGAATCCATAGGGAGCAAAATTTCAGACATATGCCAAAGGAACTTCTTCACTGATATTGCTACTAGGGCAATGGAAGCTAAAGAGAAAATAAACAAATGGAACTACATCAAAATAAAAAGCTTTTTCACAGCAAAAGAAACCATCAACAAAACAAGAAAGTCCACTCTATGGGAGAACATATTTGCAAATGTTATCACTGATAAAGGTTTAATCTCCAACATCTACAGCCAACTTATACAACTTAATAAAAGGAAGATAAATGATCCAATAAAAAAAAAGGGGGCAACGGACCTAAATAGAATCTTTTCGAAAGACAACAAAAGGAAGACCAAGAGACACATAAAAACATGCTCAAAGTCACTAATTATCCAAGAGATACAAATCAAAATGACAATGCGGTATCATCTCACACCTGTCAGAATGGCAATCATCAACAAACCAACAAACGATAAGTGTTGGAGAGGATGTGGAGAAAAAGGAACCCTCATGCACTGCTGGTGGGAATGCAGACTGGTGCAGCCACTGTGGAGAACAATAAGGAGTTTCCTCAAAAAACTAAAAGTGGAATTTCCATTTGATCCAGCAATGCCACTCCTAGGAATATATCCTAAGAAACTAGAAACACCAATCAGAAAGGGTATATGCACCCCTATGTTTATAGCAGCACAATTTACAATAGCTAAGATTTGGAAACAGCTTAGGTGCCCATCAGCAGATGACTGGATCAGAAAACCATGGCACATCTACACAATGGAATACTATGCTGCCATAAAAAAGAAGGAATTCTTACCATTTGCAGCAACCTGGATGGGACTGGAGAGCATTCTGCTAAGTGAAATAAGCCAGTCAATAAAAGAAAATTACCACATGATCTCACTCATTTGTGGATAATAAAGAACATTATAAACTGATTAACAAAAAGATAGATCCAGAGGCAGTAAAGCATCAAACAGACTGTCAAATTACCGCAGGAAGGTTAGGGAGAGGTGGGATAGATAAGAGATCAACCAAAGGACTGTATGCATGCATATAAGCATAACCAATGGACGTAGGACACTGGAGGTTGAGGACATGTATGGGAGTAGGGTGGGGGGCCAATGGGAAGATATGTACACATGTAATAGATTAATAAAAATGGGAGGAAAAAGTTTAAAAAAGAGAAAAAAAGAAAAGTCATTTTAGAAGAAAAGAGATGATATATACATATCATAGAGCTTCTAGTCTCATGTTTAGTGAAATCATGGCAAACACATTCTTCTCATTTGAGTTAAAGGTGAGTAAAACTATTTGTATGGTCAAAATCCAGCTATGATGAAGTTACTAGAATTTCCTGGATGACTCAAAAACCAGGTTCAGAGTCCACACAGACAGAAACATCTCCCAAAATCATGCCAGAGATAATCATGCCATGGCATAGTCAGTGCCACTGTTCCTGAACATTAAACAGCAACTAGTTCCTGCTGCCTCAGTTGAGTCTCACTGCAATTGCTACCATCACTATCGGGAAAGTTCTCTGTTGTTCTTGTTTCTATGTGTCATTAGTTCCTAATTATTAGTTCCTAATTCAAAGTCTTGTGAGCGGCATCTGCTTAGCAAGGTCTACGTCACATGCTACCCCTAGCTACAAAAGTAGCTAGGAAAGTATCTGCCTAGCTTTCTTTGTTGGATAACTACTACTCCCAAAACGGAGTGGCTTACCATCAACAACCATTATTATATCTCCAGCTTCTATAGGTTGACTGTTCACCTGGACAGTCCTGCTCCAAGTGGTGTCTGCTGAGTCTAAAATCATCTGAAGACTCATCTTGCTCACTCATATGGCTGGCTGTGGGCTGGAAGCTCAGCCAGCTACCTAATATTCTTCTGTGAGCTACTTAGTATCATTTCAATACATTTCTTTTCTACTTAATCAGCCAGTGTTGGTTGGTGAAGCATTATTTGGTTGAGGGGGGAATGAGACAGAGAAAGAGATGGAAGTCGAGCAGTCTGTTTTTCCTCCCTGGGTCCTCATCACATGCACGGGCTTCCCACAGTGTGGTGCTCTCAGGGAAGCTATACCTTTCACATGGCATCTCTCTTCCAAGAGGGACATTTTAAGCAGCAAAGGTAGAAGCTCCAGATCTCTTAAGGCTCAGCCTGAAAAGGTACACAGCACCACTTTCACCCATTCTATTGGGCAAATCAAGCCACCGGATAGCATGCACTCAAAGAAGAGCAAGACAAATCTGAAATGTAAAGAGTGGCAAAAATTTTCTTTCTGCAGCTGTCTTTAATTCCCCACACTGGCAATTTGAGCTTTTTATACTAGAGCAGTGGTTCTCAACCTTTCTAAAGCCGCGACCCCTTAATACAGTTCCTCATGTTGTGGTGACCCCCAACCATAAAATTATTTTCGTTGCTACTTCATAACTGTAATTTTGCTCCTGTTATGAATCGTAATGTAAATATCTGTGTTTTCTGATGGTCTTAGGCTCTACAGCAGCGATTCTCAACCTGTGGGTTGCGACCATCGGAAAACACAGATATTTACATTACGATTCATAACAGGAGCAAAATTATAGTTATGAAGTAGCAACGAAAATAATTTTATGGTTGGGGGTCACCACAACATGAGGAACTGTATTAAGGGGTCGAGGCATTAAGAAAGGTTGAGCCCTGGCCAGCTTGGCTCAGTGGATGGAGCTTCGGCCTGTGGACTGAAGGGTTCCGGGTTCGATTCTGGCCAAGGGCACATGCTTGGGTTGCAGGCTCGGTCCCTGGTGGGGCATGCAGGAGGTAGCCGATCAGTGATTCTCTCTCATCACTGATGTTTCTATCTCTCTCTCCCTCTCCCTTCCTCTCTGAAATCAATAAAGAAATATATTTTTAAAAAAAAAGAAAGGTTGAGAACCACTGTTAGAGGAAGGCAGAGATTCATAAGTTGACGATTTTCCTAAACATAGAAAAGGCGTTCAGATGCTGAGCTCTCTAAAAAAAAAAAAAAAAAAAAAAAAAGGACATTGTTCACTGTAAGAAGCAAGAAGCAGTAAGGGCACTCCAGGCAGAGGAAACAGTACTGGAAAACCACAGAGAGGACTTCAGCAGGTACTGCCGCTTAAATAGTGCACTACCAATGATAATATAATTCCCGCTGTTCTCCTGCTAACACTGCATTAGATAACTCCTTGTTGAGGAGACTTGTAATTCTACTGTATTTGTGCATATTAGAGGGTTTAAACTGATTACAATTGATTTGGAAGTGGCAGTCTGTGTTCATTTTCCCCTTTCTACATCTTTAAAACCCTTTACAAGGTCACTGTTTACTCAAGCTGCTCCAGAATCGGAAATGTGCATCTGACGATGGTTGCCCAGGGAATGCAGGAGTTTGGAAATAAGTGTAAGGGAGAGCCAGACCTCATCTGTATAGGCAGGTATTTTTCAGTAGTCTTTTCTTTCACTTCGCATTATTTGAAAGAGCAGAAGAGTAGAAAGAATAATACAATAAACAAGTATCAACCACCTACAATTGGTTCAATAATTGCTAGACTTTGCCATATTTGCTTTATCTCTATGTTTATGGAGGGGGGGCGTTAAACCATTTTAAAATAAATTACACACATCATCACACTTTAGTCACCTCTAAACAGTGAAGATATTTTTACACATCTTAATAATTTCATTATTATGCCTTAAAAATGTAATAGTCATTTCTCAAGAGCATTTAATGCCGCTCCATATTTAGATTTCCTCAATTACCTCCCAAGTGTCTTTTATAACTGGTTTATTCAAATAAGGATATTATAAAGAACCACACATGGCATTTGGTTGTTAATTATCTTAAACCTCTTTTAATCTACAATATTCCTTTTTGAAAGTTTTTTGTTTTGTGGAATAATCTAAGTATTGGATCATTATGACTGTTTCTTTGTAATCCTGTTTAACTTGTTCCTCCAGTATTTCACGTCACCTGGGAGGTAGAGTTAGAGGCTAATCTAGATTCAGGTTAACTATATTTGGCATGAATTCTGTGTACTTCTGCCTTCTCTGTACTGCTGTGATCTGCCTGTTTCATCTGTGGTCTCTGTACTTCACGTTACATCACATCAGGAAGCTCATTGTGTCCAGTTGTCTTTGCCTTTCAGTCTGGGAAGTGGGGAGCAAAAGTAATGTACACCAGGGTGGATGAGGCAAAATATTCTAAGACAGGGTCACAGCAGGACTAAAGGTGGGGAGAGAAGTGAGAGCCAGCTCCCAGGGATGCTGTGTGCTTCTGAGCTTTGGGCTGATTGGTTCACATAAAGGGAATGATTCTCATCTTGATAGTATTAACAGAGGCAAATATCCTGGCTAGGATCTGAGGATTTGTCCTCCTACAACTTGTAGAATAGGAAGGTCCCAGCAGAGTCCCTGCACAGGTCTCTCAGGCCCTGTTCTGGGAGAAATCTGATCTGATTTCCTAAAAGGAAAAGCGGTTTCCTTCATGGGATCCACAGAGCAGTAAGAATTAAGGGTCTGTTGCACTTAATATGGGCCCAGAGGCCAGTACACTGGAATTATTGTCTCTGTCAGCTCTAACATGCCAACAGAGGCCCAAAATGGAAGAAGGGAGTTCTCTGGAAAGCAGGTGTGGCAATTTGGTTCCTGGGCTGATTTTAAGCGTTTGGGAGCAGTGGCAGACACTTGAAGGACGCAGAGTAGTGGCCCCAGTGGACAGAATTACCTGAGATAGTACAGAAGCAACTCGTAGTTGCAGGTTTGTCAACTTCAGCACGACTGATGTCTTGGGCTAAATAATTCTTTCTTGTGGAAGTCACCCTCTGTATTGTAGAAGCCATAGTGGCTTCCCTGGCCTCAACCTCCTCCATGCCAGTTACACCCCCACCCAAGCTGTGACATCCAAAAGTTTCTCCAGACATTACCAAATATCCTGGGGTAGGAGTGTGGTTGGAGAGGAAAAATCAACCCTGGTTTTGAATTACTGGTCTGTTGAGTGGCAGTGGGATTTTCCATTAAAGGACCAACACCAGGCTCTGTGTTGGAATCTCTTACACACAGTAGTTCATCTCATCTGGATAGCAGCTCTGAGACAAGGGCTCTGTCTTAATTTTTATAGCTGAGAAAAGCTCTGCACAAGGGGCTGTGATGTTGCAAAGGTCCTGACCTGGGAATACCCCACTGTAAATGGAATTCTCTCTCCATGTTCCAAGATGCTTCTCTTTGTGACAACAGGAGCAGTCGCCAGAATGCCGGCATCCCAAGCCTGGTTGTAAGCTCTGCGCTTCAATGCAAGTCAGGAGTGTGATGGGGCAGACTTGAAGGAGCATTGGCTGGGGGCAGGCAGCATCTACTGGCTTAGCAGCATTGCACTGGTAGGAGTTTTCAGGGGTACAGGGAGGTTTCCACTGATGGTTTTCAGGGGGCTGCTGCTATCTGACCTGACCAATGAGGTGAAGAAAGGATAGCCATGAGGGTCACAGAAACATGGCTTTGGAGTGGGAGATCCTGCAACATATTAAAAACATGGAGGACAAAACATGGTAGGACCCTGAGAAATAACAATGAGAGGATTGTACTCAAGTTCTTCCAGTAAAGTAGACGATCCTAGAGCTAATTCAGGAGTTACAGCATGAGCACACTACTTACACAAACCACACTTCACTAAGTAGCATAGTGTTGAGAGAACACCCTAGGGAGGAAGGGCTGGTGCATGGAGGGGCAGGCCTCAGGCACTAGGCATGGAGGAGTCTGGAGAAGTACCCCTCCAGTAGAACCAATCAGATACACGAGGGCAAACCCAACTATAACAGCAGATCTGCCTCTTCTCTGAACCCCTGTTTCTTTGTTAGTCCTATGCACCTCAGCATTTAATTGTTCTCCATTTTATAGAATTAGAAGCTTTAATGTTGTAGTTGTTTCAAGTAAATTAGTCTTCTCCCCCTAACTAGACTGTAAAAGCTTTTGTTTGTGGGCAAGAACCAAGGCCTGTTTCTTTACAATCCCTCAGCACAATACCGAGTGCATAATACTTTTTAAAAGACAAATTACAAAAGTAATCAAGAATAGGATAACTATAAAACCATTGAAGAACATGATAAATAGCAAAGCCTCATAAATGCTAGTAACAATTAACTATTAATTTTTTTAGAGTCCATTGGTTTAAGAAAGTGTTATATCTTCAACAAATATTATTTCATCAACCATGTACCAGACAATGTTCTTGAAGTTGGGAACATGGAAATGGATAAGACAGTCAGAAATCTCTGCCCTCATGCAAGTATAGTTTGCATGAAACTATCTCTGCCACATTTCCCTGGATCCCACTACCTCACAAAGTTAAAAACAGACCTAAGTTTTCCACAAAGGTAATACTCTAGTTCAGCACTGTCCAATAGAAATAGAATCTGAACTACTATGTGATGTAAAATATTCTAGTAGCTACATTTTTTTTAAGTGAAAAGAAACGGAAGAAATAAATTTCAAAATCTTTAATCAAATATATCTAACATTTTAAAATGTAATCAATAGTTTTAAATTATTAAATTAATTTTTGAATTAGGTCTTCAAAACCCTGTGGCACATCTCAATATAAACTATACAAGTTCTGAATGCTAAAACAACCACATGTGGTTAGTGGTTATCATATTAAATAATAAATGTAGCTTTAGTTATTTTTTAAGTAGCACATTTAATTCGCCAGTGACTTCTGTAATGGTTATTTCAACATGTTAATAAAGCCAACTAAAGAGGAGTCAAATTTAGGTATGAGCCTTTCTTCCTCTATATTTAGGAAATGTTTTCAGGGTACTTTCTTTAAATGTTATGTATTAATTTGAATTCCTACCACCAGGAGCCTATCCTTTAAAACTTTATCTTTGGAAAGGTCTATACTGTCCTGACATTTTGAACATTTGTCCAGAATGTTCTAGCTATCCAGTAATCCAGAAAGAATCAAAACATTAAATTGTAATTTTCATTATTTATGCAATAGACTTGATAAGCAAGGCCTACAAAGACCAGTGGGAATGATTAAGAAACAAAATCTCTGTTGTTTCACCAAGTATAAAAGGTTAAGTCCCCATTATACCAGCAACAACAACAACAACAAAATAGCAACAAAAAAGTTTAATTGTATTGTTGTTATAAAACAAGCTTCTTTTTATACTTTTTTCCATGTGATTAACACAATTTATACCTAGCATGAATGTTTATCTTCAGTACATCTTATGTTATGGTCATAGCCAGCTGAGTATATAGAAAACAAGTTTATTTGGGTCCCAAATAGTTTTGGTTTCTTATGTGCTTTGGTGAAAAGGAAGATTGTATCAAACAGGAAGTAATGTGGAGTAAAAATGGAATTTAGTCTGTATAGGAACATGAAATCTGGTTTCTAGTTCTCAAGAATCCAACTGGCCCTAATCAGTTTGGCTTCATGGATGGAGCATCTGCCTGCGTACTGAGGGGTTTGATTCTGGTCAAGGGCATGTACCTTGGTTGCAGGCATGTCCCCAGTGGGGGCTGTGCAGGAGGCAGCTGATCAATGTTTCTCTCTCTTTGATGTTTCTAACTCTCTATCCCTCTCCCTTTCTCTCTGTAAAAAAACCAATAAAATATATTGGGGAAAAAAATCCAACTGGATGACTGAGGATATCATTGTCATTTAACCTTTTAGGACATTATGACTCTTACCTGTAAAACTGGGGGGCCCAGCTGGCGTGGCTCAGTGGTTGAACATCAACCTATGAACCAGGTGGTCACGGTTTGATTCCTGGTCAGGGCACATGCCAGGGTTGCAGGCTCGATCCCCAGGGTGGGGCTTGCAGGAGGCAACCAATCAATGGTTCTTTCTCATCATTGATGTTTCTATCTCCCTTTCCCTTCCTCTCTAAAATAAATGAAAAAAAAAAGTATTTTTTTAAACTGAGGGAGAAACTACTTTTGGACTACATGATTTCCCATACTGCTAAACTTTTTACAGCAAATTTTCCAGTGGCTTCAATTCTGTATGCATGGTACTTTAGATTATAGTGAGAGCCTGTTCTATTTATTAACTTCACTCACTGTAAGAAGAAAAAACTCCATTAGGAAATAATTCAAACATAAAGAAAATGGAAAAGGCATACTAAATGACAAAATGAAGCAAATTTTCTTTTACCCATAAAGAAACTGAGGGACCATAATATTCCTCTTCTGTAAAGTGAGAAGTTCAAACGGTATAGAAGGGTGGGACTGTGAATCAAGAGGTCAAAGTTCTAGTCCAAATTCCATCTCTAACTTTTTGATCTTGTACAAATCTCAAAATATATGGCCACATCTTCTGAAAAATGGCATTAATTGGCTCTATAGGGATCTGTGTGAGAATCAGAAGATATAACATACTTAAAGGCCCTTTGAAATATTCTGCAAATCTAATATGTTAGCATTAGCATAATCAAGAACTATCTCTAGGACCTTGTTCACAATTCATAGTTTTAAACTCACTAGTCCTAGAAAAGTTATTTTTTTAACCATGAAAAAAATGAATATAGATCATGGCACATAATTATATAACAAATATCTATGTACCCCCCACCTATAATTAAATGTAAATGATTTAATCAAAACATCAAGTTTTACACCTTAAATGTATGTAATTATTTGCCAAATATATCTTAATAAATCTGGAAAAATATAAATGGTTTGTCACATTTATATCATATATTTTAAAGATATAAAACATTACAATTACAGATAAGTCTTATTTAATACTTTTTGACCCATTTCATACTAGTTCATAATGAATTTGTGTATATCATGTATATGTTAATGAGATTTAGATTTAAGAAATTTGAGCACTGGGGGATGAGAATTTTCTGCAGAAAGGGACAAATCTTTGACCATATTCTCAAAGAGATACATGTGCTAAACGCAGTAGTTACTTGTCCTAGTAGAGTTGAGAATCTATAGTTTAGTTCTTCTCATTTGACATATATGAGGTCCAGAGAGATAAAGTAATTTATACAAAGTCAATGTAAATTACTTTTCCAGAACCACACACTGCAGGGGTTTTGTGCTTGTTTGTTTGTTGATATCTTATACAATATGAGTTTTATTTCCTTTCAACTTTTAGTCTATAAAATACAATTTTATCTTTTGATTTCTTTTAATTATTATCCACTGCTGGTGAGAAGGTAAAATTGGTACATTCTTATGTCACTGGTGACATTGCAAATTGGAAGTCTTTTAGTAAGTAATCTGAGATGATGAAGTACCAGTAAAATATAGGCTTTTGGCTCAACCATTTTTATATTGAGAAGAAATCCCTAAAATCAGACAAGGCCACATGCAAAAAAATGTTCATCAAAATATTATTTATAATAGTGGAAAATATCTATGAGTAGGATAATGGATAAATCAGTCTATCTACTCCATTAAAACGATGTAGGAAAGTAAAATTAAGGTTTTATAAAATGTTAAGCAATAGCAGAGAATACTTATATTAGTAAGTTAACAAAAGGATACAAAACCGACTTATATAATGACTACAACTTTATAAAAATTCTGCACAGGAGGACACAAAGCAAAGTAATACAACAAATGATAACTGGTCATTTATTTTTTCTTTTCTTGATACAAAATCTTAGCTAATGTAGTTATGGTCCTAATTTTTAAAAGGTAAACAAAAACAATACTATCATTGGACCCAAATGCAACGAATATAGTAAGTATGTTTCTCACAGATTCATCATCTTAAAAACATTCAGAGATAAAGCCTTTGCTTTTGCAATACAATTTCACAAGCATTGAAATGCTGTCTTCAGAATTATGGTAAGGTTACCAATTACAATTGGTTGGTTGCACTCACAAGTCAGCTGGCCAAATAGTTCTGTGTACAACGTTGGACTCTGATTTCTTAATTGTCCTTAGTGAACAGAATTGGCTTCTACATTTACCTGAAAAAAAAAACAAACATAATCCCATATTGTGTATGAAGTCAGAAAGATATTTTTTCTGAAAGCAGAGTTTTATTTGGAATGTTTTGATGTTTAAATTATTTCACTTTAAACATTTTCTTGATACAGGTTCAGCTTTAAGATTTTTGTCATATGTTCTTATTATCCTGATATTTCTAAATGAATGGAGCTATCAAATAAAAAGAGGCATGCGTTGATCTAAAATAACTAATTTCCAGTTACTTCTCACACCCAAGTAGTTTTCTTTCCTTCCTTCTTTGGAAATAAACTTACACTCACATATACATATATGTATATTCATTCAATCACGCACGAGAGCTAAAGCCAGCAGGGGGCGAAATACAATAGGAATAAATCTAGAAGGTTATTCCCGCTTTAACAATAACCAAAAATCGGGCACGGCCACCAAGCAACTGACGGCACTCCCACTTTACAAGTATGTGGTCTCCGCGCCTCCGGCAGCGACTGAGCGGAGGAGACGAATGCGGGCCTCTGTCAGCCTCCAAGGGAACGGGCCCAGACCCTTGCGGGGACGGGATACACCGCGACCAACTGCGTTTGTCCCTCTCTTCCCCGATTAGTGAAACTCCTCCATGCGAGGGGCGGACACTTCCCGGCGGCTGAAGGCGGCTGTTTCTCGTCCGGTTTCTCCGAGTAGCTGCTGAGCTGTGCTGGTTTGGGACTATTTTAAATTATTCCGATTACCGTGGCGGGTGGGGCAAGTGTGAGGAGCCCGGCTCCTCAGCCCGGACGGCGACAGCGACGGCGCAGCCCCGCACTCCGGCTTCACTGCGGCGGCGTCCGAGCGGGGAGAAGCTTGCCCCGCCCCACCGCTCCGGACGGATGGGGGCAAGGAACCTGTTAGGACCTGTTAGAGAAACGCAGAAGGCTATTTGATGTCTTTAATTTCGAGGGATATTCTCCCGCAACATCGGTTTAAAAAAAAAAAAAGACCACAGTCTCCCTCCGTTAACAAAATCCCGTTTGTGTGTGTGTGTGTGTGTGTGTGTGTTGGTCTCCAAGACGATTTGTCAGGTCGGCGGCGACTTTCCCTCTTTCTTCCCCTCCTCAGTTGCACGGATAACAA
The DNA here is from genome assembly GCA_011751065.1 of Lasiurus cinereus. Lineage (NCBI taxonomy): Eukaryota > Metazoa > Chordata > Mammalia > Chiroptera > Vespertilionidae > Lasiurus > Lasiurus cinereus. The sequence goes on along the minus strand of JAAGEH010000041.1, from coordinate 32,475,155 downwards.
TCTCTTCTTTATTTGTTACATATCAGCTTCCTCTTTTCTCTCATGTTGAATTAAAAAGAGGAAGAGATTGGTGAGTGAAAAAGTCGTTTCTCGGGGCGAAAAGGACAAGCTGACCGGTGCTCCACTTTGCTTTTTAAAGCTAGGACAAAACCTTATTAATAAACCTTGGGGATGGTATTTGGCGAGCAAGCGACTTAAACTCGTCCTGAGCGGAACCTTAACGTTAATCGGCTAGGAAGCACCTGTCCTTCGCCCTAAGCGCTGCCTCCGCGGGCGGCCGACTTCGGAAGGACGTCGCCGCCTTTTCCCGACCCCGAACGACTCCGTGACTCCCGAGGAAGTAGAGAAAAGGGCAACTTGCCCTCACCCAAAATGGCGGCCGGCACTCTGCGCGACGGCGCCTGCGCAGGGTAGCGTTCTGTGACACTAACTCCCGTGGAGTTTCCCCCCCAACCACACGCCTCCCCAGCACCCCCACCGGCGTCCGGCCCCGACCTAGCCACCTGCGCCCGGAAGTGACGTGGGCAGCAGCGGTTCCCCCGCTGCATGATGGGAGAGTGTGTGGAGTGGGCGGGGGGTCTCCGCGGAGGAGGAGGTGGAGGCGGCGGCGGCGGCGGCGGCGGCGGCGGAAGAGGGCGGAGGGTAATGGGATGGGGGTTCCGCGGCAGCGCTGAAACTCCGGGTGGGCGTCCATGGCGCTGCTTCGCTGACAGGGCTGTGAGTAGACTGCCTTCCGCTCTCACCAGCTCCGCTTCGGAATAGCCAGTCCTTCCCCGGGGAGCCAGTTCCTCCCCGGCCCCTTGAGCCATGCCCATCGCGGCCGCCCCGGACGAGCCAGGTAAGCGCCACTGCTCCTCTCCCCCAGCTACGCTTGCGGAGAGAGGGTGAGGGGACCCAGCCCACCCGCCAGGTCCTCGCCGGGGCAGAGGGCACCTGTCTGCCGCGGAGCCCGGGGCTGCGGGGAGGTGCCGGCTCTGCGGGCCTGCGGGCTCCGGGCTTGGGCTCTGCCCTCTTCCGCGGCGGGTGCGGGGAAGCCGGCGGCAGCGCCCGAAGCGTACGGCTTCCTCCTTGCCACCCCAGGCACCGGCGGGGAAGTGAGAGTCGTCGTCGTCACCTCCCCGGCCGCCGCCGGCTCGCCCTGTCCCTCCGCTCCCACCTGCCCACAGCTCCGCGCCGGCCGCTCCCTCCGGGAGCTGCAGAGAAGTTTGGGGCTTTGCTGGGGCTCCCCTTTTCTCCCTCCTCCTCCCTCGTGACAGGTGTAAACACTGCCTGCTTCGCCCAGGCCGGAGGCTGGCCGCGACCAGAGTGTGCTGCTCCTAAGGGTCCCTGAAGCCAGCGGATTTTGAATTCTCCTACGAGCGGAGGAGACGGCCCCACAGCTCATGCATCCCTTCCAGAGAGGACCTTTTCTGCTCCCCTTCTTGCGCTCAAGAAATAAACTGCGTCTCTTCCCCAGATTGCGTTCGAAAAGTTGGACCATTATTCTTTAAGCGCCCTGCTTGGCAGGTGCTCATGTCGTGCTGGGGCCGAGGACAGAATATAGGGTGAACGGTGGTAGGGCCCCTTCTCCTTTAGGAAAGTACTGAGTGTGGCTAGGTTTTTCTTTTGTTGGTTAATGCAAGTTATTGCTTGGTTTCCCACTAAAATTTCTTCTAGGGCCAGGGAAGGATTAACTCATACATGTGAATATTTTATACTGGGGAGAAATGAAACAAAAGCAAAGGTTCCATTTCAAAGTTCTCGCTTTAGGAGAAGAAAAGTAGAACTTGAATCTTCCCTTTCACTGGGGAGGCGTGTGGGGAGGGGAGGGGAGGACTCCTGTTTGGGGGGAGGGGCAATTTAATCCTTTATGTTACATTTAAATTGTTGCTTTCAGTTAACCTTTTGGACACAGATATTTGCCAAACTCTAGGTGAAATAAATGTTTCAGCACTATTGTGTTGATAAGATTTATGCAGTTTACATTTATGCCTTTTGCCAGCTTAAATGTTCGTTTTTGTAGTAATTTTTAACTCTTCCCGGAAGTATAGGGTGGGACAACTTGTTCATATGGAAGGTAATACAATAGTTAATAACTAATACAAGAATAAGCTGTTTTTTGCGTACTTACAACTGTAAACCTATTTTTACCATACCCTGTATACATATTTAAACAAAGTATTTGTGGTAGTCTTCTAAATTTTGTAAGATATTTCACATGGGTTAAAAGACAGATCTTGTATAAAACATCTAGCCCATTACATGAAACCTAGTAAATGCTCTTTAGATCTAATTCTTCTGTTTATGTTTCAGTTAAATATATTAATTAATCTTCAAAATATAGATATTTTTAAATATTAAAAAAGCTCTTGAAAGAAATTGAGTAGATTTAACATAAAATGTAGGGCATTACAATTTTGATGCTTTCTTTATTTTTATTTTACCTAGAGACTGTTATAAAAATAATCCCATATCAAAAAAAAGATAATGTGTCCATAATTGCATTGATAAATTTTGCAGACTCCAATTGCCTTTATAAAAATCGTGTATCTAGGTAAACCCTATTATAAAATATTTTAAATGTTAATTTGTTCTGCTTACAGTTAGTTAAAAACTAATACACAAACATATACACAGGTCCTTTTGCAACTTTTTATAATTACTAACACTAATAGACACTACTTTTCTAAGTGATATACATTATATTAACTCATTTCATCCTCACAACAACTCTATAAGCTAGTAGGCTTATCCCCATTTTACCCATTTTCTAGAGAGCAAATTGAAGCAGAGAGATGTCAGTAACTTGCTTAAAGTCAAACAGCTGTTAAGTGACAGCCAGGATATAATATACTAGTGATCGGCAAACTCATTAGTCAACAGAGCCAAATATCAACAGCACAACGATTGAAATTTCTTTTGAGAGCCGAAAAGCGACTTCTGCGCATGAGCCACAAAGTTTTAATCGCACTGTACATGCACGCCTGCACATGGTATTTTGTGGAAGAGCCACACTCAAGAGTCCAAAGAGCCGCAGTTTGCCGACCACTGTAATATACCATTTATATAGTTTAAACATATGCAAAAATATACAATTTTTTTTTCTGGGAATCATGGGATATTGATAAATGACAAATCAGAATTAAAAGTTACCTCTGGAAAATTAGAGAGGGATAAAGGATCTAGGAAGGGGCCAAGGGTTTTGAACCATAAATTTACTGTCTTTAAATCTAGAGCTAATTTGGTAAAAGATTAAGTTTCAACACAACTAGGTGGTGGGTACTTGCTCATTCATTACACCACCTCCCCCCAAACTTTGTTGTATGCTTGAAATCATAATAAAATTAAAAGTTAAGGTTTTTGTTTAAAAAGCTATATAAAGTATCACTCTGTCTTTCAGCATGGTATATTTTAAGAGGAAAGGGAAGGAGTTGGTGTCATTTTGTGTTGACTTTTAAAATTCAAGGAGCCTCTAACTTAAAAGTATTTGGATTAAGAAATGTTGCCCTCTCCAGGTTCCTCTGCTGCAATTTCTCATGCCTGGACTCTCCTCTAATTGCTGCCAGTGATCTCAGTAGCTCTTTATCACACGCCTGGTTTCCATTTCTAGCCTTACCCTAGGGTAGGGGCTCATAAGTTCGGATTAGACCTATTCCCTGAGAAAGGTCTAGGAAGATGAGGAGTCATTGCTTATTAGTTTGCGAGGAGTGAAAAGAGAAGGAAAATAGATTTAAGACTGTCCTATCATTCCTCAGTCACTACCACCCATTCTGAATAACTTAAGAAAACCTTGCAAAGATAAATTGCTAATAAATTAAAGGTTGTCTGTATGCTCAAAGCTTAATCTATAAGCAGTATTTTGATAACTAGTTCCCAGAGGAAAATTGAGTAGTAAATTAGAATAAAATCACATATTTACATAAATATTTATAATATGCTGCAAATCATTTCAACTAAATATCTACAAACACCATGGTATTCTCTTCCTGCCATTCATACAGCAAGTACTTAACTGAGCACTTGCTGTATATCAGGCTTTGTTTTACCTGGTAATATGAAATGAACAATCAAGGAAAAAATTAGCCATCATAGGGCTTTAGTTTTTTACATGTGTGTGCATATACATGTTTGTATATGTGGATAGACAAATGAAATACAGAGATGGCAGATGATGTTAAATATTATGGAGAAAAATTGTTTAGGGAGATACACAAGTACAAACTTTTTTACTTTGAATTGGGGTGGGAGGTTAGTAGTACTTGCAGTTTTATATAGGCTTGAGTTAGAAAAGGATCAAGACATTTCTGAAGAAGGAGAAGAGAATAAGGGGGAGGGAGTAAAAGTATGCCTGGGATATTCAAGAAATTACAAGCAGAAGAGTAGTAGCTGTGATCAGCACATTAGAGGGTGAGAGGGCAGTGTTGTAGGGACTTTGTAGACAATCCAGCGACTTGGGCTTCTTACTCTGTGAGATTGGAAACCATTGCAGCGTTTTTGAGTAGAGAACTGAAAAGGATCTGTTTGGCAAGAGTAAAAGCAGGAAGATTCCGTTAGGAGGTGGTTATAGTGATGTAGCTAGGAGATGATAGTGGCTTGAACCAAGATGGTAGTGACAACAGAGGTGATGAGAAGTAGTAGAACAGTTTCTTGAATGGAACCTTTAATAATTTCCCCATTGCTGAACTCAAAAAACTTACACAGAGGTTCCACCTTCTAAAATTCAAGGTCGTCAGCATAACTGCCTTATTCCATCTATCCTACCTTCTAATCAGACTCTCCTATATGATTTCCTGCTCCTTGACAGTTGCCACATGCTTTATCTTTAGCACCTGCCTTATCCTCTCTCAATTAAAATCCTTCCCATTCAAATTCTTTCTTCCTTTATGAAGCTTTTTTCCACATTTCAGCATTTTTTCCTCTTCTTCCCAGTCAAGTAAGATCTTTTTCTTAGAATCCTTATAGCCACATTTTAGTTCATATGGTGTTTATATTCTGCTTCATTAATTGGCTTTTGCTGTTTTCTTGTGTTGTCCCCCCTAATTAATTGTTAGTTTTTCAAAGATCATGACTCCTTTTACTCACTTCTCCTTATAGTTGAGCATGGACCTGTGAACCAGGAGGTCACGGTTCAATTCCCAGTCAGGGCACATGCCTAGATTGTGGGCCTGATCCCCAGTAGGGGGCGTGCAGAAGGCAGCCAATCAATAATTCTCATTGATAATTCTCTCTCTCCCTCTCCTTTCCTCTCTGAAATCAATAAATACATATTTTTAAAGGAATAATAGAAGAAAAAATTACTAGTCATCACACTACAAAGAAGTAACTGTTAACATTTTTATTTTCCTTTAGTTATGTTTTTCTTTCTATGGATACAAAACTGAAATTGAGAAGCATTGGTTTATGGTCTAGTAGGGAAACAAATTTGATTCACTTTGTTAAATGCAATAAAAGAGGTAGATATAAAGAAGGAGGCTTTATTCTGACAGTTGACCTCACATAAAGTACCCAAGCTTTAATGTTAAAGCCCTACTCTCTATACTTACTCTTTATGGGACCTTGAACTGATTATATTACCCCACTAAACCTGTTCTTTCATATATAAAATGAATGGTTGGGATTAAATTGTATAATGAATAAGCACTTTGCACAATACCTATCACATAGTGACTTAATAAATATTGCTGCTCTCACTTCACAGAAAACTTCATGACTGAATAGGGTTTTTGAAGGCTTAGTGGGTTCTCTGAACAGATAGGAATAGGAAATCAGAAAAAAAGGGCAAATGTGACAATTTGGAGATAGCATGGTGCCAGGGGAGGACCTAGGGGGTAGTTTTGTCTGCCCGGAGCAAAGAGGAAATAGCCATATTGGCTAAAATAAGTAGTTTCAAGTGGATTTTTGTAATCTTGGCCAAAAATAATGAATCCCTAAAATAAGGTTAAGGATATTAAGGATTTAATTTGTAATGGATTTAATTTTGGGCAGTGTGATATAAAAGGGGAAGCAATGGGTAATTTTTTTCTGGACTTAAATTCAAAATATCATTTAGAAATAAGTGGTTTCAATGTGTTTTTTGTGTAGAGGTTAACCAGTTTTGGAATTGGAGAATATAATATGACTTTGGGACATTCAGGTAAAGATATTTAAAAAGGTATTTGAGTAGACAGATCTGGAGTTTGAGCAGCCTACAGATAGAGGTTTATGAGCATATACAAACAGAAGCTAGATGAGATCTCACAGGGATAAGGATATAGGGAAGCCAAGGCCCGGGGAAGACTGACACTTATGAGGCAGGCAGAAGAAGCAGATCATTCAAGGAGGAGAAAGAACAGATGTAATAGGTAGGAGGAGAATTAAGAAGGAATGCCTCTCAAAAGTGCTTTTTCACTTAAAAAATATATTTTAGACACCTTTACCTATTAGTCATACTAGTATACAGCTTTATCGCTTTTTAAAATGGCGACACTTTTTATTTACCCTACTAGAAGTCCCAACAGCACAGGATGGGGGGGCCTCAGCCTGGCCTGCACTGTCTCCAATCCGGGACCCTTCAGGGGATGTCCGACTGCCCTGTGGGATCAGGCCTAAACCGGCTGTCAGGACATCCCAGTCGCAATCCAGGATTGCTGGCTCCTAACCACTCACTTGCCTGCCTGCCTGATCGCCCCTAACCACTCTGCTTGCCTTCCTGATCGCCCCTAACAGCCCGCCCCTGCTGGCCTGATCGTCCCTAACCACCTCTGTGCATGTATGTATATGGAGGTTATCATGCAAAATGTATTTTTCTATCGGTTACAGGGATAAAGTTTGAAAAATTCTGCTTTATAAGGCAGGCTAATTCTCAAAAATATTCTAATCAATGGTATGATGGCACATTGCAAGTAATAAATATTACCTGTTTTTCTTTTATTCTTTAGCCTTTCTACCAAGAGAAAGTAAAACTTTAAACCAAGCAATGACACTATTAAAAGGTCAACTAGTAGAAATCTGCTTGTGATGGGAATTCCTTCCATAGTTTCCATGAAGTTATTGGTACAGGTAGATCCACTTGTGGCATTAGCTTTATATGCTACACACACGTGTACTATCATGAGCACTATTTTGGAACGTGTTTATATCCGATTTTTCAACTATACAAAGTTTTTTTTTTAATGATAATTCCTCCCCAAGAATGTCATTATACGTTATTATCTGTTGATAATTTATGACTATTTTTAAGTGTGGTTCATTGTCTGATTTCCTTCTATTGCCTCAAATGTCTCTAGGTCATTTTTTTTTCTCAGTCAGCGAATGGTCAAGAAACAAAATTAATAGCGCTTGACAAAGACATAGTTTATGAGATAAATCTTCTGTTACATAGATCATATTAAGGCCAAATTTGTAAGTTTTAGATTATCTAAGACGTTGTCTGCTTCCTTCCACATTAGCCCAGATAATTGAATTTTAACTGCATTTGGATGTAGTTTTATAATTTTTAGTAGATATTTTCTTTAAAAGGTGAGTTGCTCTCACTGTAGACATTTATAATAAAGAGTAGCACTGTCTCAGGAAGCCATCTGCCGAGGGCCTGCCAGGATGTACATATTTTAGTTACAGACTAGAATGGTGTCTTTAGTTTTAAAAGTCCACAAAGTGGGTTTTCCTGTTTGTTTGCTTTTCCCAAAAATTACCTGGGCTCTTGAAGTTTAACCCATCAATCTTGACCAGAATACTAATTTACAACTTTACAGCAAGAAATTTCTTTCAAAGCATGTCAGTTATTCACGTCAGCTGATTGCAAAATCTGTGGGAAAATTTACATGAAGTACTAAAGAAAGTTGCTAGGAGCAAAGAATAAGAGCAAGGGAAATTAGATGGACTCTCCAGAGTAGTATCACACTCTGGTGACATCAGCTGACACCTCCACTTATTCTGAGGAACTGATTCAAGTCAAAGCACATATTCATGTTAGCTAGTCTGTTAAAAATGCATGAACAAATTGTTGTCCTTTAGCTGATTTTATTTTCTTGGCTTGCAGGTGAGTGCCACCCTTTTCAATATATTCTTTCTTCAGGTAACATTGCAGCACAAATGATTGGACTTGTTTTCTTTCGTGTGTCACATTTCAGGCCAGCCTCTCTCAGATCACACTTTCTTAGATTAATTTAAATATTTCTTAATTTATTTGGTGGGATAGAGCTAGGTTCCAGAGCTAGAGTTATAGAAAAATAGTGTATTGAGGGGAAGGGAGTAGCAATTCAAGAGTGGCCAGTGGAATAAATGCCCCTGTAAGAACAATAATACAGTAATGTGTTCAGTTCCTACTGTGAGCCAGGCCCTGAGGATGGGTGTTTAGCAACAGAGGCCTATGTCTGCACATTTCCAGTCTTTTGAGCTCAAGTAAAGTAACTCATACAAGAGCGTTTTCGGTGGAGTGGTGAGGTGGAAGCCATATTGTGCTGGGTGGGTTGAGGAGTAAGTGGGAGGTTAGGAAGTAGAGATAGTGAACTGACAGGGCTCTTTCAAGAAACTTCATGGTGAGAAGGAGGAAAGCTAGAAGAACACAGAAGGAAGGGATTTGTTTTGTTTTGATATGATTTGTTTGAGGATGATAGAGTCTTGAACATTTATAGGCTGATCAGAAAGCATCAGTAGTAATGAAGAAATTCAAAGAACCCCCTGAATAAGTAATTGAGAAATCAGTGGGATGTCCAGGGGTTATCTCTGGCCAATATCGTGGGTGTAAGAAGATTTTAGTGAAGGGCATGAAATTGAAGTAGTTCCTGCTTTTATTTTTATTTATTTTTACTACACCTCCCTCCCTCTCGCCGCCCCCCCCCCCACACACACACACCTTCGCTTTTAGATTGTATAGTTTCGGGAATGTTAGGGTGGAAATTACAGTGGCTAATTCATTTTGCAATAATATAATAAAAGCAAAGTGTACTGGGGGTGAAAAACCTGTTATCCAAGGGCTAATGTATCTATTCTCATTGCTGCTTCTGTTTTTTTGTCTTTGTTATCAGTAGTTATCCATGTCTTTTATTCTAATTCAATTAGAAGTGCCTTGTGAGAAAAATAGCTGGTAAACTCTCAAAAATAGTTGATATGATGAGTTAAAGTTAAAACAATTTCTAATGTTTGTACTTGTTTAATTTTGACTATGAAATTATCTGTACTAATAAAAGCCTAGGTGGTTATCCTGTTGTCACAATCCATCACCAGGGTGGGCAGAGCTTAATGCTACTCTGCACGGCTTCCGCCAGGGGTCCTGCAGCCTTGCGTGCATTGCGAGGGCGGGTTGGGGTTCCCGTGGCCCCATGCATGCCGCCAGGGTGGGTCCCAGCGGCTGCTCCACACGGCTTCCTTCCACCGGGCTTCCGCCAGGCTTCCCATGCTGCAGAGGCAGGACCCCTGCCTCTGGCCTACCTCTTTGGGGCAATCCATTCAGGAGCCTTGGATGGATGGGCAGGGCCTACCTCTTTGGGGTGATTGATCACAGGGCTCCTGCACTGTGAGAGGGCACAGGCCAGGCTGGAGGACACTCCTCCTCACCCCCACCCCAGTGCATGAATTTTGTGCACTGGGCCACTAGCACAAACATAAGTAAACTAACTGGCTTATGGACTTGCATAGAAGGATAAAATATACAGTAAAAGAAAAGTTTTTAGGAATCTTTGAAAACTAGCTTCTATAAAATGATAACTCATTCCTGTTTAGTAACATACTCTGTATGTTGCTACTCATGTTTCATTCACATTATGTAGTCATACTTTTATGAATCATCTTTATTGATATCAAAACAAGGAAGATAAAAAGTTCACTGCATTTTTGCTACTATATACATTAATATTGAAACAAGAGATTCACTTCTTGGCATCTTGTTGTTTATGCTTTCTTCATCTTAGTTTGTAAGCACCTTTTTTTCTCCTTCAAGTTTTTTGGAAGTTTCAGAAACCTTTTTCTGAACAACTCAGAAATCTTTTAGGGAAAACTAATTCTAACATTTGCTGTCAATTATATCAGGAGTTAATGCAGTAAGACATTTTTCAGTTATTAGTCACCACCACTTACAAGTAATACTACTTTGAGGGTTTATTTAACCTCTTTAAAGTTTTATTTTTTCACTGTAAAATGATGATAACAAGTCCTAACTTATAGCCTAGTGTAAGGACTAAATGAGATAATTAATGAGCACTTTTCAGAAAGTATTGAATGCATACTAATTTGATATTGGTGTAAACAGAGGACAAAAGCACATGGAATTACTAGGATACTAGTACTATTTTTAATAGATGTTTTAAATAATACTACATATTATTATGCAGTTGAGGACATAGTGACATATTGATACAGTTGATAACCTTTAGTGTCTTAGGTTTTAGTTTTTAAATTGACAAGTTTGAAGGAATTATGAGATCTCTGAAAAATATTTAGCTTTGGGATTGTGGAAGTTTAAGTAGCCTTCTTAAAGTTTGCAGCTTGTTTGAAGAGAGAGAGGATAATAGTCCTAATAACAAACAACAACAAAACCTTTCTCAATTCTTTACTAAAAAGTATCTCTTTTTAGGGGCTCTCCCTGTTGGAATTAATATGCTGAGAACAAAACACTCAAAGAGAGAAAATAAAAAATGCCATTTTTGTAGATATTAAATTTTACAGGCATGAAAACTTTTCAACATTACGGTTCAGTCATCTCTAGATGTATTGAAAACCAAATAGTTAACTAAAATCCAAATCTTCATGTGGCTCAGAAGTAGGGCTCTTCAGTTTCTATATGACAAGATTATCCTTTTTAAACTTACTAATTTTTATTGAATTTATTGGTGTGACATTTGTTAATAACATAGGTTTCAGGTGTATGATCCTATAATACATTAAGACAAGATGACTCTTAAGCAGGCATGTGAATTAGTAAAGTATATGCAGAGTCATGTGAATATTTGTGCTAACTAAGCAAACATTGGCTTAGATTTTGTTAAGGGTAGATTATGATTTAAGCCACAGACTTGGTGAAAGTTAAAATGTGATAATAGTTGATAATTTGCTGAGTGCAAAGAATGTACCAGGTACTGAAGGTCTATTTTTTGTAATTCTCATAACAGCATTGAAAAGTAGGAACTGCTAGATTTTTATTATTTTTTATAGATAGGAAACTGAAGCTCAGAGAAAGCAAACTCATAGTTATTAATAAATGAGGAAACTGGAATCTGAACCTAGAATCCATTTTACTCCAAGTCCAAGATCTTTCCTCCATACTATACTACTATCCACTTGAGACATACATATATTACCTTAAATCCTAGAATAAGGTATAAATAAATAAACTTTAAAATAGTATATTTATAACTATGGTCATATGTTCATTTACTTGTAATGTAGCTGATGTTAATCTAAGTATGTTGACTTTCTGAGAAACAATTTTTGCTTTGTATTGATGTCTAACATACATATAGCAAAATGCACAAATCTTTTAAGTGTACGATGGGGTGAATTTTTACAAATGTTTGTGCCTGTGTAATTATATCTAGATCAAGAAATAATATGGACATCTAGCAGACTCTTTTTTGCCCTCTTCCAGTCAGTATTCAGCTCCCTGTAAGTAACCACTATTCTGCGTTACCACTGTAGATTTTGTTTTGCCTGTTTTGAACTTCATCGAAATGGAATTATATAGTATGTATTTTATGTGTGTTTGTCTAGCTTTTTCACACATTATGTCTGTGATAATCATCCATGTTGTTGCCCATAGTAATAATAATGCCAAATATCTCATTGTATTCCACATTGAATCATTCTTCTGTTGATGGATATTTGCATTATTTTCAGTAAAGAATAAAGTTGTCATGAATGTCTTGTACATGTCTCTCAGGGCATATATGTCCTCACTTTTGTGGGGTTGTATCTAGTACAGTTTTAGTAGATATTGCCAAATAATTCTCCAAATGGATATACCAGTTTACACTCCCACCATTAAAATATGAGAATCCCTTTTTGCCATCAGTGGCTATGGTTGAGTTTTTGTTTGTTTGTTTTAATTTTAGCCATTTTGGTGGCTGTGTAGTGGTGTCTTATTGTGGTTTTAATGTGCATTTTTCCGATAACTTTTCATATGTTTATTGGCCTTTGGATCCTCTTTTGTGAATCCTGTTCAGGTATTTTGACCATTTTTTAATTGGGTTTTCTCATATTGATTTGTAGGAATTCTTTACATATTCTGGATATGAGTTCTTTGGTAGTTACATTTATTATAAATATCTCCCAGGCAGTGCTTGCCTTTTCACTCTTTTAATGTTGTTCTTTTGATAAACCTAAGTTTTTAATCTTAATGAAGACCAATTTATAATTATTTCTTTTATGATTACAGCTTACTGAGTCTTGTTTAAAACATCTTGCCTTTCCTAAGGTCATGAAAATAATCTCTGAAATTATCTTCTGGAAGGTTTATTTAGGTTCACAATCCATCCAGAGCTGATTTTAGTGTAAGGTGTTCAGTAGAATCAATTTTTTTCCTACTGTGTGGATGTCCAGTTGATCTAGCACCATTTGTTGAAAAGTCTATATTGTCCACAAATCTCTCTCTGAAGATGTGATTTCCTATGGACAAATCTTCAGAGTAGAGAAGATCTGCCCAAATTCTCTATCTTCATGTTCTAACTATATTTAGGTACCCCATTTACTACTCAATCATGAGAACCTCATGTCTACTACTAGTATTTGTGTATACTGTGGTCGAATCTTTTTTGTATACCCCCATTACTTATTTACTCCCCTCTAATAGGTTTCGGAATAAACAGACATAAAAATAGCAAGTTAAACACACATCTCTCTTTGTGCACTGCACACACACATGTGACTTTGTTCAGGTTATAAAGAAAATAAATCACTGATTAGGACTTCTTGTGGTGCGAAATAAGAAGGATGCAGAAACATTTCTTGAGGTTGCTATGTGCTAGGCACAGTAGGTAACTCCTCTATCCCTTTTTCTTTTTTCTGTTAAGTAGAGATAACTATTTAAAATCCATATTTTCTATGTCAAAAATGTAGATTTGTCTAAGTTAGGCTTAATAGGTAAATTCATTATACAAATAATACTTCAGTTAATAATTACTAAATAATATTTCAGTTAACAAATATTAGTGAATTGGCCTGGGCACAGAAGAATTTTCTGAAAAGTTTCAGACCTCCTCCACACTGGCTGGTTGGCATTCTTGGCTAAAACTTGGGAGTGGCACTCATAGTTTTCTGAAGGGTGAGTTGGGCCAGAATCAAAACCTGCTAAAGGAGAATGTGTACCCAAGTTATTCCCTCAATAGTTGACACAGACTTGAGGAACAAGTAAATGATCATAGTCTGGGAGTCTGATACAGCCTATTACATCTAGAAGGAGAAAAAGGGAGCATACATTGCCAAGGTGTGATAGGAAGAAAAACTGCTCTCTCTGATGTTATGGTTACAAAGTCCTTAATACAGGTCCTTGTATTTGCCTTAATATCTGAGTTTGAAATAGGCCTTAAACTAATAAAATATTTCATTTTTTAAACAACAAAACATTTTAGAAAATGCAGTTAACCACAATGAGGTTTCACTAAAACAAAGATCAGATGTTTCTTCAAGAATAAGGTGTTATGGGAATGTAAATGGTAGAGCATTCTGGAAAAATACTTTGGCAGTTGTTGGTTTGGGGGGGGGGGGAGGATGGGGTTGACTTTTTTTTTTTTTTTTTTACAAAACTAAATGTACATCTACCATAGGACTGAATAATTATACTCTTGGGCATTTATCCTAGAAAAAAAAAATGAGGACTACATTCACATAAAAATCTGTATATAAATGCTCTTAACATCTTTATTATATACTAGAGGCCCAATGCACAAAATTCATGCATTGATGGGGTGGGAGAAGGATCCCTCAGCACAGCCTATGCCCTCTCAGTCCGGGACTCCTCGCCCTTTACCGCACACCAGCTCATTGCTCCTTAGCATTACAGTGAGGCAGGAGAGGCTCCCGCTGCACTCGCCAGCTGTAAGCCCAGCTTCTGGCTGAGCGGCGCTCCCCCTGTGGAGAGCACTGACCACCAGGGGCATCTCCTGCATTGAGTGTCTGCCCCCTGATGGTCAGTACACAGCATAGTGACCAGTCATTCTGGTCATTCTGCTATAATAGTCGCTTAGGCTTTTACTATATAGACTAAAGGCCCAGTGCGTGAAGGGAAAGGGGGAGTTATTTGTGGGTGGGTGGGGTCCAGTTGGCCAGGCCCCAATTGGGGCGGATCAGGACCGGGCCTGTCAAGAGAAGGAGATGGCAGGAGGTTGTCTGGCTGGCCCACCCTGATCGGGGTTCAATCAGGACTGGGCCGGCTGCAGGAGGCGGGGGGCAGGGGCAATTTGCTGGCAGTCCCTGCCCCCAACTGGGATGTGAGGCTGTTCAGCAACTGGTGGAGGGTCATGGGAGGTTGGCTGGCCAGCCCCACTCCCAATTGGTGTATGGGGAAGGGTGATTTGGAACAGAGCTGGCTGTGGGAAGAGGCTGTGGGGGGTCGTCTGGCCGGCCCTGCCCCAAATGGGGTTGGAGAGGCCATTTGGGGGCCAGCGGTCTGGGGGAGGAGCCATGGGTGGTTGGCCAACGGCTCTACCCCTGATCCAAGTCGGGGGGCCAATATGGGATGGGGCTGGGGGGGGAGAGGTGCTGCAGGAGGTTGACTGGCCAGCCTTGCCCCCCATTGGGGTGGGAGGGCCAGCCAGAGGGAGGGCTACAGGCCAATCGGGGTTGTTGGGGCCCCTCAGGGGTGGGGCCAGCTGGGAGGTAAGGCCGCAGGCGGTTGGCTGGCTGGTCATGCCCCCTATTCAGGGGTGAAGGGGGGGTAATCAGGGGCAGGCCAGCCGGAGGGAGGAGCTACAGGAGGTTGGCCAGCTAGTCCCACCCCCAATTGGGCCAGTTTACTGGCTGCAGTGGGCAACATAGCGACTGGTCATTCTAGTCGTTAACAGTGTTCCAGTCACTGGCTTCTTATATATATAGGTTAGTTAAACATACTATTAGTATAAGTATTACTAATGTAGTATACATATTATTTATAATAATAAAATACTGGAAATAGCCTATATGTATTTCAGTTGGTGAATGGTTGAACAAACGAATATATGTGTACATTAGAATACTATCCTATATAATAAAAGCCTAATGTGCTAAGTGTCCGGTCGACCAATTGGCTGTTCAACCAAAGTGTAATATGCTAATGATATGCTAAGGCCACTCAACTGCTCGCTGTGACATGCACTGACCATCAGGGGACAGTCAACCAATTGCTATGACATGCACTGACCACCAGGGGGCAGACGCTCCAACCCATAGGTTAGCTTGCTGCTTGGGTTCGGCTGATTGGGACAGAGCAAGATGGGCCAGACATGCCTAGAGCTCTGCCGAGGTCCCTCCCCGGCACCTATTGTGCACCAATAGGGTCCCTAGTCCCTCAGCCTGGCCTACGTCCTCTCACAATCTGGGACCCTCGAGGGATGTCAGAGAGCCATTTTCAGCATCCCATGGGCCAAGTCAAGGGACCCCACTGATCATGAATTTGTGCACTGGGCCTCTAGGTCAACAATAAAAATGATTGACCTGTTGATTCATGCAACAACCAAAATGGACTTTAAGGGCACTCATTATACTAAGTGAAAAAAGTTAACTTAAAAAGGTTACACACTGTATGATTCTACTTACATAACACTCTTGAAATGACAAAACTATGGAGATGGAGAACAAATTAATGGTTGCCCAAGGACAGGGATGGGTTGTGGAAATAAGGATAGTGGTGGTAGTTACACATATCTATAGATGGAATACATTGATCAGAACTATACACAAACCCAAAAGATTGCAAGGTTTTGTTTTGTATTATTTTTAATGAACTGAGTAAGGTCTGTAGTCTAATACTAATATGTAAACAAGATCAATTTTCAGTTTTGCTATTTTACTAGAACTATATGAGATATCACCATTAAAAGGAGCTAGATGAAGGATGCACAGGACTACTATTTTTACAACTTTCTGTCAGTCTATTATTATTTCAGAATAAAAAGTTACCAAAAAATAAGGTATGTTGTGCACCTATGTTCATAGCAGCATTATTCATAATAGCCAAAGGTGGAAGCAACCTATCAACAAATGATAGTCCTGGTCAGTGTGGTTCAGTTGGTTGAGCATTGTCCCATGCATCAAAAGGACTCTGGGTCAATTCCCCTGTGAGGACACATGCTCTAGTTGTAGACTTGATTTTCAGTAGGGAGCATCCAGGAGGCAGAAGATCAATGTTTTGCTCTCACATTGATGTTTCTCTTTCTTCCTCTCTCTTCCTCTCTCTCTAAAAAGCAATAATATAAAATCAATAAAGCCAGTCACAAAGAACAGATACTGTATGATTCCACTTTTATGAAGTATCTAGGGTAGTAGTCAGATTCATAGAGACAAAGTAGAATAATGGTTGCAGGAGCTGGGGGGTGGTGGAGTGGTGAAGGGAAAGGGAGAATTATTGTTTAATGGGCAGAGAAGATACTTTGATATTTTGGGAGATTGATGGATGGTAATAAAGATTGCACAGCAGTGTGTATGTACTTAATGCCATTGAACCATACACTTAAAAACCATACACTTAATACGGTAAATTTTGTCATGTATATTGCATATTTTTTAAATTAGGTTTTATTGTATAAGTAACACGTTTATTATAAAACATAAATCTCCTTGAGTGTTATTAGTTTTTTTTATTTTGAAATGATCACAGATTTAGAATAAGTTGCAATTTCAGCACAAATAATTTTCCCAAAATAATTTTGAGACTTACCAACCCAATGTCCTATCTCTGCCAAATATTCTAATGTGTATTTTCTACAACCAAGGACATTCTCTTAGATAACCATAATACTACATCAAAATCAAGAAATTAGCAACAATACTTTGCTGCTATCTAATCCTTGGACTATATTCAAATTTTATAATCATCCCAATAATGACCTTTACAAACAGGGAATCATTTGGAAGTGAAATGCTACATTTACTTGTCATGTCTCTCTAATCATCTTCGATCTGGAACAGTTCTTCACTTTTTCCTTAATTTTCTTGAATTGATACTCGTGAAGATTGTTTTGAAGACTGTCTCTCAATTTGAGTTTGTCTGATATTTCCTCATGATTCAGTTCAGGTTATATATTTTTGACAAGAATATTCCAAAAGTGATTCTATGTTCTTCTCATTGCATTTGTCAACTGATGCATGACTTCAATATTCCTATTACTAATGATATTCAATTGGATCACTTGATTGTCAGGCTTCACCACTGTAAAGTTACACTTTTCCTTTATAATTAAGTATGTTGTGGGGAGGTATTTTGAAGCTGTGCATATCCTTTTCTTCATCTAACTTTCAATTTATTCACTTACATGTTTATATATATCAGAATTGAGTTTATTATTTTATTCAGTAGATTAAATCAGTTATTTTTATATTGATGCTCAGTTGTCCCTGATTTAACTGTTTGGAAC
This sequence comes from Lasiurus cinereus, assembly GCA_011751065.1. Taxonomy (NCBI): domain Eukaryota; kingdom Metazoa; phylum Chordata; class Mammalia; order Chiroptera; family Vespertilionidae; genus Lasiurus; species Lasiurus cinereus. The sequence goes on along the minus strand of JAAGEH010000041.1, from coordinate 32,457,660 downwards.
CAAGCTGGGTTTTGTGTTCTTTTAACATGTTACCATTATTATAAATGTTTTAAATTTTAAGAAAGAATCATGACATTAATGCTACATAGTATGCTATTGTAAGAATATAACATAATTTGTATAAATAAACTCTTGGGAGCATTTTGTTTTACTTTTTTTTTTTTTTTTAGGAATTTGTATAGTATAGTCAGATTGCTCTCTGCAAGCTTTATAACAATTTGCACACCTACCAGCAGTATGTATGTGCCAGGTATCCATTTCTCCATACTCTCATTAATAATCAGAGACTATTTGTAAATAAAAGGAACTTTGTAATTATAGGGAAACTTTTAGAAGTCAAATTACCCTGTACACTAAACATTAGAAGGAGATAACAGGACTCTATAAACAAGGGGGAAAAACAGGGCTTACTTTATACAAAGTATCGCAGAAAATATGTAAACATACTTTAACAGCTAATAGCTCAGTTTTGAAAATGAAATTTATTTTAATAAATGAAAGAATGAGAGAGAGGGCCGAAAACCAGGACTATAGGCTTTATTAGAGGAGAAGGATCCTGCTGGCTGTCTCAAATGGGGAGAACAGCAATACGTGCAGAGGTGAACACGCTTTTTGAGGGAAGGAATGGGAAGGGATAGGGATTAGGGTACTCGGCATGCGCTGATCGGTGGTTTCATATAAGACACATGATTAGGCACTTAGGTACTTAGGAATCAAAAGCTTAGGGTATTTGTCAAGTGCTGATTGGTGGTTCAGTGTGTAGTCCATATAAAGTATCTGGTTAAGTTCTCAGGAATGTCTAGGCCGCAGGTGCAGATTACAACATACTCCATCCATCAGTTGGGGGTAGGGAGGATCTACCAATAAGCACTACCTTTTTAATTATTCAAAGTGTATGTATACATTTTTGGGGGACACTCCTATGTCTTTTACTGTTTTTTTTCCTTTTCTCTTTAAATCAGCAGCACACACACACAAAAAAAGGTATCTCAGAACTAAAACAATTATTCTTTGTGATGCTGATTTCATAAGGAAGACAATTTAAAGTAGGTATATTACAATGGGGCCTTTTACTTTTCTCATGACTTGCTCATTTCTTTCAAGTAACTTTCAATGACTGATCAGTCATTGGTCTCAAAGGTCTGAAACCAATTCTCTACTAACCACCTGTATACACAAGGGGAAAAAACAGGGCTTACTTTATACAAGGTATCCCAGAAAATATGTAAACATACATATTTTCTTCATCTCTAATTTAAATTAATATTATTTCTAAGGCACCTTCTCCTTAAAACTGGAAGGTCATATAAAATTTTATTCTGAGTTAAAAAAGAGTGGTTCTTTTTAAGCTGCAAAACTGATTGAATTTTGTAATAAACATGTTCCTCATATACCTACTGGCAACTGTGAATTACAGGAAATATCAATTCATTATTTATGGGCTAATTTTATTGTAGGACTTTGCTTGTTAATCCTCCCTTTGCTTTTAATATTAGCCTATCTTGTTGCACTTTTGACTGTTTAGTACAGAGGAACAGAATAAATTAGATATAAATTTAAGAGGTAAATGTATAAAAAAAGAGGTCACGATAAACTAAAGGATATGGGGAGGATTATTAAGTAAACGGGATTATGATAATACTTGGCTATTTAGGAAAGATTTTACTTAGATTTGCTATAGATCATATACTAAAATAAGTTCTAGATGGATTAAATATTAAATATTAAAAATATACTCTAAAAGCAGAAGAAAATAAAAGTAATACTATTTACTAAATCTTAAGCTTATATAATAATAAAATAATGAAGAAAATTATTAAGATCAATTGGTTTGACCCCTTAAAAATTAATTTGGGAAAGCAGTTTGGCATTTTTTATATATATTTTTTTTCTATTGATTTCAGAGAGGAAGGGAAAGAGTGAGAGAGAAACATCAGTTAAAGAGAATCATTGGTCAGCTGCCTTCTGCACAGACCCCCACTGGGAATCAAGCCTGTAACCCAGGCATGTACCCTGACTGGGAATCAAACTGTGACCTCCTGGTTCTTAGGTCAGTGTTCAATCACTGAGCCAAACCAGCTGGGTTGCAGTTTCTCCAAACAATCTGTACATAAATGTTCATAGCACCTTTATTTGTAATTGTAAAATACAGGAAAAAATCAAAATGTCCTGCATGGAGTGAGTGGAGAAATAAACTGTGGTATACTATCTAATAAAAGAGTGATATGCAAATTGACCATACCTCCTCTGCATCCACAAGCCACACCCACCAACCAATCAGGAGCAAGTATGCAAATTAACCCAACCAGGATGGCTGCAGTCACAGAGAGAGCAGGAGGCTTGGGTTTCCCTGGCAGTGGAGAAGCCAAGCTTTCCGCCTGGCCTGGCCTGGCCTGCCTTGGCCTCCGCTTAAAGCTACAAAGTTTCAATTATAGAAGATAAATAAATCCCAGATACCAAGGCCTCCACTTGGGCTGCAGGAGGGCATGGCCAGCCTGAAAACCACCACAGGCCCCTCACCCAGGCCACACCACACCCCAAGGCAACCCCACCCTGATCCGGGACATGCTTCAGGACAAACCAGCCAGCCCTTCACCCATGCACCAGGTCTAATCCTATCTAATAAAAGAATAATATGCAAATTGACTGTCACTCCAACACAAGATGGCTGCCCCCATGTGAACACAAGATGGCCGCCACAAGATAGCCACCAGGCCTGCAAGGGAGGGCAATTGGGTGCAATCAAGCCTGCAGGGGAGAGCAGTTAGGTGTGACCAGGCTGGCAGAGAAGGGGAGTTGAGGACGACCAGGCCTGCAGGGAAGGGCAATTAGGGGGGACCTAAGCCTGCAGGGGAGAGCAATTGGGGGAGACCAGGCCTGCAGGGGAGAGAAGTTAGGGGCAATCAGGAAGGCAGGCAGGCGAGTAGTTGGGAGCCAGTAGTCCTGAATTGTGAGAGGGATGTCTGACTGCCCATTTAGCCCTGATCCTGGTAAGACATCTCTCAAGGGGTCCCAGATTGGAGAGGATGCAGGCTAGGCTGAAGGGGACACACACCCCTGTGCATGAATTTTATGCACCAGGCCTCTAGTATCTATATAATAGAATACTACTTAGCAATAAAAAGGAATGAACTATATTTACAACAATTTAAAACTATTTTTACAACAATTCTTATCCAAATTGTAGTGATGATTAGTACTCAAATCTAACATATATATGTGAAAAATATCCTAGAAACACACACAACACAAAGAAAAAAAAAACTAAACAAGTGCTATCATTAATTACCATATTATTGGGGGGAAACTGAGTGGAATATTCACAATAACTATATTCTTCTTGTGCATCCTAAATGATTTCAGAATTTAAAATTATCCAAAATTAAATTGTGTACATGTAGGCACTGGAATATTTTGCTAAAACAAAATGAGCTATAAAGCCATGAAAAAACATGGAGGAACCTTAGGTGCATATTACTAAGTGAAATAAGTCACTCATACGGTATATACAGGCTACATATATACTGTATGATCCCAAGTATATAACATCCTGGAAAAGGCAAAACTTAGAGATAGCAAAGATATCAGTGATTTCCAGGAGTGGCAGGGTAGCAGGAAGGATAAACAGGTGGAACACAGGGTTTTTTAGGGTAATGAAATTACTCTGTATAATACTATAATGGTGGACACATGTCTTTATACATTTGCCTCAACCCAAGGAATGCATAACACCAAGAGTGAATCCTAATATAAACTCTGGACTTTAGGTATCAATGATATGTTAATATACTGTAGGCTCATCAGTTGTAACATATATTGCTGTGGTGGAAGATGTTCTTAATAGAAGAGGCTATGAATGAATGGGGGCAGGGAAATATATGGGAAATCTCTATCTTCTGTACTTTTGCTATGAACCTAAAACTACTCTTTAAAAAATAAACTATATTAAAACAAAACAAAAGAATCAACTTGGGTTAAAAATTGAAAAGCACAATCAGGAAAATATTTGTAATAATTATTAGAGATAAAATGTACATATTAAAGATAAAATGTTTTATTTATAAAGAGCTCATACAAATTCATAAGGTAAGCTGGAAAGAGGACTTAAGAGAACAAGCAAGTGCCCTCAAAGAGAACTTCTTTAGATATACTTTTGTGTTTATTTGAAATTTGTTGAAATCCCCAAATTTAATAATGGATGGATGATCAGGCCAGCAGGGGAGGGCAGTTGGGAGGGACCAGGCCTGCAAGAAACATACACTAGAAGAGAGAAAAAATTTTGGATTATTATTATAGTGGTGAAAAGTCATCTCACCTAAGAGGAAAATAGTTTAAAATATACAAAACAGAGCATGGTAAATTTGCAATTGTTTTGGAGTAGCTTAGAGAATTTTGAAAGATCTTATCCTCAAAAAATATCTTTTTTTTTCCCCAGTTATAAATTAATTATTTGAAAGCAAGTGAACAATGGAGCCAGACGTCATTCAAATGTACTCTTCATCCCCACCACCACTGGACAATGGAGCCGAGGATGAGGATGAGGATGAATTTGGGGAATTTGGAGGGTTTTCAGAAGTTAGCCCTTCCAGTGTAGGGTTTGTTGAATTTGAAACACCAGATTGTACTCGTCCCAAGGAAGAGTTTGTACCTTCAAACCATTTTATGCCAATTCATGATTTCTCAGAAAATGTAGATAGCCTTACAAGCTTTAAATCCATTAAAAATGGTAATGATAAGGATATCACTACTGAACTTTCTTCTCCTGTGAAAGGACAGTCTAATATTTTGCTCTCTACCACCAGCAAAGAAGTAATTCCATCTGAAACTTTAGATACTTCCATTGATGGCATAGAAACTCCAGGAGATTTAAATAAAATAATGGAGCAGAGACAGAATGTTGGAACACCTGAAAGTTTCTCTCCAAGAGATTTTAGAACTGATAGGAATGTTGTTCATCAAAACAAGCATTTAGAGAGTTGCAATGGTGAAAAGCCTCCTTGTCTGGAGATTCTAACAAATGGGTTTACAGTATTGGAAACTGTAAATCCTCAGGGAACAGATGATCTGGACACTGTAGTGGATTCAAAAGGAAGAAAGCCTCTTAGCACTTATGGTACTGAGTATAATTTAGACTGTGCACATAGTCCTGCTGAGGAATTTGCAGATTTTGCCACATTTTCCGAAAAAGAAAGGATACAACTAGAAGAAATAGGATGTGCTATTTTAAATGATAGAGAAGCACTAACCATTCAGGAAAACAATAAAATTAATAGAGCTAATGAACTGAATTCTGTAAAAGAAGTGTCTTTGGGTAGAAGCTTTGATGATAAAGGACACATTGAAGGAGAGGATCAGATTTGCCTTTCAGAAACAAGCATGAAGAGTAACAGAAGTCTCAGTACTAAAATACAAGGCCTTCCAACATTACAACAGGATGAATTTTTAAATTCAAGTGTACAATCAAAGGCTTGGACTTTAGTAGACTCAGCTGATAATTTGGAAGCCAATAGGAGAGAACCATGTAAAACTGAGGAAAAACTTAATTTATTTACTTCCAAATGTACTGGCCTATGCATGGATTCTGTTAAAACTTTTGATGCTGATGATGAAGTTAGTTCTTCCAAAGAAGAAAATAGAAAGTTTACTGATTACCAAAGCCCCAGCATTGATCCTACAGAAGAAAATGTTTTGGGCGATCCTATAAGTGTAAAAAATGGTGATAGTAATAACGACTTTGTGACTTGCAACGATACTAACGAAGATGATTTTGGTGACTTTGGCACAGCTAGTGGCACAGCTCCAGCTTTTGTTACTGGCACTCAAGATTCAATGAGTGATGTCACTTTTGAAGAGTCTTCAGAGCACTTTCCACATATTAGTGAACCAGGTGATGACTTTGGAGAATTTGGGGATACAAATGCTATTTCTTGCCAAGAGGAAATTATATTTACCGAGTTAGACCGAAAACAAAATTCTGATAGTTTTTCAGAGGAATGTAAGTTGGAAAGAAAGTTTACAGGATCTAAATCAGTCTCAAAACTAAAAATTGGGCAAGAAGGTGAGTTTGGAGATTTTGATCCTGTGCCAAATATTCAAGATGACTGCAGTGCTTTCCAAGACTCTGATGATTTTGCGGACTTCAGTTCAGCTGGTCCTAGCCAAGTTGTAGATTGGAATGCTTTTGAGGATGGACAGAAAGATAGTTGTTCTTGGGCTGCTTTTGCAGATGAGCAAACTGCTGAGTCTCATCATCGGAAGGAAGCCTGGCAGTCACATAGGACAGATGAAAAGACTGCTGCCCCAGAAACCCTCAAAACGCACAGTGTCCCTTTAGCAACTTCCAAAGGAGCAGTTGCTGGTGGCTATGTACAGGAAACAGCCACTTCAGTTCAGGTATTTACTAATTTTCTCTATTTTACATAACATAAACTATGGAGGCTTCTTAATTTAACTTTAAAAAAATATTTTTAAATTGAATATCTGTTGAGTATGAGACATAATGCTTGCCTGATTTGTAGGTCATTTACATTTTTTACAAATCTTTGGTAAACTTGAAATAGACAGTCTTTCAGTAATGATTAATAAAAATTTTCTTTGTCTCAAGGAATTTTTTAATATTTCTCTAAATATTGTTTTTTTATTAGTATGAATATTATCAAAATTAATGCTTGGTCCTTAAGCTTAGTTTAAAGACCCTATGAATAAAATCAGAATTTATAAATTCTACTTCTCTAGTTATCTTTTGCTAAGCAAACCATTTTATATTCATCAAAAATGTAAAAATTCAATTAGTTAATTATTCTAGTGAATTCTTCAGTGTTTACTTTTACAGTGGTTTTAAAAGAAGGTGAAACTGAGCTTTAGAAGACTTTTAAGTTTCAGAAAACAATGTCTTTTCATTTTGTCTATCAGAGAAAAACCTAGGAAATTGAAGTTAGTTTTTCTTTTGTTTGTTTGTTTGTTTTTTAAATATATTTTATTGAATTTTTACAGAGAAGAAGGGAGAGAGATAGAAAGTCAGAAACATCGATGAGAGAGAGACATCGATCAGCCGCCTCCTGCACGCCCTACAGTGGAGATGTGCCCACAAGCAAGGTACATGTCCCCAACCGGAATCGAACCTGGGACCTTTCAGTTCTCAAGCCGACGCTTTATCCACTGAGCCAAACCGGTCTCGGCTGAAGTATAGTTTTGATAGCAGAAGAATGCAAGCAGAATTTGAAATCTCAACCTATGCTGAAAGCTATAGGGACTTGAAGAATAGAAAAAAAATTTTGAAAAAAAAACAAACAGATTTGGGCCTTATAATTTACCAATAACAGGTACTAAAAGACCTGAGGTAATGGTAAGAGAGTAAGGTTTAGATATAGTAAGAGACAACCATGGTTGACTTATTATGGCTATATTATTTGCTTATAATTTCTTGCAAATGTACATTTACGGCCACTCTTGTTGAGTAAGGATATCAAGGAGAATTATTTTTTAGTTCCCTGTACTTTATCATCTTCTGGTATAGTCCCCTTTAGAGAAGATTCATTAAGGTTTATTTTCATCTAAAGTAGCCCCTAGAGGTGCAGCTTGATACCCAAGTTGTTCCTCTGGCTACATTTTGCCTTTCTTCAACCCCAGGGGTGTGAAAGAGAACACTTGAAAATAACTGCTTTACACTGACAATTGATATATGTAACACTTGGTCCTCAAGCTTAGTTTAAAGATCCTGAGACTAAAATCAGAATCTATAAATTCTATTTCTCTAGTTATCTTTTGCTAAACAAACCATTTTTAATTGGAAGTATTTCCAAAGTCTGAATGTTAATTGAAATGGTTATACATCATTGCTTTAACATCTTTAATACTTTAAGATATTGTCGAAATTATGGTATTGCCAGTTGGAAATTTCATCGGAAGGAAGCCTGGCAGTCACATAGGACAAATGAAAAGACTGAGATACCCCAAAAACCCTCAAAATGCACAGCTAATCACTTTTCATTTGACTTTGAGTGTCTTAATAGCTAAATTTGCTAATTCAGTTATTACATGATTTGGCTAATGTTTTATATCTGATGAGGAATTTATTATTGAGGCAGAAGCTTGCAATTGTAAAGAAGTAATGAATTAATTATACAATGCAAAGCAAAGACTGTTGGTTTTAACTAATCCTTTTCATAGTTAGTTTCATCTTACTAGAGTATAAGGTAACACTGGTATTGGATGATCTTTAATTTATGGCATTAGAACATTTAACATCATCATATAATGAATTTTTAAAAGTATGACCACTTTAAAAAGGATTTATTTTGCATCATACAAGTTTATAGAAGTTATTTATGTATAATTTGTTAATTTTTGGAATTTTCTGTATCTGAGTTTGAATCTTAACTCAGTCTCTTATTAGCTTTATGATTTAAGAGCAGTTACTCTGAACTCAATTATCTGTAATATCTACTTCAAAGGACTTTTGTGCAGATAAAATGACAGTAAATTTTAAAATGAGTGAAAAAATCTGAAACACCAAAATTTTTACTATGATTCTATTTTTAAAAAATAAAACAAACTGTGTATATGTGGCAAGATGCATTAAAGACTTCCTGAGATTTATTTGGCTCAGGCCTTAGGCTTTTATTTTTGCTGAATGAGTTACACAAAAGGAGCAGAACTTAGAGATGGGTGTTGAAATAGACTGCTGGAAAGGGCTGGAAGAGAACTTTGGAAGAAAGTTGAGGTAGGAGAATGGGTAAGCTCTGCTGACTGAGTAGTTTGCAAATAACTTTCATTCTTATCCTACTCTTGTGAAGGAAGCTTGTGGCCTGCAATTTCTTTCTTTTTCCAGGATATGCTGAGCTATTCCAGCAGGGCTCTTAACATTTTAATAAAATATCCCTTCCTTGAGTCAAGAGACAAATCAGTTATTGTGGCTTTATTGCAATAATTTATTACTTAGGGGGAAAATCAACCAAGAAGAAATTTTTCAAAGTTATAAAATGTTCTTAGATAAACTAATTATCAGAAGTGGGGCTAGCAAACAACAAAGGGGATTTAAGCCATACATGACCATGTATCGATAACTATTCTTCCTCTACAGTGAAATTTGCTTTTTTAAAGTTCAATATATTCCATTATCATTAACAGAGAAAAGTAGGTAGTGGTATCTCTAGTGTATAAATTGGAAAACTATTCTTCACTTTTTGGGCTAAGATTTAAAACAAAATGACAACAAAAGTCCTCTTTCAAAACAGTTCTTTTTTCCAAAAGACCATTGTTTATATTGTTTTAACAGGTTTGTTTGTCTACGTGTCAATTTTCCAGAAAGGAACCTTGACTGATAACCAAGATACCTTTTCTTAAGAATATAATAAAGAAGATAATGTCATAAGCACTGCAATTAACTTTGAGCTTTTGTAAAATTTGAAAAGTATTACTCTGATGTTATTTGATAATTTAGGTAATTAGTGAGTAATTTTTTTTAAATATTAATTGGCTATGGAAGCTATGAGTCATTCTTTCTTATTAGGTATTTAATTGATAATGCTATAGGGAAAATAATTTAGATGAAGATTTATTTTGAGAGCTTTAAATATTAAGAATATCACAAAAAGGAAAAAAGAGAATCTCTAATACTTCGGCTTATGTTATTTTCAGATTAAGTTATTGGTTTGTTCAGAATGCCAACTTTTGAAAGTTGGCATTCTCAAACTGAGTATAACTAATCCTATATTTTCTTTTTTTTAATTTAATCTTTATTGTTCAGATTATTACAATTGTTCCTCTTTTTTCCCCCATAGCTCCCCTCAACCCAGTTCCCACACCACCCTCTGCTCTTAAACCCCCCCCCCCACACTGTCCTCATCCATAGGTGTACCATTTTTGTCCAGTCTCTTCCTGCACACCCCACCGAGAATTGTCAGTCCACTCCTTTTTTATGCCCCTGATTCTATTATATTCACCAGTTTATTCTGTTCATCAGATTTTTTTTCACTTGATTTTTAGATTCACTTGTTGATAGATATATATTTGTTGTTCATAATTTTTTATCTTTACCTTTTGCTTCTTCTTCCTCTTCTTAAAGAATACCTTTTAGCATTTCATATAATACTGGTTTGGTGGTGATGAACTCGTTTAGCTTTTTCTTATCTGTGAAACTCTTTATTTGACCTTCAATTCTGAATGATAGATTTGCTGGGTGGAGTAACCTTGGCTGTAGGTTCTTGCTCTTGATCACTTTGAATATTTCTTGCCACTACTGTCTGGCCTGCATAGTTTCTGTTGAGAAATCAGCTGACAGTCATATGGGTGCTCCCTTGTAGGTAACTGTTTTTCTCTTGCTACTTTTAATATTCTTTGTCTTTTGCTCTTGGCATTTTAGTGATGATGTGTCTTGGTGTGGTCCTCATTGGATTCCTTTTGTTTGGGTTGCGCTTCCTGGACTTGTAAGTCTATTTCTTTCCCAGGTGGGGGAAGTTTTCAATCATTATTTCTTCAAATAGATTTTCAGTATCTTGCTCTCTCTCTTCTTTTGGCACCCCCATAATTCTGATGTTGGTATGCTTGAAATTGTCCCAGAGGCTCCTTACACTATCTTCATATATTTGGATTCTTTTTTCTTTTTGCTTTTCTAGTTGAGTGTTTTCTGCTTCTTTGTTTCAAATCTTTGACTTGATTCTTGTGTTCCTCTAGTCTGCTGTTAGATCTCTGTATAATATTTTTTATTTCAGTCAGTGTATGTTTAAATTCTAGTCGGTCCCTTTTCATATCCTCGGGTCTCGCTAAATTTATCGGCCTTTTCTAGGAAACTCTTGAAAAATCTTATAACCATGGTTTTGAATTCTATATCCAGTCATTTGCTTTCCTCCATTTCTTTCATTTGTGATCTGTTTCTTTGTCTCTGCATTTTCACTGTGTACCTGAATTGATAGAGTGGCTTTGTGTGCTAGGTGTCCTATAGGACCCAATAGCTCAGCTTCCCCAGTTACCTGAGGTGGACGCTCTTAGTGCACCCCTTTGTGGGCTGTGTGCACAGATTTGTTGTAGTTAAGTCTTGATTGTTGTTGGTATCACTGGGAGAAATTGACCTCCAGGCCATTCGGCTGTGAGGATCAGTTGTGTCTACGCTGGGAGAACTTCTGTCTTGGAGACACCCTTATGGGAGAAGACTTGTAAAAGCCTCTGTGCTCACTTGGATGGGGCGGAGTCTCCAGGCAGAGCAGACAGCATTGGTTTCCCTTCAACCCTGACCTAATAGGCCCCTGTGTCTCAGTGTCCCATGATAATCCCTGCAAGCACCTCTGAGAGAAAGCCACCTTTGAGTTCCGCTCACTGCCAGACAGTCCAGTTTCTCCCTGAATGAGTTTGGGTCTCCAGAGTCTTGCCCAGAACTGGAGTTCAGTGCAGTCAGGAGCTTTTGTCTCCATCCTGCTTGAGAATGCCAGCCACGCACTCAGTTGTCAGTCCTCTCCATGCACACGTTTCGGTACCTCTGCCTCCTGCAGCTCCTCCTAGGCTCAGTGTGCTTTTCTCTTTCCTTCTAATTGTAGAATTTCCACTCAGCCAGCCTTCCTGTGGTTCTGGATGATGTTCGTTTTGTCTTTTAGTTGTAGTTTTGAAATTGTTGTACAAGGCAGCAGTTTAGCTGTTTATCTATGCCACCATCTTGGTTTCTCTCCTAAACCTCTGTTTTCACCTTTGTTTAATCATCTGTCTGAGGCTTGTGAAAGTTTCCTTTATTTGGGGAACACTTCAATTTATGACTGAAAATAGAAGTAAGCAACAAAATAAAGAAATTAAGTGGTCAAAAGATACAAACTTTTAGTTATATAATAAATAAGTCCTGGGATGAAAAGTACAGCATGATGATTATAATTCATAATACTGTATTTTATATCTGAAAATTGCTAAGAGAATAGCTCTTAAAAATTCTCATCACAAGAAAAATTTGTAACTGTGTGGTAATGAATGTTAAGTAGACTTATTGTGGTGGTCAGTTTGTAGCATACACATGTATAATCATATATTATATACCTAAAATTAATATAATGTTATATATCAATTATATCTTAAGAAATTAAGATTTTGGCCTTATGGCTCTTTGCAAATCTGAAGTATTTGGATAGTGATTCCTTTTGTTATTTTTCTCTTAAAAAAATTTTGAAATTCCTGGCTTTGATTCCAAAATAGATACAAATGTTTATTAGATTTATCCAAAAATTATGTAGAAATTGCAGAGCATCTTTTTAGAGCCTCATGAATATTATAAAGTCGCTTTTATATAGTTTAAAATTGGAAACTGACAAGTATACAATTGTAGGTTGTACTTGATATCTTACTTAATATTTAATGGTGTTGAGGCATAAGGTATCTTTTTAAATGGAAGATTATATTACCCGGTGGATTTTATGTGTCTTCTAAACTTCCACGTTATGGTGCTATCAATATTAAAACTATTAACAACAATCAACTTCTGTTCCTAAGAAAGAAAAAACTAACTAGAAATATGTTTAAGGAATTTTAAAAATTACCTTAAATACAAAATACATTAAAGGAGTTATATATTTGAATGGCATAAGAACCAGAGTCTAGGACCCCCTATTTGTACTGGTCTTACACACTACTTTGAAAAACTGAATGAGACCTGTAGTACACTTAATCTGCTCATACTTCAGTTGTTTATAAAATAAAAGTGTATTAGTTAGTTAGCACTCTCCAGAGAAATAGAACCAGGAGAATGGATGGATGAATGGATGAAGGGGGAGTGGCGGAGGGATGGGGGGAGTTGCTTCATGCATTTTGAAGACTGAAAGTCCCAATCTCTACAGTCTTTGAGCTATTATCTTCAGTGATTGGATGAGGCCCACTCATATTAGGAAAGACAGTCTACTTTACTCTATCTACCAATTCCAGTGTTAATCTCATCTAGAAACACCTCCACAGACATACCAGAATAATGTTTGATCAACCTCTAAGCACCTCATGGCCCAGTCAAGTTGACACCTAAAATTAACCATATGGGAACCACATATCTATGTATAGCTTTCAAAATTTTTAGAACACTTGTAACTTGTTTGTGACTGGGGCTACCAGTGGGGAAATTCTGCAATAGATAATATGACTTATTTGCACAAGAGGGTAAAAGGCTGCTTATACTAATATATGCTAGGGCAGTGGTCAGCAAACTCATTAGTCAACAGAGCCAAATATCAACAGTACAGTGATTGAAATTTCTTTTAAGAGCCAAATTTTTTAAACTTCTTCTAAACCCATTTCTTCAAAATAGACTCGCCCAGGTCATGGTGAAAGAACCTATTTTGTGGAAGAACCACATTCAAGGGGCCAAAGAGCTGCATGCGGCTCTTGAGCCACAGTTTGCCGACCATGGTTCTAGGGATATGGTGGAACTGGGAATTCATACATGATCCTTTGTCCCCCATTGATGAATTAAACAATCAAGTAGTTAATTGTTTTTGCTTTCCCAGAAATCCTATCTGTTTTGAAAAATTAAAATTAAAATATAAAAACACTTAAGGTAATAAGTGACCTTGATAGGAAAACAAATACGTTTGAAATGAGAAATGCTACAAAAGCCAGTTTTCCTTTGGAGAGTATACTAACCAAGGCCACATAGGACTTTTGTGAGCTCCTTCCCCATAAAAGACACTTAAAACTTTTTTATAACAGTATAAAGATGAGTATGTTAATATTAGATATTAAAACATTTTCATGAACCCCTAAAATTATTGTGGGCCCTAGGCCCTGTGCCTGTTGTATAAGTTGGTCCTGGCATAGTATAATACTAAAAGCAAGGCTCTGGAGTCCCACTGCTACATTCAGATTCATGTTTCAGCACTAACTTGTGCATTATCCACTTCCCTGAACCTCAGATTTAAAGAATAATCCAAGTACTTACTTCAAAACTCTTATTATGAAGATAAAATAAAATTGTGCATCTAAAGGTCCTTAGTTAGCATAGTGCTTTGCACATAATAAGTGCTCAATAAATGTTAATTGTTACTGAATAATCTCAGAAATGAACTTGGAAAGTGGTCTTCAAAGGTGCAAGAAATAGTGTCGCTAACTGGATTTTTTTTTTTGGTGAATAGCAGAAATTTATAGACAAATGAGAATTTTGTGGGAGTACCCCTAATTCTGGCTCTATTTACCCATCAAACTATTTTGAAAGCAAAGCTGCTGCTTTGGGCTAGTTTCCATTCTCAGAATAGTTTTGATAGGTAGGAACTCTTATGGGAATAAGTGCCCTTCTGTGCAAGTAATAAACCTCCTTATTTGGTTTCCTAGCACTGGACATGAATAAAGAAAATGAAAAGGGAATCTGGCACCTCCCTTGAAGAGCATTTCACTTTCAACCCTGCATTTATTAGAGCCCCCAGTTCTTAAAATGTTTAATGGCTAGATGTGCTACTGTTTGCTAGGCTTAGTATTTGAATTTTGTATGAATTGAAGGACATGATTGAGTTATGTAAACTGGTATACAGCCAACCAGTCATCAGTTTCTAAATTCCAAATTTAAGGGAGAATTGATAGTTCTTTTTCCTCTTTGACTTTGGTGTTGAAGGCATTTAAAATTTAAGTATTTGATGTGAATATTTTATTTAGTTACTATTATAATCTCAGCTAAAATTTAGTATGCTATCTATGTACACTTTTGTTACCCTCACATGAATGTAGAGCATAGCACTGATGAGTAAAAATTTTCAATTTGCTTTGTTGAAAACTATGCATTGTTGTGTTGAATGAAATTACTTGCTTTTTTAAGCAAATCAGCAGTTAATAGTTGAATACCTTATCTAATGACTACAAATGTTTGAAAGACAAAAGAAAAGTGGATAAAAATATGATTTAATGAAAAGAAAGTAGGCTTTAGCATCTGGCTTTGGGTCAAATCCTTGCTGTGCACCATGCCAGCTTATGACTGGTTAATTATATTAACCTCCCTTTATTTTCTTCATCTATAACATGGACACAATACTTGTCTTTCAGGGTTTCTTTTAAAGGATTTATCAAGTAATATATGTAGAGCATCAAGCATAGTTCATTACATAAAGGCATTCATTCAGCTATTATTTTTTATAAATGTTAAATTATATAAATATATCCAATCTGTGTATAAAAATTATTTAGATGGCTTACAATAAGATATACTTTAGCAAATAGAACAAATATGCCCCCTGCAGTCTTAAATAAAAGTGATGCTTTAAAAAAAAAAAGTCGATTTTTACGTTGATAATAGTTAATATTCCTGTACCAGTTACGTATAGGAATCTAGATATTAGAAATTCAAGATAAGGGATAGTCCTTGACCTCAAAGCTCCTATAATTTTTAAAAATTGAATTTAGAACTCTTTGACGACACTATAATATAGTGGCAATATGTTTTGGGTAGTGCTCTTCAGTTGGACCCTGGCTACTTGAATCTTTGTTACTTGTTTATTGCCCTACCTCAGTTGGGCAAACTGTGGCCTAAGAGACAAATATGTCCTGACACCTGTTTAGTACCTAAAGTTTCATTAGAACACACCCACACTTGCTGGTTTATGGATGGCCTGCACAGCCGAAGTATTTACTATCTAACCCTTTATGAAAAATATTGCCTGGTTCATTCAACAATAGATTTGAAGCAATTTAATGTAATGTCTAATCCTAGACATATGGAACTTTCTTTTCAAATTACTATGTAATTCATATTCTTTATGAGAAAAGATTGGGAAAGAAGTAAAATATTGAGGTAATCAGGTTAATATAATGCTTTGTTTCCTCACATACATTTCACTAATTTAAGAATTTTCTTGCTGGTATACCTAAGACTTGTGTACTATTGCTCAAATGACGGAATGTGTTTTGGAGTCATTTCTTTCTTACTTTCATAAATATGTTGTTATTGTTGTTTTATCCCATTTAACAAAGAAGATACCAGAATGATTCTGTTTTAATTTACAGAGAAATAAAAATTTGGTCTTATGTGAGTTTTGTTTACCTTCCCTGCCGAGGAGATGCCAGCACTCCTCATGTTTCCAATTAGATGGTTATCTGATCCCTTTAAAAGTAATGTCTGTCCATTCCCTCTGTTGAAGCCTTTAAGCACTGGTCCCCTTGACACACTCAAGTTTCACAAGCCGTGGGATCTTGAGTCTACTTTTTACTGGAAGTTTCATAATTGATACTGAGAACTTTTCTCATATCACAGACATGAATATAATAAAGATTTTAGAGTAACTTGCAGAGAGCAAAAGAGTACCTGAGACTAATTATGCAGTATTAAGTTTTTTGCTCTGATATTGCTTTCAAAAGAGATTTTAATTTGGAAAATGTTTGTGAAAAATTTTCCTTTTTTGTTTTCCTGTTTGCTGACTGTACTAAACAACAGAAATCAAGCGATAACTTGTGTGCCTTATTTGGCAGGAAGTACCACCATGATGTGGCATTTTCTTGTACACTGGGTGTCATTTCAGAAATACACTTAATCTTCCAACAAGCCATAACACGTTAACAATTTGTATTTCTTTTTGATGCTTAATTAGTAAGTTGAACTACTATTCAATTTTAAATGTATCTGAAATAGGAAAGTGAGAATAAATGTTATTCTAGGTTGCACATATAGAATAAACCTAGTAGTAACCAAAAATGTAAGTTAATCTAAATCCAATAAGTTTTAATTAATGAAAAAGCTCCAAATATAAATTTTCTTGGTGAAAATTCTTTGGAATATATGAGTTTTGCTTGGAGGAAAGGCATTATTTTATTCAAAAATACATATGTACATGCCATAGAAAAGTAGAGAAATGGAATTTCTAGAAGAAAACACAGATCATCAGAATAATGAGTTGTTGAATTTCTAAGTAAAAATTGAGACATTCTTTCCTATTTTGGTTTGCTCTCTTAGCAGCAGAGATGTTTCTGAAAGGCTTTCAGAATTCAAGTTTATGTCCAAGACAAAAAGGTTTGTTCAACTATAGTAGCATACTTTTATAAGCATTGATCTTATTGGTCCTAAATCTAGAATATGTGAGTGGTGATAAACATCCCAGTGTACTGTAAAGAATATGAATGCTATCTAGTATTTGTTTTTGCTTTGGACAATTAAGTCAGACTTTGAGATTGCTTTCTCACTTTATAATAGGGTAATAATTTCTTCTTTGTAGAATTTTCTAATGAATTAAATAACATGTTTCTAAAGTACCAGTAGCTTGTTGTATAGCTATATTTACTTTTTATCACTGTATCACCAAGATTGTTTAAAGTAATCATTTAAAACAGCTGTTCTATGAATAGTTGTGCTTCTTTCACAAGTATTTATTTGACTGGTAGTTTGCCTGTTTTATAGTAATGGACAGAGGGCTGTGTGTGTGTGTGTGTGTGTGTGTGATGAAGAAGAAATATGACATTAAAACTTGAGAAATGAAAATATATTTTTGGGGGGTGTTTTGGTACAGACAGCTTTACTAAACCGCCTGGAGCGAATTTTCGAAGCATGTTTTCCTTCCATGTTTGTCCCTGATACTGAAGAGGAAGTTACTTCCCTGAAGCACTTGCTGGAAACAAGCACCTTGCCAGTAAAAACAAGAGAGGCCTTAACTGAAAGTGGGTAAGTAGTAGAAAGTTGTTAGATAGCATGTAGATGTGTTAATATCAACTGTTCTATTTTATAAGATTATCTTAAACATTAAGTTTCTGAAACATTATTGTGTTAAAGTTTTAAAAAATCATATTGTGCTAAAAATACATGATTTTTTAAAACCTCCATGCGTCTCCATTTTTTAGCTTTTTTTCTGATATTTCTAAATCAGTATTCTAATCAGTCAGTCTTACATTTCATCTTTTGACTTCATAGTATGATGGATGGAAATTTAGATCTTACATCTGCTATTCTCCTTCATCATTTCAATATACTTATAGTTCTCGGTTAAATTTTCATTTGGTATTTTCATTATGACAATCACTAGAGGCCTGGGGCATGAAATTCATGCACTGGGGTGGGGAGGGGTCCCTCAGCCCAGCCTGAATCCTCTCCAATCTGGGACCCCCTGGGGGATGTCCAACTGCGGTTTAGGCCCAATCCCTCTCACAATCGGGGACTGCTGGTTCCCAACTGCTCACCTGCCTGCCTGCCTGCCTGATTGTCCCTAACTGCTTCTGCCTGCCAGCCTGATCACCCCCTAACCACTCCCCTGCCAGCCTGATTGATGCCTAACTGTTCCCCTGCTGGCCCGATTGCCCCCAACTGCCCTCCCCTGCAGGCCTGGTCCCCCACAACTGCCCTCCCCTGCCGGCCTGGTCACCCCTAACTGCCCTCTCCTGCAGGCCTGGTCACCTCTAACTGCCCTCCCCTCCTGGCCTGATTGCCCACAACTGCCCTCCCCTGCTGGCCATCTTGTGACCACATGGGGTGGCCATCTTGTGTGAGGGCATGATGGTCAATTTGCATATCACCTCTTTATTATATAGGATGTTAATAATGGTCCCAGCTTAGCCACTAATTCCATTATAATACAACTTTTTCCTAATTCTTTTTTCATTTCTAAGCCTTTCCCTACTAGCCAACAAACAGCCTGTAAATATAATTTTACTTGTGATCAAACCTGTCAGGTTGGCCATTCCATTTTTTTTTCCCCTGAGAACTTCCATCTTCCTATTCAATCCTCTTATACACATGTTGTCTTGGGGACTTCTGTTCACTTAGATCCCATTTTGGTGGCCCCACATCCTCTAATAGCCTCCTGAGAAAAAAGGTACATAGGAGATAAAGTTTTATTTTATTTTATTTTATTTACTCTCATGATAAATTTATAATCTAGGATCTTTTGTTGCTAGTGTTCTGAAATTTCACAATAAAATACGGGTCTTTTCATTCCTTGGACTAAACACTGGATGAGACCTTTCCGTCCAGAGACTCCTGCTCTCCAATGTAGGGCAGTTCCGCTTGTATTGATAATTACCTTCTTTCATTGTCTCTGTTTTCTTTCTGTTATTAGCTGTTAGAGGGTCTAGATAGATTTTCTAGTTTTAATTTCAACGTTATTTTCATTCCTGGACTCTTGCATTTCTTTACTTTCACCGCTTTCCCTCCATAGGTCTTCCCTTCGTAGCTTTCTGTGACCTTAGTATTTGTGGCTCAAGGTCTTAAGTATCTCTTAATTTCATTGACGATGGAGATTATTTTTGCTTCTTGACTTTTGTTTTGGGGTTGATAATCTGAGAAGAGAAGGGGAAAAGAAGGTTTATTTTTTGGCAGCTTAAAACTGTTTTTGTTTGCTTTTTTTATTGCTAGTTGTACATGTAGCTCATACTCTTAGACTCAGGAATCTCTTTCCAGAAAATTCATTCTAAGGAAATAGCACAACTCAACAACACACACCATAAAATACATGAAGATACTCTTGCCTTACTAACAAAAGCTGAGCATAAAATCTTATTTAAAACTGTAGGAGTATAGCTAAATAAATGATGGTGCAATTGGTCTTAATAGAACATTACACAACCATTGAAAAATACATATGTAAATGAGGAAATGCTTAAAATCTGAATAAAAGAATACAAAATTATATATATGCTATAATTGCAACTGTGTTTTGAGGATCAAAACTCAAGGAAATACAAATATTAAATGGCTGTAATAAGAAGGTAGAATGCTGAGTTGATTTCTTTCCTCCTTTTAAATATTTTTGCTTTAATATAAAAAACAACATACAGCCTAAATTTGTGCTTGTTTACTGGCATATTGTTTCCAATGAGTTTAACTTAGTTAAACTTTTCTAATGATTATAAGTTTTGTCTGTTGATTTAATTCAGATACTGCTTGTATGTATATTCACGATAGAGTCAAGATTAATTGGAATGTATAATATTTCACAGTTACATTAAAAGTAGGATTTGTGGTGAAAGCTATTGAGCAAATCATTGTTGGTGGCTTCATCATGACTTTACAGGGAACTGCTGGATGTATGGACTGAGCTACAGGATATCCACGATGCACATGGCTTGAGATATCAGTGGGGCGGCTCCCATAGCAACAAGAAGCTTTTGTGCTCCTTGGGAATAGACACCCGAAACATTGTGAGTTTGTTAGTAGCTTGGAAAATCCTTTAATCAACTTTTGGATGTTTTTAAATAATTACACTTCTATTTAAGCTGTGATCAGCTAATTCCTCAGAAAAATAAATATTAATTGGTTTAGATGTTCATGTATTTTGAATATGCCAATTTTTAAACATAAACCTATCTCAGTTTTTCTCCAATCAATATTTCTTATTTTTAGAAAAAGTTGTTTACTAGTTTTCCTTAACTATAAAATGAAAGAATTGGATCAGAAGATCAAAATTACAACCCCATATGGGCAATTTGACAATTTCTTCAATTTACCATTTTTGATGTATGTAGTAAAGCATTGCAAGCATATTTTGGAAAGTTATTTCATTTTATGACAGATCATTCTCTAAATATATGCTCTTTCTCTGTAACACCTGTATAGCTCTTCACGGGCAATAAGAAGCAACCTGTTATAGTGCCCATGTATGCAGCAGGATTGGTAAGTATAAAAATGTTTCTATGTGTATTTATCATTGCTGCATTTATATTAAATCACTTACATAATATGACATGTATTTTAAGAGAATTTAGTATGAGAACATTAAGGAAATAAGTATAATATCATTTTTTTAAGTCTTGATCTGAGGATATTTTTTATATTCCATTAGTTACAGACTTCTGATTTAGATTGAAAATTACTTTTAAAAGTGTTAGTGCTCATAACTCCTTGTAAAGTGAATTTCTGGAGGTCTCTCTTTTTTCTTGTGTATTTTCTAAATTGCTTTCAAGTAGAAAAAAGCTAAAATATCTGAAGACTTAGATACCATTTGTGTTAATCCAGTTGTGATCAATTTAAATAATGAAACTATTGATATATATATATATAAAAGCCATGAAGTACTAAATTATAGTAACTGAAAATGCCCATAATTGGTCCTTAGTTTTACCATTAATGTTGTAAATGTGTTGAATTTTGTTTTTGTTTTGTTTTGTTTTTTTAGATATGCCAGGTAGTCCAGGATAACTGAGGAATTTTCATACTGTACCATATCAAGATTCAGTCACATTTTAAAGTTGGATTTGTTTGTGGTTTTTGGTGTGTCATTGAGTTATTGGTGAATTAAAATGTCCTATCTAGTAAACTAAAAATATTTAAATTTTTTTTTTTGCCAATAACTTGAAAATACTATATTTGAAAAAGAAAGAAAAAGCTAAGGAACTCTTGGTGTGGAATATAACTTATAGCTCTTTATGTGCATGTAAAAATGGATTTGCTGTGGAGCTTGACCTTTCTTTAATCTAAAAATTTTTTCCATGAATAAGCTCTAATTATTGATATTGAATTGGACCATTTTGCTTTGTTCTGTTTTGTAGTTTTGTTTGTTTTGTGAAATTGGACAAAAACTTTTCTGCATTCATTCTTACCAGTTTCTGTTCCTTAATAAATAGTTACCTTACATTTTCAAAATACTTTGTTATCCTGACACTCTTTCCTGCTGTGGGTAAATATAATCCAGAATATTTATTTAAAGTTTTGCTTCTTTGTATTTTTTTTTCCTCAAGGAATAGCATTCCTGAAGTTGTTGGTGTTATTATCATATTCTAAGTAGGAAATATTAATTTTATTTGTGGGAGCTTTCTTCAGCAATAACCTACTTAATGCTTATGTTATAGGCTCATCACATTAGCCAGTTTTTAAAGTTTTGTGAGAGGTTAGAGATGAATATTTATGCTTTATTTTGCTAGCTTAATTACAATCTTTGTTAATAATAATTTACTATTTTTATAAGCTTTTAATTCCAAAGTTGATTTAGTAAATGCATCATTTTCTCATTCATTTTAGTAATGCTTTACATTTAGAAGTTTATCCTTTTTTATATCTGGCTTTAAATTTTAATTATGCCTTAATTTTTCCCATGGTGCCTTATGAGATGTTCAATATCTTTTGATCTCATCTGGAGAAATAGTATCTGAAATGACCATTTAAGTTACTGGTTCTTGGACTTTAATGTGAAATGGCTGTAAGACTTGTTAAAAACACAGAAAGCTGGGCACCACCCTCACAATTTCTTATTCTGTAGGTTTGAGTGGGGCTCAAGAATTTGCACATCTAACAAGTTCCCAGGGGATGCAGAAACTATTGATTGAGGACTACTATTGATTGAGAACCACTGGTTTAAGTGATAGCTCACATTAGAAAAGTTGGCTAAGACTAGTAATTGCCAAATACATTGTTTCCTTGTACTAGTATAAGGACACACTTATGCAAGGGGTATTGAGCTAGACCGTGCATTCATGACTTCAATCTGTAAATTGCTTAGGTAGCTTAATGCTCTATATTTTGGGAGAGGGAGGTTCTAGAAATTTACAGATTCTAACCTCCTCTCCACTCCCAGTAGAGGGACACTTTTATTTGGTCTGGTTAATAAATACTCAGAACTTAGCAAGTATTAGTTTTAAATGTATAAAAGCTTGGTTTTTTATTCAGGCCAATAACCCATTATATTTAATGTTTGGTAGAGTGTTGATGCAAAATACTGATTTTTTTTTATTTCTACACCCATTCCAAATATCTTTCTTTCTAACTCAAAAAGCATATTAGATTTTCATATACCTAGTGGAACATATAAGATGTTTTCTCCTCTGAAATGATTGTATCTCTGCTTGGCCAGTCCAAAGAACTAAGTGTTAAGGTTCCCATATTTTAGTTGAGCTAGAATCAAACACTAGATTCCCATGTGTTTTAAAATTAGCTCTCAGTTCTCCAAGCACCACCATGGTGTAATATGTATGAAAGGAGCCTTTTCCTGCAGATTCAGTGTCAGAAACATACAATTGTTGGATTCTTAGGGTTGGGATGTTATATCGTTGTGCTCACTTCTTAAAGATTCTCCCCATCCTCACCATCACAGCTTGTACTTTTGCTTTTGTGTGGCAGTGATAACCAGGTACTTTAAAACCAATTTGATTTAAAATACAGGGTTTTACTTCAGAAAGTTTGGGTTCCAAAGGTATTATTGTCAAACAGTTCCCATTATAGTGCAATAAAATTTAAGAATCGTTTCTTTTGTCTTTAATAAGTTTTTAAATAATCTTTTTTATCCTTTCTGCTTCCTTATAGATTAAATTTCTTGTAAAGTTTATGGGTTGATTCCCTCACCCCAAATTAATGACTAATATACCTTTTTCAGGGTATGTTAGAGCCCACCAAGGAACCCTTGAAACCACTATCTGCTGCAGAAAAAATTGCTTCCATCGGTCAGACAACCTCCATGTCACCAGAAATTAATACATGTACATCTGACCAATTCCAGGTAAAAATATCTGTATGTGTCTAGATATGTTCAGACATATCTATACATGTATGTCCACACATACTGGACATAGTATAGACTTAATTTTTTAAATATTTTAAAAATTTGACTTCATGATGGGTATGATTTTGAGTCCTTATTAAATAATACCGCTTGAAATACAATGGACAAATTATCTTTCATTTCTAAGAATAGAAAAGCACAGATTGAGAACTGGCTGGTCATGAGTAAGTCCTTTGAACCTATCTAAAACTTAGTCTCTTTTCCTTTAAAATGAAGACTTTGAAACATGCATCTCTAAAAGTCCCTTGCAGCTTGAACATTGTATGGTCATTACTGATACAAAAATCTGGTAAGTGCTGGATGTCCTCAAAAATGGGGAACACTGCATTTATACCGACTTTTCAAGATCTACTATTGTGTGTTTTTCTTGAAGCCTGCAAAATTTATAAAGTTTAGATGTGTTTATTACATCAAAAACTGGTGTTTGGGAAGCTTGAATAAAATTATTACTTGAAAATTATGTGACATTTAACAAAACTATCCATTAAGAAAAAAAGAAAGCTCTTTTACCTTTATTCTTTACCTGCTTAGCACATTTAAGCACAAAATTTATTTTAGTCTAATGTATATAATATCAAAGCTTTCCTCTCATTCTTTATCTGTGGAAAATAACCATTTTAGATTGCTTACTTTTCCCACATCAGATCAAATATGTATGGATTTAGTGCTGGTTAAATACTGTTTTTTAGAAGATTGATATTTTTAAGTGAACATTACCATTTCTAAAATCCTTGCTGTGTTTGTCATTTCTTAACCTTAAATATCATTTTCAATTATGTCTAACACAAAAATGTATGTTTGGACAGCCTTTCCCAAAATGTGTGCTCCATTAAATACTAATCCCCAGAGATGCAACACTAAAGAAGGGCTTTAGGGAGAAGTAAATTTGGGAAATATTTTATATCATGCCTTATAGCCACCCTTGGAGATTCACAACACACACATTAAGGACTCGGAAGAATCCTGTAGCGAATAACCCTATTTAGTTGTCATTCATATCTCAAATATTCTTGGCCACAGGACCCTTTTCTGCAGGGACTAGGGGAGAAGAGTCTTAACATCTGCAGCACTGGTATTTTGAAAAACATATTTTAGAAAATAATGATATAAAGCAGGGTCCTTCCCTTTCAAGTGTGTTTCAAGAAACATATGATATTACTGCTGTGTACCACGTGGTTTATACCTGGACACAGCTAAACATACCTTTGAAGCCAGCTTACATTCCTTTGAATTCGTGAGCAGAGGCCTGATGCGTAAAATACCTGGTCTTTTATCAACTCTTTTGAGAAATAGGTAAGATGGCTTAGGCAAAATATCTCAGTAAGTAGAATCTCTCCTTAGATTTATCCTCTTTTCATTGCCCTCTGGATATCAACTGCCCTCCCATGCATGCCTTATCTATGCATATTCCAAAATTACTTCTCCGATAACTCATTTCCATGTCTACCTTAATCAGCATTCTTATACTCACAATGCTGGCTTATTTACTAAAAATGGTGCTTTTCTTATTTTCGGCCACTTGTTGCTAGTTTTGCTTTCCTCCTTCCCCTCTTCTCCTCCTCCTGTCCAAGTCTATGTATTACAGCCCCATAAACTATATTGTTTATTTTACCAAAGCTGGCCAATCTTATGTATTTTATTGTAGTCATACCTTATACATATCTTTATTATATAATTTAATTATAGACACGCTTTAAAAAAATCTAGATGACCTGATACAAATGTATCAATTTAATGAAAGACTTTTAATGGAAATTAATGTGTTCATGTAATGGAGGTTAGTTGCAGCTCCATAGAATGTTGCCATCTATTCATGCACATACACCCCCTGTGTACTTGTAATCAAAGGATTACTGTCTATTTATAGACAAGTGTAGAAATTTTTAGCAACATTAAGAACATCTAACTTTTTTGTTTAAAAAAATGGAACTTGCTCTCGCTACTTATATAAAAAAACGTCTTTTTACTCAAACATATCCTTTTATTCTGTTAGTGTACACATTTTTTTTTCAAAAAAGGGAATTTAAAAATTTATTTCATACTTTTTTGTTGTGGTTTGTGATCCTCTTTAGCTTTAGTTTTTAGGCTTTTCTGGGCACCAATGAAAATAATACTTCCCAATGGAAGTTGTTCACACTTATTTCTGAATTGACTTGAGATTATGTAAGTTGTCATTCTAATATATACAAACACACTCAAACAGGTTTCAGTAAGCATATCAGAACTGTGTGCTGAGATGCCTGACTGCCATCACTAAATAGTGAGATCTTTGCTTGGCTCCATAGTTGTGATTCAAGTTAAAATATTTAAGAAACATCTGTTATATGTAGTAAAGATATCTTTATATAAAGTGCTATTTCTTACCACTGTTCTTTGGCATGCAACATACATATTACTTTTACTTTACTTTTTGGCCGTGCAGTAAGGCTGTTATATGTCTTCCTGCTACTTATAATTTTTAGATTAAAAAACTATATAGCCTTTAGTGCTAGAAACTTAACAAACTGTGTCAGGAAAGACCTATTTAATATCTTTTCTTCCTTTCCACCCTTATCTTCCCCCCCCACCCCCGCCAAATATACCAAACCTTTCTTTTAGAAAGTGTTTGTTTTGGACAGCATTAAACATTCAAATTTAGTTACAAAATTCTCATTGTGACTTCATGTTTTTTGTTTGTCTATTTTAGCTCAATTTTGGTACCCACTAAATTTTTATTCTTCCAAATTAGTTTGTACTCATTAATCTTTTAACCATTGCATCTCTTGTTTAGGAATTTAATAAGTTACTAGCAACTGTTAATGGTGTTTTGGTGTTTTTTCTAAGACAGATTACAGATAAAAAGCAGTAGTGATGCTTTTGTTGTCTTGTTTTTATCTTTATCCACTGAATTTCAAGATCACACCATTCCTGGTGTCATTACTGATTCCCCTCTTAGAAGGATCAGTACTTATAACTATACTAGAGGCCCAATGCATGAAATTCGTGCAAGAATAGGCCTTCCTTTCCTCCAGCACCCAGGACCCAGGCTTCCCTCTCTGCCCCGGCTTCACCCGGAAGGTCGTCTGGAAGGATGTCCAATCTAATTAGCATATTACACTTTTATTATTTTAGATTTCATTCACTACAGAGTAGACTCAACTCTCTGACTAGCAGTTATTCACTTAGTCACCACTAGCTAACTTCCTCTTGTAGGCTACTTTATGTGGCTATTTCAGTTATGAATTTTAGAGTTAGAAAAAAGAAAAAAATTGTGCTCTTTTTTTTTTATAATATATTTTATTGATTTTTCACAGAGAGGAAGGGAGAGGGATAGAAAGTCAGAAACATCGATGAGAGACATTGATCAGCCGCCTCCTGCACACCCCACACTGGAGATGTGCCCACAAGCAAGGTACATGCCCCCAACTGGAATCGAACCCAGGACCTTTCAGTCCACAGGCCGACGCTCTAACCATTGAGCCAAACCGGTCTCAGCTGTGCTCTTCTTTTTAATACATATTTGGAAAGGCTAAATAATATGCCCCAAATCATCTATCAATGGTATAGCTAAGACCAGAGAACCTAAGTATTCTGTCTCCAGTCTCCTTTTTTTTGCTCTTATTATGGCCTTGTCTTTTTTAGTACTGTTGTCTTCACAGTAATCATACCACATTGCTTCAAGTTGTTTTAAAATGCTTCATTCCAGTGCTTTTTTTTTTAGTTTTCTTGTCAATGTCATTAGTTAGCCTATAATTGCATAGGTGTCCAATTTTTCATCTGTCTCATTTCTACAAAGTATTGATTTGTGTTTTAGCACCTCATTATTATACAAAGTGGTGCAAAAGTAGGTTTGCAGTTGTGAGTACTCAAAACACAGAGTTTATCCTTGTACAGTGGTACCTCAAGATACGAGTTTAATTTGTTCCGTAACCTTGAGGCGTGGGAAACTATGAGACGCTTGAGTCGCGGTAAACTGGTGGGTCATGTGCAGCTGGCCGATCTGCGCAATTATTCCTATCTCAAATGTTGCTCATATTTCAAAGCAAAAATCACTCGCTCGAAGTTTCGTATCTCAAAAATCTCGTATGTTAGGGCACTCATATCTCGAGGTACCACTATATTATTATCCTATCTAATAAAAGAGTAATATGCAAATTGACCATCACTCCAACACACAAAATGGCTGCCTCCATGTGGTCAAAGATGGTTGCCCCCATGTGAACACAAGATGGTTGCCACAAGATGGCCAGTAGAGGAGGGAAGTTGGGAGGAACCAGACCTGCAAGGGTGGGCAGTTAGGGGCAATCAAGCCTGCAGGGGAGGCCAGTTAGGGGTGACCAGGCCTTCAAGGGAGGGCAATTGGGGGCAATCAAGCCAGCAAGGGAAGGCAGTTAAGAGTGACCAGGCCGGCAGAGGAGGGAGGTTGGGGATGACCAAGCCTGCAGGGAATGGCAGTTGGAGGGAGACCCAGGCCTGCAGGGGAGAGCAGTTGGGGGTGACCAGGCCTTCAGGGGAGGGCAGTTAGGAATGACCAGGCTTTCAGGAGAGGGCAGTTAGAGGCAAGCAGGCTGGCAGGGAGCAGTTAAGCATCAGTCAGGCTGGCAGGGGAGTGGTTAGGGGGTGATCAGGCTGGCAGGCAGAAGTGGTTAGGGGCAATCAGAAAGGCAGGCAGGCGAGTAGTTGGGAGCCAGCAGTCCTGGATTGTGAAAAGGTTGTCCTGTAGGATTGGGCCTAAACAGACAGTTGGACATCCCTCTAGGGGTCCTAGATTGGAGTGAGTGCAGACTGGGCTGTGGGACACACACCCTCTGTGCACAAATTTCATGCACCAGGCCTCTATTAATATTGTATTGTTTTCCATACAAACAACTGTAAACCTACTTTTACCCCCAGCCTGTGTTACTGGCTATGTCTTTAAAATGCCATACACACCTATATGAAAACTAAAATTTTAGCAGATCACTGAAATATTTCTAAGTATCCAACTACTTGACATCATTTAGATAAAATGTTAATGAAGGAGCTTTGCTTCATTTATCCAGAAATTTTGTTACTACATAAGTTGGGTTTTGTTCATTCAGTCAATGTTGAATATGACTAAAAGTGTAGAAGTAGGATATATATAAGTTGAATCTGTTGGAATGCCTAGAGCTGTTTGTTTGTTTTTTAGTTCAGCTAAAGAATACCTTTTCTAAATTTTGTTTACCAGTCTTACAAGTAGGTTATACACTAGATTTTCACCATTTTCATAGGAAGCTGCAAAGATAATACAGAAGAGGTGCTTTGTACCCTTCACCAGTTTCCCTCACGTTTACATCTTACATTATTATGGTACAATATCAAAAAAATAATAAGACCATTGTACAATATGTGTGCATAGTTCTATGTCATTTTTATCATGTGGAAATATTCATATAACCACACTGCAATCCAGATACAGAACTTTTCCATCAGCACAAAGAACTCCCTTAATACTTCCTGCTCCACTGCCCCCTCCTCACCCCACTTCCACAACTATCCCTAACCCCTGGCACCCACTAATGTTAGCATTTTACTTTGTTTATATCCCTCCCCTCAACCTCCAGGTCTGCCCAATTTGGGACAACTAGATGCTTATAGTAACATGCCTGTCATTGGTATCCCAGTTATGAAGATAATTGTTATTACAATATTATGGTTTTAGACTTTCAGAAATAATGGTTTCATGCCCCTTTCAATGTGTTTACACAGAAAAAAAAAGAATATTAAGTTTAAATAGTACCTACCTTACAATAAAGTGTGTGTGTGTGTGCGCGCGCATGCGTGCGCACTGAAAGAAGACAACATGTTGATATTGAGTCTGATAAAACACAGATTATTTCAGTGAGTGTTGTCAACACTACCCCAACATGAAAGAAAGAAAACCAAAAACCACAATTTTTCTCACCAAGCATATTCTTTAAAATAAAAAAAAGAATATTCTTAAAGCGATACTCATTTTTTAAATGTTTTGTACTACTTTCCATCTTATATGTAAAATTTGGAAAATTGTTAAGAACCAGAGATCTAGGACTTTGAGCTTTCTCATTTTGTATATATCGAGACCAACTAAATGAACCATAAATGGTCATACAAATAGTTAACTGATTAGTTGCTCAGTTTCAGATCATCCACATTTCCTCAATTTTAGTAGGGTACCGTCTCTATTACATTATGCCATTTTTAAGTGCCAGGTCATTTAAAGTTATCACACTAGTGAAAAGGGTCAGTGATATTTTATACATTTTAATGTTTTTATTGTAATAAAGCCAATAGCTTGAATAATGATTTGGAGAATTGATTGAAATCTTGACATAGAAACAGTCCATACATTTCTGTTTGAAATGTAAAGATAATTCCATTTTTCAGATACAACTTCTTCAATGTCAAGCTGTACTGTTTGTAAATTTTGCAATTTCAGTTTAGATTAATATTATTTGCAGGAAACCTTCTGAAATTGTAAATTAATCTAATTTTGTCTTTAGGGATTTTATTGCCTAATTATCTTGCTATAATCGATTTTTTCTTTGTAAAAGATTTTTTTCGTTGATACATTCTGTACTGATTAATTTTGATTTTTTGGTTTTCAACTCTAGGAGTCTCTACCACCCGTCCAGTTTGACTGGAGTAGCAGTGGCCTTACTAACCCTTTAGATGGTACGTCTCTCCGTAGAGCCTCTAGCACCAGAGCTAGAGTTAAGAAAGCTACAAAGTTCAGACAAACTTCTCTCTGCTGATTTCCTTTTTTTGTTTGAACGTAACTGCTTATCTTTGGAAATTCAGGCTTTCTTTCTAAATAGTAATTGCTTAAGAAATCAGCCATTACTACTATTAATTAGCATTAATGGCTAAATATAGGTAGTAGTTAGGTACAATTTTAGTTTCTTCATCTTAAGTCAAAAACTTCTTTATTTTTTACAAGTATGTAGTTTAAATGATATTCTTGGTAGGATCAATTTACTTGAAATTTGTTTCTGCACTTTTTAATTTATAGAATTTTCTTGGATGCAAAGTCTTGTGACTAGAGGCTGCTTTGAAGCACAAAGCACAGTTATTTATCTAAAAACAATGCAAATAGACCCATATTTATTGACTCAATGTAGTTTTCAGATTTAATAATATTTTATAAAGCACTTATATGCAAATAGAAAGTGAATGATTTTCATGATCCTTTTCTAAAATTTATCTCAAAATGCTGGTAAGTAGTTCCAGAAATAATTGTTTTCACTCACGGCTTTAAGAGAAATTCTTGAGAAAGGAAAAGCTTATTTTAGTAATGTGGAGTCTTTAAAATAATGTGAAATGCTAACTTTGCAATGTGTTGACACCACAAGTTTTAATTTGACCCTAGGATACAATTACTCTTACTCTTTTATGCATTCAGTTGTTTGAGCCATTGCCTAAAGCTTTCTGTCAGTTTTGCCTTAGAATGGGGGCGAGGATATTTGGAAAGCATCCAATTGAATAACAGTGCTGAAGGAAAGCCTGGATGCACCTCTTGCTGTTGTCTGGTGTCTTACTTAGTCAAATCATCGTGCTTTTTATTAACAAACAACTTCTTAAAAATGTATATTATTTCTGATTACTGTTTCAGAGTTAAAGGGGAACAGTACAGCTTGAGGTTGCACATCAGGGTAGGGCAGTTATGACATATTGTTTTATTTTAAACTAAATTAATGTATTGGTGTGTGTCCTAAAACTGAAAACTTTGTCACTTTTTAAACATTATTAATTGGAAACCAGCATTACTAACATGAAAGATTGATTTGGGCATATGCAGTGATTTAATGTTGGGTTGAGATTAAAGTATTGTTTCCCTTTAACAGGTATATTTTCCCTTGGTCTTTCTGCTATGGTTTTGAGTTTGATTGAAAGAACTGAACTTCTAATTAAAACCTTACTAAGTGTTAAATTATTTAACTTGTACATGAGAAAATGTACATCAAATTAAATTGTTACTTCAGAAATGTCCTTAGTAATGAAAAACTAATACTGTACACATTGTTTTAATGTTGATTTTAAAATGTGTAATGACTACTAATTATAACCTGCATGTTCAAGTGTGTGTCTTACCCCTTTTTACACATAACCCCTCCTCCCTTGGCTTACCTTCTGTGTGGCTGCCTACCAACATGGTCACTGAATTTCAAGCTAGTGGAGGTTCCACTCTTCTGAACCTTGATTTCTTTGGGCCCGTGGATGACAGTAGCTCTAGCAGCAGCACCACAATCCCAGGTCAGCAGAGTGTCAAAACCACAATTCTAGTTTATTTTACTGAGAGCATGACCACATCACTTGACTTTCCTATAAACAAGGAAATAAGTAGATTGTATTCTCTATGATGTCTTTCTAATACTTTTCTTTCACCTATCTATTGTTATTTTCCAGTAGCTGACTATAGCAAATGACTTATATGAAATGTATTTTAAGGAAAGCTTTCTCAGAGTGTAATATTCAGAGCTCAAAGTCATTTCTAGGAATAAAACAGTCCTAATGTCTTTATTTAAAGGCAGGAGTTTTTTTTTTCTTGTTTTGTTTTTTTCCTGTAAATGAAAAATGTGATATTTGATATGCTTATTTTTTCAAGCATATTCTATAAAGCCATTTGAGAAAATAAAAGTTTAGAGATATAAGAATATTTTAGTACACAAAGATGACTTTACATTGTAGTGCCTGTGATAAAACCTTTACAAATGCTAGCATTCAATTAATTGTTTATTAGTGCTGAATGTATAATTAGGTTCCAAAATGTTGGACTCTAGCACTTAGTTATATAGTGCCACATAGAACTATTATTGTCTTCATGTAGCTCTTAAGTAGAAAGTTTACTGTTAGTTTTCCATGTGGAGGAAAAAAGTTAATAATAGAAAATAATTGCTATGAGATACTAAAAGTTAGAAATAAACCTTACTTGGAGTGCCTGTTAATGTTCAGCCCTGCAAAAGTTCAGTTCATTGACCAAAGAACTAATGTATTTTGTCATTGTCTAACTGAATAAAAAGATTAAAATATAATGGCATTTTTATGTTTACATTTTATTTAATATGATTTTAATGACTCTGTCATCCCAACTTGTGATTTGGTAATCATGCCCATTGATCATCAGATAGCCATTGGAGTGCTATGTATAGATGCTGATGTCCAGAATGCATAGCAAGGATCTCTCTGTGTCCCCACTGGTGGCCAGTTACAGTCAGCCTGGTTCCTGAGAATTTGCTGGGTTTATCCTATTCAACTAGATAACCCTGCCACCCACTTCCAGCAGTTTAGGTGCCATGATGGGAAAGGGGCAGAGTAAGAGTCAGCTAAGGGTCAACCTGGGATGTGGATGCCCTTCTCCAAGGTCTGGTTATGGAAATCTCATCCTGCGTAAGGAAGGTCCAAGGCCATTTGGTAGAATGACTCGGTTCCTCCAATCTAAGCCCTGGTTATCACGTTCATTGTTTCCAAGATTTTACAAGCATATGAAAAAACCAATCTGTCTGGTTGTGACTTCAAAATGATATTTTACTATTTACTTATATTACTTCTAAATACATTTGAGCTATGTAATGACTGGGTGAGCTAATTAGTTGCTTTTAATACTAAATAGGGGGGAAAGTCTGTATCAATTTCCTTATAACTATACATGTCCCAAGAATGAATTACCACGTTCCCATTTTTAATTTGCTCTTAGCTTTGTTTTGTCATGAACTGTATTATAATTTAAATGAGGTCGCTATTTTTGGATGCCTAAAAATCTGGTTTAAATTTAATTTTTGGTTACATTCTAAACGCAGTTAAAAATCATCCATAGATAATCTGACCATATAAAGAAGTACAGAAATGACCTGATAACCAGGCTCAGTAGCTTTGAGGGAAGCTTAAAGCTGTGAAAGAAGTGAAATTAGCATGGTCAAATGCGGTCCTCATTACTTTGGAACCTTTTAAGTATTTTCATTCCGTATTTTCATTATATGCTCTAGCTGCTGTATAAAGTTGATTACTATAAAGTTGCTTTGCCTTCTTTTTATTGCTATTGGGTTTTGTTAAAACTTACCATCAAGCTACAGGTATCAATACCTTCCTTAGTATTCCATTTCACTACTTGCTTGCACTTCTTCTGACTTGTTTCTGGGAAAGTCATTTTGTCTCAGCTTGCGGTTAATTATTTTGTGTGTGAGACTTAGGAGGTTGGCATAGAACTTGGTTGGCTAGCTTTAGTTATGTAACTAAACTATGCCTCATTAAGGTTTTAAAAAAAATTCTTCCATTAAAAATAATTAGTCTAATTATTAGTATAGAGTAGGGAGTTACTTTGTTTTTTAAAAAGGCCATAGTACTGTTGTTTTCTTTTCGTGCATGTGATATGATAGTGTTTGTTTTCGGCTGGGGGAGGTTGATTATTTTGTTTTTTAATCTCCCATTTTACTGTTTGACAGCCAAGTAGCCAGTATTTTACAAATCCAAGTAAATTTTCACCAGCAATTTTCTGTTGCCAATTAGAATGCAGTTTTTCATTCTGCATTATTCCTTAAACAGCTACTGAAATTTTGTGATTACTTAGAAGCTAACCTTTCACAGTGGAGGAAAGAGGTACTTTGGATTCGTTTAGTTTCTTTACAAGCATCTATAATTTTGTACATTTTAATTACAACCTATATATTTATTATAAAAGGCCTTCTAGATATATTTTGAAACTGTACCTTAATGAAATATTAAGAACTTGGGAGAGTCAACAAACATTTTCTATAGCCTTCCTCCCTTGTTGGACATGGTAAATGTGGAAGCTGCTTTTGCTTGTTTGATTTCTGTAAACATCTGAGATCTATGTTTACATCTGCTAATCATTTCCTAAATTGAAGGCAGTTCCTGAGGGGTTGTTTGTTTTTTTAATCTTGAAATATCCTAAAAGGAGGAAATTTGTTAATATCAATATGTGCATTTATATGTAATTTTATTAGCTGATCATCAGAACTTGTTAAAAAAAAATAAAGATTGATGAAACTATAAGACATTCTCCCTTACGGTCTGTTTTTTTCTGTTAAACACTGAAACCACTGAACTTTTCTCAAGTAATTTGCTGGGACCAAGAATAATATACAATTAAAATTCTTATCTCATTATCTTTATTATCCAAGTTTTAACTTGAGTTGAAATATTTAATTGTTCTTTTCATTGTTTTCATAGTCTTATTTAATATAAATCTATATTCAAGAGAAATATAAAAATAGGTATATATATTTTATTGAAGTCAGATAAGGGAAGGATTTTTATAGACTTACAATAAGTCCAATATTTTAACACAGCTTCATTTTGAATTCCTCTGATAAGATATTTGGCCTACCCCTAGCCAGTTTGGCTCAGTGGACAGTGTCAGCCTGCGAACTGAAGGGTCCCAGGTTCCATTGTGGTCAACGGCACATGCCCTGGTTGCAGGCTTGATCCCCAGCAGGGGATGTGCAAGAGACAGCCAATCAATGATTCTCTCTCATCATTGATGTTTTCATTTTCATCTTTCCCTCTCTGAAATAAAAAAATATATATTAAAAAAATACTTGGTCTAATAGCTTCTAGATTTAGATATGAGACTTTAGAAATATAATTAACCCTTGAGACAATTTTTATTTCATCCAAAAGTAGTTCTTTTTTCACTTTTTCTGAGAATATTATACCCTCTCACTTCTTAGGAAAAAACAACTTGACATATATTTTAGTAATAATTTAATGATTTGAGTAATATTTATTCCCTCAAATTGTCAGAATATTTAACCAAATTATTTACCATATTTGAAACTTTAAATTACCTTCCAAATCCTTTTGGCATGAAAGAAAAGAATGCAGGAAAATGATCAAGAAGATAGCGGGAGAGGATGGTTCAATCAGTCAACTTAACAATTGAATCATCCTATTGTATAACAAATCATGTGCATTCCACTTATAAAACACTGTTAACTTTCATATTGCAAACTAATCCACAATTGAGGGTGTTTTCTAAAGGAGATAGAATTTTAGAGTGTTTGGGTGGTATTATGTTAAAGACTATACATATACCAAAGTGGGATTTTGAAAGTATTTTCCTATTTTATAAGAACTCTAAAAAGTAAAACTTAAAATTTTAAAAATAAATACAGTAGTACACTATACTAAAGATGTGTTGTGCTTATAAAAGACTCAGATGTTTACAGAACAATTGCCTTTTGCATCTTGGATGTGGCTAATTGAGTGACCAATTGTAGCTTGCCATCACTGACTATCATTTTATACTATAAGGTGTGGATCCAGAGTTATATGAGTTAACAACGTCTAAACTGGAAATCTCCACCTCAAGCCTCAAAGTGACTGATGCATTTGCAAGACTCATGTCCACAGTTGAGAAGACAAGCACATCTACCAGGTAAGCAGTTAGTGTTCATTACACCCTGACTTTGAATTCTGTGTTTAAACAGTCTAAGGGGGAAAGCACATAAGGTGGCAGTATTTCAGTGTATTGTATTAAGATTCACTTATGGCCAAGACCGGTTTGGCTCAGTGGATAGAGCGTCAGCCTTCGGACTGACAGGTCCCAGGTTCGATTCTGGTCAAGGGCACATCTCCAGTAGGGGGCATGCAAGAGGCAGCTGATCAATGTCTCTCTCTCATCGATGTTTCTGATTTTCTATCCCCCTCCCTTCCTCCCTGTAAAAAATCAATAAAATATATTTTTAAAAAAAA
Source organism: Lasiurus cinereus (assembly GCA_011751065.1). NCBI lineage: Eukaryota > Metazoa > Chordata > Mammalia > Chiroptera > Vespertilionidae > Lasiurus > Lasiurus cinereus. The sequence goes on along the minus strand of JAAGEH010000041.1, from coordinate 32,421,562 downwards.
AGATTCACTTTATGTTTGTAAAAACTAATAATGCCTAATTCCAGAAAATAGTATCAGATGTTTCATTGTGAACTATCTTAGAGCAGGCTATTTCATAAGAAACTAGAAAGGGCTAATAGATGGGGATTTTTCTCTCCTCCCACCCCCAACTTTGTAGAGAAGAATTCTGGTTAAGTATTGAGATCATAAAGCCACTGTAGAAAGAGTCCCTCTTACCCTTCATAATTTTCTGAAATCTTTGGGAACCCAGTCTCAGACTTCTAGAGTCACTGTTTTATTTTCTGAATTCTTACATGTGCAGCACCTCTGATTACTGAGGTTTCTGGGACCCCCTTCAGTGACATGGCCCTAGAAAAGCTGTTACCTCTCGGTGTCACAACCAAATACAAGAAATGTTACTTGGGAAACCTTTAGTTGTACATAGTTAAGCACTGGAATAAGCCATTGCTTTGACATTTTGGCCATATGAATAAGTCAGTTCCTAGTAAGAAGCTAATCACTACTGCAAGAGCAAATATTGGTTGATTGGCATACCAACTCGGCTGTCCCATATGCGTGATACATCAGCACTTTAAAATGTTTAAGCATTCATTCTACAGATGTATTATTATTAAATTATGGAAATTATTATTTATAATTATGAAAAGCCATTATTGTTTTGTAATTGTAATTATGGATACCCTTAACTTTTCCCTGGAATGGATTTGTAGCAAGCATGCACATGCTCATTTGTCCACAGATTCTCTCCATTGCTCTCATTACCCCTCTTTCTTCATAGTAAGGCTACCTGACACTGTTAAAACCTACTATTAAGTCAACCTACCTGTAAATTAATTCAGTGTGAGTGTTTTGCTTGCTTTCTAACTTTTCTTATTCCTAAATAAATCATATTTTCAAATTGAAATTCTTCTCATTAAAGTTTCTCCCTTTTTTCTATATATGTTAACCAAAAGCTAATGCACATTTAACTTAAAAAAAAAAAGATGTTTTTATTGATTGGGCTCTACCCAGCTATTTTTTTAACAGTCTCTTCTAAGGACAATCATGTTGTTTCCATTCCTTTTTTCCTCTGCAGTCTCACTGAACAAACTATTTATAGTAGAGTTATGGATAGCCTAATGATGAGAATTCATTCTTTGCGCCATTAGGAGGAGCTCTAAACCATAGTTAACTCTTAACTTTTTAGTTCATCCTTGAAACATGCTGTATGTACACTAGAGAACTTTTCCAACTCCTCTATCACTTTATTTTGATGTTTTTCCTTATTCTATACTATTATGGAATGAACTAAAACTATAATGTGTATCCTACTGACCATCAGTGTTGTAGCTGCATTGAATTTCTCTCTACTACCTGTTCAGCTTTATATTTAAACACAATAAATTGAAAAGAAAACAAGTTGCCAACTTTGTGTTTTCTATTTTGAGGAATTGTTTGAAAATGGTAAGAAGTGCCAATATTCACAAGTCTTACAATTTGAAGATAATACTGTAAAATGTTCCCATAAGTACTTCTCAATTGTACAGAGAAAGGGGGTGGCATATATGGCTCCAGAAAGCATTTTAGTTGTCTTGTTGTTTTCCTTTTTCTGTCATTTTTGTGTTTCTTTCTGAGTAAACTACATAATGTAAAGCTCAGCAAAATCTTCTTGGCTCTTGATAGTATATAGAAGATAGAGCAGAAGAGCATTGAGGGACTGTAGGGTGAGAAAAGGTTAAGAAACAGTGGTCTAGGTAGAGGAATTTTACACATAACAAACAAGATCCCATTCTTTCTAAGTGCCTTGCATGTATGAGAGAAAGCACATTTCATCTTCTTGCTTATCTGTACTAATAGAAAAATCACTTCCTAATTTTAATCAGTTAGTTAGTAGCCACAGATCTCTAATCTAAGTTTATTCAAGCCAAAGGACTAATTGTCAAAAAAAGGTTATATCTTTTTGTTTCTTACCTTTGAATTGAGATAAAATTCATCCTTCTCAAGTGTACAATTCAGTGGTTTTCAGTATATTCATGAGGTTGCACAACTGTCACCACTATCTAATTACAGAACATTTTTATCACTCCTAAAAGAAACTTCATACTCACTAGCCACTTTTCCCAGCCCACGAAAGTGCTTTCTCTCTCTGCATTTGCCTATTCTGTTTATCCTATATAATAAAGCCTACTGGTCTACCAGTCAGCCATTCAGCCAATCAAAGCATAATATGCTAATGATATGCTAAGGCTGCTCAACTGCTCACTATGACATGCACTGTCCACCAGGGGACAGATGCTCCAACCTGGTAGGTTAGCTTTCATGCACTGGTGGGGTCCCTCGGCTTGGCCTATGCCCTCTCACAATCCAGGACCCTTCGAGGGATGTTGGAGAGCCGGGTTTGGCCCGATCCTGCAAACAGGATCCTGCCAAGGGACTCCACTGGTACACGAATCGTGCACCAGGCCTCTAGCTTCATATAAATCATACAGTATGCAGCCTTTTATACCTGGCTTCTTTCACTTAGCCTAATGTTTTCACGCTCAGCCATATTGTTGCATATATCAATACTTTGTATTCTTTATGGTTGCATAATATCCCATTTTGTGGAATAGCACATTTTACTATAGCATTAATCAGTTACTGGACATTTGGATTGTTTTTACTTTTTTACATTTATGAGTAATGCTACTGCATTTATTATAAGTTTTTGTGTAGACAAATGTTTTCCATTTTTTTGGGAGGAACTACTGGGTCAAATAGTAACTCTCTGTTTAACTTTTTGAGTAACTGCCAAACTGTTTTTCCAAAATGGTGGCGCTATTTTACATTCCCATCAATAATGTATGAGAGTTCCCATTTCTCCACATTCTCACCAAGGCTGGTTTTTGTCTGACTTTTTTATTGTAGTAATCCCAATAAGTAAGAAGTGGTAGCTTATTGTCATTTTTATTTGCATTTCCTTGGTGGCTAATGACATTGAGCATCTTTTCAGATGCTTATTGATATTTGTACCTCTTTGGAGAAATGTCTATTCACATCCTTTCCCAATATTTTGAATAATTTGTCATTATTATTACTAGTGGCCCGGTGCATAAAATTCGTGCATGGAGGGGGGGAGGAGGTGTCCCTCAGCCCAGCCTGCACCCTATCCAATCTGGGACCCCTCGGGGGATGTCCAACTGCCAGTTTAAGCCCGATTCCTGCACCCTCTCACAATCCCAGACTGCTGGCTCCTAACCGCTCACCTGCCTGCCTGCCTGATTGCCTCTAACCACTCTGCCTGCCAGCCCACTCGCCCCCAACTGCCCCTCCTGCCGGCCTGCTCACCTGTAACTACCCCCCCACCAGGGGGGCCACGGGTATGGCCAACCTGCAAACAGCCATCAGCCCCTCACCCAGGCTGGCCAGGCACCCCAATTGACCCCCACTGACAGCCTGCTCACCCCCAACTGCCCCCCCTGCTGGCATGCTCACTCCCAATTGCCCCCCACTCCCGCTGGCCTGATCACCCCCAATCCCCCCCATACCAGCCTGATCACCCACAACTGCCATTCCATCCTGGCCCCATCACCTACAGTTGCCCTCCTCTTTTGGCTCCTAACTGCCTCTATTGCGGCCCCACCACCATGGCTTTGTCCAGAAGAATGTCCAGAAGGTTTCCTGGAAGGTCTCCCAATCTAATTAGCATATTAGCCTTTTATCAGTACATATAGAGGCCTGGTGTATGGGTGGGGGCTGTCTGGTTTGCCCTGAAGGGTATGTCCCAGATCAGAATGGGGATTCCCTTGCGGGATGGGGTGGCCTGGGCTAGGGGCCTGTGGTGGTTTGCAGGCCACCCATGCCCCCATTGGGTTGGGGGTCCCCACTGGGGACCGTGCCAGCCTGGCAAGGGGCTGGGGCAGTTTGCAGGCCAGCCACACCCCATGGGATGAGAGTCCCCACTGGGAGCAAGTGGCCAGCCTGGGTAAGAGGCTCACGGCTGTTTTCAAGCAGATAACACCCACTTCAGGGTGGAGGTCCCCTCTGGGGTGCCTGGCCAGCCTAGGTGAGGGCCTGGTGGCTGTTTGCAGGTTGGCCATGCCCCCAGCGGGGACCCTCACCCCGATGGTGGCATAGCCAGCTTGGGTGAGGGGCTGAGGGCCATTTGCATGCCCCTCCCTCAGCAGCCGGCCCGGGCAACCCAAGCCTCCCACACTCAAGCCAGCTCTGTGGCCATCACCCACAAGCCCTTCCTTCAGCGGCTGGCCAGGACCAATGGGAAGCTTGGCTTCCAGCGGGGACTCTCACCCCGATGGTGGTGTTGCCAGCCTGGGTGAGGGGCTGAGGGCCATTTGCATGCCCCTCCCTTGGCAGCGGCCTGGGCAACTCAGGCCTCTCACATTCTCAGGCAACTTCCTTCAGCAGCTGGCCAAGACAGGCAGGAAGCTTGGCTTTCTCTGTCGCAGGGGTGACCCAAGCCTCCCACCTGCTTCAACTGGCTCCCATGGCCACCGCCATCTTTGTCCCACTAATTTGCATAATCCCTCCTGATTGGCTGTGGGTGTCGTGGCATGGTGGTCTACTACTATATTTCTCTCTTATTAGTATAGATTAAAAATTCTTTACATATTCTGGATACTGGACCTTTATCAGGAATGTTACCAAGTATTTTGTCATTCTGTAGATTTTTTCACATTCTTGATAGTGTCCTATGAAACATGAAAGTTTCTTAGTTATATTTTTCAATGAAAGGGAAACTTTATTAAGGCCCCAGGGCCACAGGGTGCCGGCAGGGAGGCCACCCTGTGGGCCAAGAAGGGGGTGGAGCCGAAACCCGTTTGGCTCAGTGGATAGAGCATCGACCTGCGGACTGAAAGGTCCCAGGTTCGATTCCAGTTAAGGGCATGTATCCCAGTTGCAGGCACATCCCCAGTAGGGGGTGTGCAGGAGGCAGCTGATTGATGTCTCTCTCTCATCGATGTTTCTAACTCTCTATCCCTCTCCCTTTCTCTCTGTAAAAAATCAATAAAATATATTTTTTAAAAAAGGGGGGAGTGGAGAGGCCTTATTTACTCTTCTCCTTGGGGCACAAGTTGTTGGTGTGGCTACACTTCTTGCGGCATTTGACAGCATGGTGGTATTGGCGTGCATAACAATTGCGGCAGATCATCTCACCGCGGTTGTCCTTCTGGGCAAGCTGGTGGAGGGAGGGCTCCTTTATGCCACCTGCAGATAAAGTACCAAGTACAGGGTGGACTGTGCATATCGTAGTCCATGGTCAGGCAGGATGCCCTCCTTTTCTTGCCTTTTAGCTTTGATATTCTCAGTGGTGTCACTGGGCTCGACCTCAAGGTGCTGGTCTTGCCAGTCAGGATCTTCACAAAGATCCACATCTCTGCATCTGCTGGGGAGGCTGGTTGGCCACCTCATTGAAGAGAACGAAAGTCGCTCAGTTTTGATGAATACAATTTATCTTTTGTTGCTTGTGCTTCAAGTGTCCTATCTAAGAAACCAATGCCTACTTCAAGGTAAGGAACGTTCTAGGTTTATAGTTTCAGAGCTTACATTTAGCTCTTTGATCTATTTTGAGTTAATTTTTTAATATGATGTGAGATAGGAGTCCAACTTTGTTCTTTTGCCTGTGGATTTCCAGATGTACCAGCACTGTTTGTTAAAAAGTCTGTTCTTGTCCTGACCAGTTTGGCTCAGTAGGTAGAGCATCACCCTGCGGACTGAAGGGTCCCAGGATCACTTCCAGTCAAGGGCAGGTGCCTTGGTTGCAGGCACATCCCCAGTGGGGGTGTGCAGGAGGCAGCTGATTGATGTTTTTCTCTCTCATCGAAGTTTCTAACTCTATCCCTCTCCCTTTCTTTCTAAAAAATCAATAAAATATAGATTAAAAGAAAAAAAAGACTGTTCTTTCCCCTCATCTCCCATAGAATGGTCTTGGCACCCTTGTTGGAAATCATGTTGCCATAAATGTATAGGTTTATTTCTGGACTCTTAATTGTATTTCCTTGACAAAAAGGATAAATCTTAACTGGAGACACTATAAATGAAAATTAGGTCACTGCTTTTGGCTTTGAGAAAAGGTCATGATACAACTTTTTATTTTCAAATTCTCCACAAACATGTTCTTCCTTATATTTTAAGAAAACAAGATCACATCAATGTGCAGTGACTACAGATAAATGTACACAGAAAACTTTTTCTTATTTTTAAATACAGCTTCATATTGCCTCCAAGTAGTGCCTCTGAAATGAGGCAATTGGTAGAAACCCTAGAATAATGTTTACCAAGTATTCCTTGGGTAGAAGGTTCTTCCTTTCCCATACCCCAACTGTACTCCACAAATGAGGAAGTCCATTGAGATACAATTTTGTTACTGTTTTTAGTAAACTTTTATCATTGCAAAGCAATAGGATAAGTTGTAGAAAGTTACAAAATATAAGCCAACAAAAATTTTAAATTATCACATTCTTATCACTCAGATCACTATATAACATCTTAGAGCAAATTCAGATTTTCTTTCTATGAAATATGCACGTATGTGTGTTATTTTAACCAAAAATGAGATTTTTATAGTCCATACTGAATTAAATTTACTCTTGCAATCAATGATCTCCATCTATCAATTTCAAAAATTTTTCGTTTCATCTAATACCCAGGCTATATTCAGATTTCTCTGACTTGTCCTTTCTCTCTGCTTTGTCCAAACCAATATTCAATCTAATGCTGTTGTACCTAACTGTTAAGGGCTCTTAAATCCCTTTTAATCAAGCATAGCTACCCTTGATCTCTTTTGTTTTTCATTTATAACACTAGCTTGTTAAAATGATCAATCTAGTTATATGCCAAAGAACATCCCAACCTCTGGATTTGTCTGTGTCCACATAGTATTTAATATGTTTCTTGATTCCCCTTATTGTAAACTGGAAATTATATCTAGGGGTTGATGAAGACAGGTGAACCATTGCCTAGAATGCATCAGAGGTGTTGTGTCACATCAGAAGTCACATAACGTCTGAGTGACCCCCATCATTGATGATGCTAAGATTGACGATTGGTAAGAGGCTAACCCAGTAATCGGCAAACTCATTGGTCAACAGAGCCAAATATCAACAGTACAACAATTGGAATTTCTTTTGAGAGCCAAATTTTTTAAACTTAAACTTCTTCTAACGCCACTTCTTCAAAATAGACTCGTCCAGGCTGAACCGACTTCTGCACTTGGGCCACGAAGTTTCAATCACACTGTACGTGCATGCCCACACATGGTATTTTGTGGAAGAGCCACACTCGAGGGGCCAAAGAGCCGCATGTGGCTCGAGAGCCACAGTTTGCCGACCACTGGGCTAACTTTTTCCATTTTATACTTCCAGTTTTTTCACTTAGAGACTAAAAAGAGAACAATCTGTTTTTACTTTAGAATGATGCAGATCAGTTTCCCATCAAACATCCATCTAATAGTTTTGCCACCATTTAAGTACAATTAAATGTATATTTTTATCAGAAAAAAATTCAAGCCAAGGCCAGTTTGACTCAGTGAATAGAGCATTGGTCTGCAGACTGAAAGGTCAAGGGCATGTATCCTGGTTGTGGCACATCCCCAGTAGGGGGCGTGCAGGAGGTGGCTGATCGATGTCTCTCTCATCGATGTTTCTCTCTATGCCTCTCCCTTCCTCTCTGTAAAAAATCAATAGAATATATTGGGGTGGGGAAAAAGAAAGAAAGAAAAAAATTCTGCTGAGAAACCCTAGAACTCAATTCAGTATTGGTTGATCTGCTGATAGTTTCAGTGTGCCTAACGCTGATCCCTGTGCCCCATTGAACAACTTTGGTCCTAAAAATCTGACGCTTGATTTAATTTCAGCCTGAATTCAGAAATGGTAACAATAGAAAAATCTAGGTATAAAATAAAGGTCTGCATCTCTTTCTTCCATTATCTCCTGACTTTCTGCTGCCCATCCCCAGAACAAAGAAAATATTTAGGTGGCAGGAATAACTTGTGTCACACCTAATAGAGTACCAACTATCCTTTATCATAAAAGAGGTCAGACTTTTTAGAATAAATTATTTTAAATTAACTTGGGCTTAAAATTAGTATTTTTACCACTATAACTATTCTTTCAATATATTTAATCTCCTTGAAAAAGTAAAGGTTGGATTATAATCATGTGCTCAATTTGTGCCACATTTGAGGCTTTGTTGGTATTTTCTGAGGCTCACCTGCTGGGAAGACATGAGTCACCCAGAGTTCTAATATATGTGCTAGGCACCAAACTGCTCATTTCTAGTACCTGGGGCCATGGTAGTAAAATGTATTCCATCTAGAGAACCCACAGGATTTTGAGATTTCCCCTGTTCCTGAGCCCCTCCTGCCTATGTATACAGCCTCAGTGTCCGAAGCCGGCCCTGTGCTGCTACATTTGGACCCACTGTCTGCATCGCATTGGGGCTGAGGCCAGGTGTTTGTGAACTGAGGGCTTTCTCTCCTGGAATTCCCCTTTGGGGAAGAAGAGCACCTGAGGTTAAAATGACTTACAAGATCTTGTGCCAAACATGTTTTGTTTTATCTTGAGGTAGTTTTGGTAGTTTCACTGGGAGCAGGGGGAAATCCAGTTGGGCAAAGTGTTATTAGGGCTTCTGAATTATATTTCTGCTTAGTAACATTTTGAAAGGATGCCTGGGTAGATGCTCCTCGCCTTAAAAGTAAAGCTGTGAGCTATACGCGGGTACATGTGAATATCCGTATGTACATGCCCAGCTATAATGAACACTGATAAATAAGGCGTGCATCTTCATAAGATACTTTGCATCTGGCATAGGAAGCACACAGCACAAGAGTATCATGAGATTCAGGAACTAGCAGAGATAAAGGTGCTCAAGTTCACATAGATTGCTAACTGACCCCCTTGAGAGTGGGTGCTCCCCCATTTGGTCCACAGCAGTGTCACATTAACACACTTCTCTTTTTGCATTTGTCCATAGGAAACCGAAAAGAGAAGAGCACCTCAGTGAAGAAGCCATCAAGGTGATCGCTAGCCTTCCTGACTTAACGTTCATGCATGCCAAGGTGTTGATGTTCCCAGCCACGTTAACACCTTCCGTGAGCTCCCAGGAGAAAGCAGATTGATAGCTGAGAGGAAGTGGACAGTGTCAATGGCTTTTCCTTCTCTCCATCCCTCCCCTACCATCAAAAGCATACCTGCTGTAATTAAAAAAAATTCACGTTCAGCTGATTTGTTGGTAAGCCACACTAGAAAGGTATACATAGCATTGTATATTTATTTACATACTGAAGTCCTAAATTTATATTAGAAAAAATGTAAATAATCGGGGGTGAACATTTTTGAAGATTTATTCTTTTTGTGTTGCTGGGGTGTATACATTTATGTCTTTGTGAAATACACTGGTGGTGTCCTTCTTACAAAACTTTTGAAATAAAAAAAAAAAGAAAATTAAAAACTCAAATCTCCACTGTCTGTGAAATCCCCTTCAGTCTTTTCAGATTGCATTGAATGTCCTATTAATTTTTCATATCATATGTTGAATTACTTTTACTATCATATATAAGCTCCAAAGTCATTGTTAAATGTGTGTGTGTGTATGTGTGCGCGAGTGCGTGTGGTGGATTTGTTTCAGATCTGGCTTTTGTTAAAATTTGTGTGCTCTTTTTTAATCTTTTCAATCTGGCATATTGCTGTTTGACCTTTTGCAAGGTACTTCATCGATTGCTCCTTTGTCAAGGGTATGGATCATTGTCAGATGTTGATTGGAGGGGTTTAAAGTGATTGTATGTCTGTTTTAAATCAGTTTGGTTTGGAGAAGGACCAAATTATATGAATGTCTTACCATGAAATTTACTTGTTACTGATCTTTTTTTGTTCTATCATACCACTATTTTTTGAGGATTTTGCACAGTGTAAATGACATAATCATAGATTGCTATGGTTTAGGCTGTATATACAGTAAAAACTATGGGTTTTAAATGTTTGGGGAAATTCCTATGGAAAAAAAGAGAGAGATGTAGAAGAACTTCTAACAAGGGTAATGTGCATGCCCAAGGTCTTTGGAGATTTCAGTGTGTAAATTTCCTTTTAGCTTACACAAAAATAAAATAATTTAAAAGAAATTTAGCCTGGTGTCTTTGTCCTTTGCTATCAGGGGAAAATGTAATGAGATTGGATGTAAAGTTTACTACGTTTTAATGTACTTCATTTCAGAGGAAACCATTTGGTAGGGCTTCCACTTTGGTAGGGCTTCCACTTTGTCAAATCTGGCCCATAAGAATTGGATCAGTCATTTTAGTAGCTGAGCTGTTTTTTATGTAGGACACGAGATCACAAAAGAAATTCCCACGATTCATTATGATATATCTTCAGATGAATTGGCAAGGTTAAGTAGGGATTTGTAGGGAATTTTTTTATTTCCAAGAAAATATAGGCATGAAATTAAGGTGAGCAGAAAATTTCTATAAAGTGCTTGTAAAATACTAAATATTGCTTCCCCCAAAACTCGCATGATATATTTCATTAGAAACAGTCAGCAGCCCTGAAGCCCAGCTCCTCACATCTGCTATAGAATGCCCCTCCATCATTGACAGAGATTCCTGTGTTGCCAGGTTATTACACAGGCCATTGCAACAGTTACCTGAGTGTTGTTTAAATGTGGCCTGGAATAACCATGCTTATCTCCCAGTCACTTCTCCAACTTTTTTTTCCTTTTAGAGAAGGCTTTCCCTCAGAATAGTCACAAATCTTCAGTGCCCAGTGACCTTCTGAATGGAAGGATAAAATATTCTCAGCAGAACTTCACATGTTTCAGGAATGGAAGCTTGAATGGTTGCTTCTGCAGTATATTGCAAAACTAAATTGTTATTGCAGCCTTCACCAACCTAAGTTTAGAGCTCATTTATTAGCTGTGTTATCCTGAGGAAGTTAATCAACTTCTCTGAGCTCTAATTATATTATCTTTAAAAATGGAATGACACCACCAACTTGGGTTGATGTATTAAATAATAAATGTAAAACACTTGTAACATGAGTAGATAGTTAATAAATGATAGAGTCAGCAAAATTGTGAAGGTCTTGGGAACCCTGGTAAATTTAAGACACTCAAAAAAAGGAGCACTACCTTAGCTAGTTTGGCTCAGTGGATAGAGCATCGGCCTGCAGACTGAAGGGTCCCTGGTTCAATTCCAGTCAAGGGTACATGCCCGGGTTTCAGGCTCGATCCTCATTGGGGGTGTGAAGGAGGCAGCCGGTTAGTGATTCTCTCTCATCGATGTTTCTTTGTCTTCCTCTCCCTTTCTCTCTGAAATCAATAAAAGTATATTCTTAAAATAAGAAGGAAGCACTGAGAATAACAAGTTATTTTTTATTATTTTAAAACAGTAAAGTGGGCTTTCCTCATAAAAGGAAACCCGCTTTATGACCTGGAGAATGGATGTTTCATTTTACAATCACTTTTAGATAAAGCACATTTCCCTGTTGTTAATTATATTGGCTCTGGATGTTTTAATCACAACAGATACATTAATATTGGATTGTCAGGTTAAAGCCAGGGTTCTAATCAACCGAAAGTGCTCAGACCAGGACTCCAGTCGCCCCAGAAAGCATAGCAATGGCTGCTGCAGGAAGAACCGTGAGCATCCTGTCATCTCAGCCCAGGGAGAATCTAGCAGATGCAAGCTTGTCCTAGTCATCAGCTGTCCATTTGTCTTTCTCGAAGTCAACCAGGAGGACCCTGCAGAACTGGGGAGAAGAAACTAAAGAGTCAATAGCCCTAACAGCCAAGTCATACATAGTAGAAGACTGGTTTAGCAACCAGCTTAAAACGTGCTCACTCCTAGTCTTACTGGATGGCCAAGTCCAAACAGCCATACATAATTCGCCAGTCAGTCGAAGCCAGACTAGGGAGTATAGGAGAAACTTTCCTAGAACACATTTTTAAATATGTTTTTATTGTTTTCAGGGAGGAAGGGAGAGGTGGAGAAGGATAGAAATAACAATGATGAGAGAATCATTGATAGGCTGCCTCCGGCATACCTCCTATTGGGGATCTTACAATCAATGACAGAGTTGATGACAAATGGTAATGGTGGCTTCAACAATAGAAGCTTATTTCTCTTGCCTGTAAAACAGAAAGAAACAGTTTAGCCGGTCAAGAGTCTTCATAAGACCGTCAGAGAAAAGCTCTTATTATTATGTTCCATTATTCTCAACACGTGATTTGTAACTTATGGTCCCAGGTGGCTGTTAGTACAACCACCATGCCTACTACAGTCATCCTAGGCGAAGGGTATTCTCCTCCCATTAAGGACACTTTCCATAAAGTATACACATTATGTCCAATTACATTCTATTGGCAAGAGTTTACTTGTGGCACCATATGTAACTGCTAAAAAGACTGGTACGTACATTTATTCTGAGTTGCAGTTCAAGAAGGAGTCTAGTAGTAAGGAAAAAGGAGAGGATAGAGTTTATAGGACAACCCTAAGTCTAGGCCATACCTGTTTTTCACCTCTCAGCCCATACAAACAACCTCTCATTGAGTAAAGGAATACACAAGAGAAGCGAGTTTTCTCAAGCTACATCGATGCTTCAGACTGCATCTGTCATGTTCCTGGTGCTTTTCTGGGGTAGGGAAAGGGTAAGAATCTATAGGGGCCAGCACTGGGCCTTTGGGGGAACAAATGCCAAGACAAATCACGGGTGGAAGTAGGGAGGGAGCATCCTGCTGGGGTGGAAGGGGACTAGGAATTGTGTGTTGTAAATGTAATTGTCAAGAAACTATAAGATCTTGAATAATCCCTTTTTTAAGTCTCCCATACCTAAGGTATAAATGAAGGGTTTAAGTCTATAGAACTGAAAACTAAGGTGGGGCTGGAACATTGGCTGGCCCAGTGCTTTGCAAACCACTCCCAGGAGCCCTGCTTCTGTGTCCTGCAGTGGAAGGGTGTCCAGCAGTAACACCGTGGGCTTCTATACTGGGAGGAGGGATTGCAGAAGATCTCATTTGATAAAAGAGTGGGTTCCACTGCTAGCAAAGCCAACAATGATAAAATTCTGAGAGCTAGAGAGTGAAGGCTGGACAGGAAAACTGACTTGCACAACATTACACATCTGTAGCCAGAGGTAGGACCTGAACCAGTTTTCCTGACTCTTGGCCTTTTCATTTACATTCTCCTGGATCTCCTCTGGAATGGTGGCCAGTCATTTCTTCACCTGAATATTTTTAGGGACCTAGTACGGCCTCAGAATCTCCTCACAAGACTGCCCGACAACGGGCTCTGTACTCGGTCTCCTTTCTCCGAATCCTCCCAGGAACCCTGAGATGTGCCTGGACTGAAGGTGCCTCCATTGCCTGGTGAGGAACCAAGACATGCAGCACTCTGTAACTCCCCGGAGGTCCCTCAGCCAGGAAGCAGAAGAGTTTGAACCCCGGGTCTGTCTGATTCCAGGGACTGAACACTCAAGCAGAGCAGAGTGTCAGCCTCTCAGGGTGGCTAGGGCTGTTGCAGCACCTGTCACCTTGCTTTATGATGACCAATTTGCTCATCTCTCTCCCTCCGGCTTTGGCTTCAGGCTCCTGGGTCAAGTTTGTCCCTGGTCCCTGGCACAGTGTCCAGCAGCGTTTGCTTCCTCACCCAGTTTAAGCAGGAGAACCTGGGAACCGGAACCAGACAGGGATCCTTCCTAAATCTGGGTTTTGCTTTTGCCGGATACCGAGAACCCCACCTCAAACTCCATCTGAATTTTTCCAAAATATATCCTATTAGAGCAGTGGTTCTCAACCTTCCTAATGCCGGGACCCTTTAATACAGTTCCTCATGTTGTGGTGACCCCCAGCCATAAAATTATTTTCTTTGCTACTTCCTAACAGTAATTTTGCTACGGTTGTGAGTCGTAATGTAAATATCTGTGTTTTCTGATGGTCTTAGCGACCCCTGTGATGGGGTCGACGGACCCCCAAAGGGGTCTTGACCCACAGGTTGAGAACTGCTGTACTAGAGGCCTGGTGCATGAAATTTGTGCACTCGGGGTGGGGGGTTCCTCACTCTGGCCTGCACCCTCTCATAGTCCAGGAGCCCTCTGGGGATGTCCACAGGGAGTGGGACTAAGCCAGCTATGAGCCCGGCTTCTGGCTGAGCAGTGCTCCCGCTGTGAGAGCGCACTGACCACCAGGGGGAAGCTCCTGTGTTGAGTGTATGCCCCCTGTTGGTCAGTGTGCATCATAGCCACTAATCATTCCACTGTTCAGTGGATTTGAATGTTAGCCTTTTATTATATAGGATACTATCAATCACCAGTTCAATTCTGCAAGCTCTAAACAAATCCAAGCGCCTCTCAGCCCCTGAGAAAGGCCTGAGTGTGACTCAGAGAGGCACAGATAGCACACGCTTGGGCCCTCAGACAAAGCTTGATATTCCTGAAAGGAAACACCACACTGATAGTCATTAAACTCAAGTGACATGGCAAGGGCACCTGAAGTCAAGCTCCATGTTGAAACCTGCCCAGCCATCTACCACCCACTTTTTTTTCTGTTAGGCAAAGCAGGACCAGCATGTTGGGGCTAGAGTTGCTACAGGCATGGTAGGAGAGGTGGCTTCTAACCATGAAGTCTTGGGCCCAGGCATTCCATCCTGGGACCCCAAATCCAGCAGGATTATCACCACTGGGGGCTCTCTTTCATTAGAAATTCAAGCCTCTGCTGGCTGAGACATTTGACTAAAATGAGTATTTTGACTCAGTGGGAGGAGAGAAGCGTGGCCCAAGGACCGCCCAGCTCCTCACTCAATGCTCGGGTCAAGGGGAGCAGTGTTGAAGGGGGGTCTCACTTTGTTTCACTTTATTTTTGCTGTGTTGCCTTGGAAACCTGAACTTTGATCTGGGTGGGATTCATTAATTCAGAGGCTCAGGAGGATGACAGACCAGTGTGCCCCCTCCTGTTAGAGCAAACTGCGCTCCCTTGGCTCAGAGAGGAGGCCTGCACGCTTTCGCCAGTGACCTGCTACGCCTGGCAGCACCCCTGTTCCACCCCAGCCCCCCATCCAGTTTAATCACCTTTCCCGGCTACCCCAGTCCAGTCAGTGAGGCCACAGCTAGAACCCAGAACACAGGGAGGCCTGTTTCCCTTCAGCTACTATCTTGTAACTCCCCCTTAATTTACAATCTGTTTGCTGTTTCAGATGTTTGGAAAGAAAAATCCTTAGTCAGCAGCTCTGGGAAGCTTCATTTGCAGTGAAATCTGGACTCCTCTTTCCCAGCCTGGGTTATTTTTTTCTTTTTCTTTTTCTTTCTTTCTTTCTTCCTTTTTTTTTTTTTTTTTTTTGGTTTTGTGGCTGGAACCTAATATCTGTGAAGCAGGCTGGTGCTCACAGGCCAGTCACCAGATACCTGTTGAAAGAATGCAGTCAGGGGTGGGAAATCTGGGCAGAGCCCACCTGGACAACAAGTGTTGATCTAATACCAGCCTCCACCAACCTGGAGGTTGTAGGGAAAGGAGCACAGACGAGAAAGGGCACCTGTCCTAGCTCAAGTGCTGGGGGAACCCACCAGGAAGCCCTTTCCCTGCTGACTGACAAGAAAGCCATTTTCCCAGCTGAAGGGGTGTGTCTACACCCTCGTCTATAGCTCCCAGGCTGACCCCTGGGGAAAGGGTCCTCCCAGGCACTTCCATACAAGATGACATAAGTTGACACCCTCGTTGGTGTGCTTCTGAAGGCTGTGAGAAAGGGACAGGCGCTCTTGTAGATAATCATGTCTTCACGGAGGCTGGTAGGGAACAACAGACGTCCAGGAGTCCAGCATTCGCATTCTGGTGGCCCAGGGCTTTCCCATGTGTCTGTCAAGTGCTCACAGACCCCAGCACAAAGTACTCCCAAGCCTCTGAGGCCACAGGAAGTCCGGCCTGACCACCACTCTGGGAAGAGAAGCAGGAATGAGGTGGGAGAATCTGAGTCCTGGCACTGCCACTTCCTAACTGCGGCACTATGAAATGGGCTGTAAAATGGGGATAGGAATTCAAGTAAAAAAAATACCACAATTGCCCGGCCGGCGTGGCTCCGGGGTTGAGCATTGGCCTACTGGTATGAACGAGGAGGTCACAGTTCAATTCCTGGTCAGGGCACATGCCCGGATTGCAGGCTTGATCCCCAATGTGGGTTGTGCAAGAGAAAGCCCATCAATGATTCTCTCAGGTCATTGATGTTTGTACCTCTCCCTCTCCCTTCCTCTCTGAAATCAATAAAAACAATTGTTTTTTTAAAAAAAGAAAAACAATTGCTCAGGTGTGATAACAGGGTCAGCGGAAGAATACCCCCTAATTTTGAATATGATGTTGGTATGTGTGGGTGGACATAATTTATTCTGAGATTGCTCAGCAAAGTAAATAAGTAAATAAAATCTAAGATATCTAAGTTTCAGCTTGATTCAAATGAGGAGAATGAGCTGCCCCAAGGAATACAACTACTTAGGAGAATTAAAGAGGTCACTTGTGTTAAACACTTAGCATGACACTTGAAAATACTGCTCAATAAATGTTAGCTATTTTTATTATTATTATCACTAGATTCTTATTGGGTGCCTGACTTGGGAGCCCTTTATGACTGTTAAACATGCAGCACCCAATTCAGTGAAATAATTAGACTAGCAGGGCAGCTGTTCATGATCGAGAGATTATGAGCAAGCTACTTTTGTCTTACACCAAGAGGCTATGGAAGTAACTGAGTCCCAAGACTCAGCTTCAGGGTGCTGCTGAGGGGACTCAGGGAGACCTCAGACCTTCCTAGTCACATCCTTAAAGGTGACCCTGGCTGACATCCACTTGTGTCTTGTGATGGACCCATGGTTTCAATTGTTCTATGGTGGCTTGAAGGGTGGGTGGGACGGAAATATGTTGGGCGGGTGTGTTCAGCCAGAGCCCATCCTAGGAAATGAACCCCACAAAGACTATCCATTCACTCCTTCAACTTGGATTAAACACCTACTAGGTGCCAGGTGCTGGTGCGCATTCCATCCCTGATCACACAGAAAGTCCACACCCTGTGGTTTGTCAAGCACCTGGGCCTGGCAGAGCACAGGACGGTGAGTCGTATCCCTTGGGGCATCTCATTCTCCTCCCTGGAACCAAGCTGAAACTTAGATATCTTAGATTTTATTTACTTGCTTATTTACTCTGCTGAATAAATTATGTCACCGCCTCCCACCTTCCCCCTCAAACACACACATCAACATCATATCCAAAATCAAGGGATATTCTTCTTCTAACCCTGTTATCACACCTAAGAAATTAACAATAATTTCTGAACACCATTTGAAATTCAGTCTATTAAAATCCCGACATGTCCCTAAAATGTCTTTTATAGCTTGCCTGGGTCTGCTAAAGGAATATGTATCCCATTTGGTTATATATTCCTTTTCATCTAGAACAGTTCTCCCATCTTTTTATTGTTTATTGCCTCGATTTTTTTTTCTTTTCTTTTAAGAGACCAGGTCATTTGTCTTGTAGAATGTCCCACATTCTGGATTTATCTGATTGTTTCTAGCTGGTGTCCTTTAGCTTGTCCCTCTATCCCCTATATTTCTTCTGATAAGCCTTAGTCCCTTCAGGCTGCTTTAACAAAAATAACATAGATTGGATGGCTTATAAACAACAGAAATTTATTTCTCACAGTGCTGGAGGCTGAGAAGTTCAAGATCAAGGCACTAACTTGGCTAGGTTCTGGTGAAAGTCTGCTTCCTGGTTCATAGACAGCCATCTTCTCACTGTGTCCTCACATGGCAGAAGGGGTGAGGGAACTCTCTGGGGTCTCTTATAAGGCACTAATCCCAAACATGAGGACCCCACCATCATAACCTAATTACTTTCCAAAGGATCATCTCTTAATATCACCACTCTGGGGGTTAGGATTTCAACATATTAATCTGGGGGACACAAACATTGTCTATAGCAAATAATATAATCTTCCTAAAGATCAATGTCTTCAAGTATCTACAACTTCATCCAGCGTTCAGCAGAAGATTTGGGGCTTTGCAAAGCATAGGTATAACAGGGAAGGGGACCGTTGAGGAAGAAAGAGTCCTCTACGCATGACATGAAGGAAGGCCCAAGTGCACAGCCGGGGAGGACCTTTGCCCAGAAAAGGCTCCGGCAGAGGGCTGGGGTCACCCAGTAACCTTGACACCCCCAGCTGTGGGAACTGGCCCTGCAGATTATCAACCAGTTAGTGGACGGCTCTCCTTCCTCTCTGGGACCTTCCTCAGACCCCTGCCTGGCTCCCTCCCTCGCTCCTTTGGGCCTCTGCTCAAAGAAGCCTTTCCTGTACACGCCCAGCCCTCTCTGGCCCCTGCCTGCTGTGTTTTTCTTCTCAGCACACATTACCAGCTGACATATATTTTTTGTTTATTTTGTGTTAGCCATCCCTCCTGCCAAGACTTCATTTTTGCCTGTTCACTGCTATGTCCCCAGTGCCTAGAACAGCTTCTCATATAGAGAAGGTACCTAATAAATGATGGATGAATGGATAGATGCATGGATGCATGGATGGATGGATGGATGGATGGGTCCCACAGCAAGTAGGCCGATTCTAAGAACAGAATTGACGTCAAGTAAACAGATGTTGTTTGGGTTATCATCTTCCCAGAAGCATATACTAAAATTATGAAACTACACTTACCATTAAATGCTGGGGGGCAATCACATCATCCATGAATAAATGCAATAGAACCTCCCCTGCAAGCTATCTGATCTCCCAGCCCACAGTCACCCCTGCCACCAGAGTTTGGGTAACTCCTGGATCACTCAGCTCAGGGTGAGTCCAGGGCCTCTTGGTCATAAATACCTTTTAGTCCCACTCAGCAAACAAGAGTGCTGTGACTTATGATGTTTGGCTGGGAGGAGGATCCCTCTGTCTGATTTTTTTTAAAGTTGAGTCTGTTGTGTGTTTTTCTTCTTCTTCTTCCTCCTCCTCTTCTTCTTCTCCTTCTTCTTCCTCCTCCTCCTCCTCTTCTTCTTGCAGCCCTCCAATGCCGAACAGGTGTCGTATTCAGCTAGCCACGGGCTGTGGCTTACTGTGGGCGGTGAGCCAGGGGACATGGGGGAGGTAGCATGGGGCCTGGGAGCCAGGGTGGAAGCCGTGCCGCCCACTGACGAGTGAAGGAGCAAGGCTAGCTTCTGTTTGGTTGGAGTAAAACCAACCAACAGGACAGTGTGTTATCTAAAGAGGGGCTTCTCACTCTGGCCCTCAGGGGGTCCAGGGATCCCCTGAAACTCTGTGCAACATACTGTAAATATTTGCTTCCGAGCACCTTTTTGGGGAGAAGGTCTGTAGCCTCTCCATGAAGTTTCCCCAGAAAGGTGGTGACACCGCCTCCCCGTCCCGCACCCCCATTACCACCACCACAAAATAAGAAAGGGAAAGACAAACAGCACCTGGCACCTCCTTGGGTCCCTGAAACCCCCCTGTGCCCCCATCTCACTGAGAAGCTCAAGCTAATTGGGAAGATAGGTTCCAGGGGAGAAGGCAGGTTGGAGTGCTTATGTTTTAATTTGCTTGTCATCAAGTTTTTCTTTGCGGCTTCTTACATGCAAAGCACAGGGTTAAACTCCATAACAACAACAGTCATGGTAGCTGGCTCTTACCTAGCTCTCTTCCAAGTGCTTCCCATGTATCAGCTCAGTAAATCTCCCCAAAGTCCTAGGAAATAGGTACCATTATTCTCATCCCACTTTACAGATGATAAGACTGAGGTCCAGAGACCTCAAAGCCCACAGCAAACTGGATGTAAACTCGGGCACCTGGCTCCAGGTCCATGCGTCTATTTGACCTCTCAAGCTAGTTCTCTCATTTGAGCCTCACACCCACCCCCTGAAGTATCTGCTATGATGATCTCCCTCTGTAGGTAATAAAACTGAGGTTGGGAAACTTGCCCCAGGTCACCTGCACGTCATGCACCTCCTGCTGTGAAGGGCTGAGAGCCAAAGAAGAGGCGAAGGAATTCAGAGAGGTAAGAGGCCACTCTGGCCAGGCGTGACCAGGGGAGGAGTCCAGCAGGGGACAGTGGGAATCTGGAAGGCCACCAAGATGTATGTGTGTGTTGGGGGGCAAGGGGACAGCTCCTGGAGGCCACAAGCAGGGTCCTGGTCTCTGCCTCATCGCATTGCCTCCTTGCAGAGGCCCCAGCCCATTGGGAAAGGTGGCTCGTGGAGGAGAGAATGGAGATCTGTCTGTCTCAAGGCTAATACCCATTCTGCACTGCAGTCTCGGGGGTTATGAGGAATGCCCTCTATGGGTAGAGAGATTAATGAGGCATCCCTCCCAGCCCGGCCCCTCCAGACCCTCCCCTTCGGGCCTATTGTCCCACTTTCAGTGGCCGGGTGTCTATTTACAATAGGAGAGGCCTGTCTCTCTCCCGTGGAGAGGGAATCCCCATGGTGTTGGAACTCCGGCCACATGGAGACCCGGCCCATTAGGGGCCACACAATTACAAAATGTGTAGCATCTGTGATAGAGGTAGAGATGGAAGTAGGATTACCATTGCACAGATGAGACTTGGAGGCTATCTAGGTTGAGTGGTGACCCCTTCAAAAAATAAGTCTTCCCAGAACCCGTAAACTATGACCTAATGTGGGGGGGGGAGGGGTGCAGAAGGTCTTTGCATATGTAATTAAGATAAGGATCTCAAAATGAGACCATCCTGGATTAGGGTAGGCTCTATATCCAGGGATATAACTGTCTTTGCAAAGGAGGGAAGGATGTGAATGTACTTGATGCCAATGAACTGTACATTTAAAAATAGTCAAAATGGTACATTTTATGCTATGCCTATTTTACTTCCATAAACAATGTAATTTAATTCAATTGTTTAAAAAGAGAGAAGAGAGAGAATCCAAGATGGCGGCATAGGTAAACACCTACACTGCTGCCTCGCACAACAATTTCAAAACTACAACTAAAAGACAGAACGGACATCATCCAGAACCACAGGAAAGCTGGCTGAGTGGAAGTTGTACAACTAGAGGGAAAGAGAGGGGCTCACGGAGACCCAGAAGAGCTGCAAAAAGCTGAGGTACGGAGACGCGCTGAGAGAGCGGGTGCCAGAGTACCTGGCTGGCTTTCTCTGGCGGGAGGGAAACGGAGACTCCCAACGGCATTGAACCCCTTATCTTACAACACTAAACCCCAGATCCAGCCGAAACTCATACGGCGGAGCTTGGACTGTGAAAAGGGAGAAGTGCACGGAAATTTAGGGGAGTTGCAAAGGATCGGAGGTCTGGTCGCGCACGGCACCACGCGGAGGACGGATTGCTCATTGGGCCGCTGGCTTTCGCGAGTGGGCGGGAGACAGACCCTCCCAACTGCGCCACTTCTGACTCCACTAAGCCCCTGTTTTGGACGAAACCCTGGGGACCTAGACTCGTGTGGTCCTGGTTCGCAGGGGAGCCAGAAAGGCAGCGGTTAGAGGCGCTGCGGGTGCGCGCGCACAAAGACCGCTCCAGCCATTACCCAGTCACGTGAGACTCAGGGGCCGTGGAGGGCGGGGCCGACTGGAAGGCAAGGCGGTCCCTTAAGCCCTGAGACTCCACCCTCCCAAGCTCAACCGAGGCTTCTGCGGCTGAAATGCCGAGACAAGGGAAGGGATTACAAGCAAAAGAAATGGAGGAAAAAAAAACGACTGGATATAGAGTTCAAAACCACGCTTATAAGGTTTTGCAAGAATATGCTAGAAAAGATGGATAAATTTAGTGAGACCCAAGAGAAGATGATAAAGACACTGACTGAAATGAAAACTATTATGCAGAGTACTAACAGCAGACTAGAGAAAGGCAAGGATCAAGTCAAAAATTTGAAATATAAAGAAGCAGAAAACATTCAACTGGAAAAGCAAGAAGAGAAAAGAATCCAAAAATGTGAAGATAATGTAAGGAGCCTCTGGGACAGCTTCAAGCGTACCAACATCAGAATTGTGGGGGTGCCAGAAGAAGAGAGAGAGCAAGATACTGAAAACCTGTTTAAAGAAATAATGACTGAAAACTTCCCACATCTGGTAAAAGAAATAGACTTACAAGTCGAGGAAGCACACAGAACCCCAAAGAAAAGGAACCCAAAGAGGACTACACCAAGACACATCATAATTAAAATGCCAAGAGCAAAAGAGAAAGAGAGAATATTAAAAGCAGCAAGAGAAAAACAGTTTATTACCTACAAGGGAGCACCCATACGACTGTCAGCTGATTTCTCAACAGAAACGATGCAGGCCAGACGGGAGTGGCAAGAAATATTCAACGTGATGAACAACAAGAACCTACAACCAAGAATAATCTATCCAGCAAAGCTATCATTCAGAATTGAAGGGCAGATAAAGACCTTCACAGAGAAGAAAAAGCTAAAGGAGTTCATCAACTCCAAACCAGTATTATATGAAATGCTGAAAGGTACCCTTTTAGAAGAGGAAGAAGAAAAAGGTAAAAGACAAAAAATTATGAACAACAAATACACATCTGTCAACAAGTGAATCTAAAAATTAAGTGAATTAAAAATCTGATCAACAGAATAAACTGGTGAATATAATAGAATCAGGAGCACAGAAAGGGAGTAGACTGATAATTCTCAGGAGGACAAAAATCATAAAGCATCAAACAGACTGTGAAATTATAGCAGAAAGATTAAAGTTAGGTGAGGTAAATAAGTGATCAATCAAAGGACTTGTATGCATGCTTATAAACATAACCAATGATCACAGACACTGGGGGGTCGGGATACGCCCTGGAGGGAGGGGGGGCAATGGGGAGATATGTATAAAAAATTAATAAAAATTAATTTAAAAAAAAAAGAGAGAGAGAAGAGCCAAAACCTGTTTGGCTCCGTGGATAGAGCGCGGGCCTGCAGACTGAAGGGTCCCAGGTTCGGTTCCGGTCAAGGGCATGTATCTCGGTTATGGGCACATGCCCAGTGAGGTGGGGTGGGGGGTTGCGCGTGCAGGTCTCTCTCTCATTGATGTTTCTAATGATCCCTCTCCCTTCCTCTCTGTAAAAAAAATAAATAAATATATTTTGGAAGAAGAGACACCAGTGGGAGGTGATGTGAAGATGGAGGCAGAGACTGGAGACCCATTGCTCGTGTCTCAGGATCCCCAGGACCTCCGGGATCGCCAGCCACCACAGAGGCTGGGGGACAGGCATGGGGCTGACACCTCAGCGCCTCTGAGGGAGCCAACCCTACTCCACCCTGACGCGGGCTTCTGGCCTCCAGAAGCTTGTGGCACTTGGTTACTACTCAGCCCTCGGAAACGGATCCTTAGGATGACACTTGACCGAGGACACCTGGCTCCTCTGCTGTGGAGACCTGGGGCTTCTAAATATAAGTCCAGGCTTGGTCCACGTTGGGATGTCCCCTGCGGCTGCAAGGCAGCTCTTGGGCTCCGAGGCAGGTGGGGCTGGAAGGAAGGCTTTCACCTGTGTTGGCAGTGATGGTGATGGTGAGGGTAGCGAGGCCTCAAAGAAAACAAGTCACCGTCTCATTGCCTGGAGTCTTTTCACGGGGCCATGCGTGTGCAGTTGCCTCTGGAAGCTCGGTTTCTGATGTTTCTTAGAAACTGGTCTGGGTGACAGAAATGCCTCCGGGGCCCGCACGCACTTGCACTATACGACTCCAGGGCGCGCCCTCCCAGAGTCAACAGCACCGAGGACACCCAGGGGGCTGCAGTGCCGGGCACCACTGCACACCGTGGCCTTGGACACTTGTGCCGGACAGGCCGAGTGCCCCCGTGGCCAGCGCTTCAGAGAGGCTGGCTTCCTCGTTCTGGCCCCAGCTCTCCAGCAGGACCAGCTGGCCGGTCCCGGCCTGAGACCCGTGTGGGCTTCACCAGTCCCGGAGGGGCCTCTGTGCCTGGGAGCCATTCCTGGAAAGGAAGCCCGCGTGGCCCCAGGCTCAGGCCCGGAGGACCGCACCCGGCCCTGGCCCAGCGGCAGCGTCGGGCTCTGCAGAGCTTTCTCCCGTGTTCTGTGTGGTTTGCTGAGGAGGCCCTTGCTCTAGGTTTTTAGAGGAAAATGTCAGTGCGAGTTCAAGTTGTTAAGCTTGAGGGCTGCCCTTGGACAGCTGTCACAGCCCTCCCTGCCTTCCTCCTGGGTGACCCCTTGAAAAATAAGTCTTCCCGGAACCTGTAAACTGTGACCTCATTTCAGGGGGCGGAGGGGCGAAAGGTCTTTGCATATATAATTAAGATAAGGATCTCAAAACGAGACCATCCTGGATTAGGGTAGGCTCTGGATTCTGTGGGCCAAATATATGTGCAAGTATGTGTATTTAAACATGCGTATTACTGTATATATTCAAATATGGTGTTATATATTTATATATAATGCTATCTCTATATAATGTTATTTATATAAATAGATTTATATTTATATATAACACTGTGGG
Organism: Lasiurus cinereus; assembly: GCA_011751065.1. Classification (NCBI taxonomy): domain Eukaryota; kingdom Metazoa; phylum Chordata; class Mammalia; order Chiroptera; family Vespertilionidae; genus Lasiurus; species Lasiurus cinereus. The sequence continues at coordinate 32,397,177 of JAAGEH010000041.1, read as the reverse complement.
CTTATAGATTATATATGTGCATATATCTTTAAGCTACACGGAACCAGACTGTCTTCTATCTCCGAACCATCTGACCTTTTGCGGGAGCTTCGCCTCCCTGCAGAGGGGGCAGGGGTGGGCTGGGGCGGACACGGAGGCCTTTGGATAATGTGTTGGAAGCTGCCACCACGCGGGTGGGTGAGGAGCTAGCGTCTTGGAGCTCATGGAGTCTGTGGGGAAAGGGATGGAAGTTGACAGGAATGCCATTTGCACGCAGTCTGGGGAGCACGCACCCGTGCTGGGCCTCCACGCGGAACGCTCCTCCACTCTCTGTGCGGCGCTCTCAGCCCAAGGGCAGCCCAGTCCCCGGCTCCCGCCTCCAGGGGGAGGGACAGCCCGGCGGCCGCCTGCCCCGCTGGATTTTCCAGTCCGGCCGGCAGGCACGTCCTTCCCGGTCCTGCCCCGCCCCCGGCAAACACGTGGCAGCACCCCCGGCTCCAGAAAGTGAGGGGCTTCTCGCCGGGGCCCTCCCGGGGGGGAGGGGGGCGCTAGCGGCTCCGCAGCCCCATCTTGGGGCCAGGACTGCGGGGCTAGTCCGGCCGAGGCGCTGGGACGCCCCCTCCCGCTTCCCGCCTCCTTCCCTCCGCCTCCCGGAGTCCCTGCTCCCCGCCCCGCCGCAGCCCCTCGCACCGCCTGCCGCGTGCGCGGTCCCCGGGTGGAGGGGCAGGCGTCTGGGGCTGGAAGCAGCCCCGCGCCGTCCGCCTGCACCCCGCGGGCTCTGCGCAAGGAGAAGCCGCGGCCACCGCGCGAGGAGAGCTGTGGCGGCAGCTCTGGGGCCCACGGCCCGAGCGGGGCGAAGGCGTGTGCGTGGGCAGCCTTCCCTCTCTGCCTGGGGCCTGGGAGGGGCCGCGCACCGGCGACAGGCCGTGGGGCGCGGAGGTTCGCGCAGGGACCCCGTCGGTGGGCATTTCAGGAGGGAGACTTCAGGGCAGCCCCCCGCCCTGCGCCTTTGCCCCGTCGCGCGGGACTGCCCATCTCCCGCTGTCTAGTTGGGGGGGCCAGAGGACCGGAAAGCCCAGCAGGCGCGCAGGGGGGCCGGCAGGGGCGGGAGGGGGCGGGGAGCGCGGTCGCCCGAGCCGCCAGGGTGTCCGGAGGGGACCCCGCCGCCACTCCCCGGGCCGATTCCGCCCAGCCCGCCGGCTGCCTCCGCTGCTCCCGCTGCCCCCGGGATGCTCGAGACGGCCTGGCCGCTGGACACAAGCGCCGGAGCCTCCCCCGGCAGTCACCACCTCCAGCCCCGCCAGAGAGCTCTCCCGCTCCATCGCCTGCCCCTCCTCCCCCGCCTCCCGCCCCCCTCCTCACCCCCCGGCCTGGCGTCTGCATCCCGCCTGCGGATGCGCAGCCGCTGCCGGCCCTGGGTCTGAACCCGATCTGTCTCCCTGGGCAACATCCCTGCCGGTCTCTGCCGCCCACCTCCTGGACCAGCGTCCGCTAGGTGAGGCCCTGGGACCAGCACCATCAGCGACCCCCGAGAACTGGCTAGCAATGCAGACTCCACGGAATCAGAGTCTCTGGCCCCAGCAAGGGGTGTGCCACGGGCCGGCAGGACACACCGCCTCCTCTGAAGCTGGAGAAGCGGGCTCTGGAGCAAGGGCGACGCCTGGTCCAGCCCTGCGCCGCCCGGGTGGCGACACTGAGCGCCTTGCCGGTTACTGATCCCTGAGCAGGGAGACTTGTTCTTGCAGGCAAACCCCGGGTTCTTTAAGAAAGGTGTCTCCTGGATGATGCCTAGAAGTGACTTGGAAAATAACACAAATTTCCTCGAAGAACTGACCCACTTAGCGCCTCTGTAGATTAAGTCCCGAATTGTTTACAACGAGCTGGGCTTGCCCAGGGCCTCCACGGCCTCACCGACTGGGAGGCTCGGGAATTCAGCCTTCTTCTGGAGAACCTGGGGCCACTGCTTTATGGGTGTCACTTATAGGCTCTGTGAAAAATCTAGCCAAGAAGGTTTGGGCTACATTTTGAGAGACTGATCTGAGGTCATTCCCATTGGGCTGGCCAGTTTGGCTCAGGGACTAGAGCCTCAGCCTGCAGACTGAAAGATCCCAGGTTTGTTCCCCAGTGTGGAGGGGGTAGGAGGCAGCCAATCAATGATTCTCTCTCATTGATGTTTCTATCTCTCTCTCCCTTTCTCTCTGAAAGCAATAAAAACATTTTGTAAAAAAATAAATAAAGGTCATTCCCATTTCATAGGCAGCAACTACTTCCCTGAACTAGAAAAGATGTGGACAAATGAAAAAGATAGGGCCATGATATTTTGTCTTTTCCCCCCAGAATATTATTTAATATTTTTACGTAATGTTTTTAAATGAAACTTAAAACCTGCCAAACTCTGTAATGTGCCCCAATCCCTAAGCCAGGTCTCCGTTGCTAACCTGGTGACAGAGAAGGCCAGCCTAGTGGTGGTGGCTTAGTGGGGAATTGCCCCCATCCAACCGGAAATCCTTTTTTACATCCAGCAACCTCTGAGCCACACTGCCCTTAACCCAAAGGAGTCCAGATGAGAGAGAGCGGGAGACTAGGCATTGGTGGGCCAGGCCCCTCAAGTCGCACCCCCCAGGTGACATTCTTCTGGGCAGCCTGAAAGAGCAGAGGGGTTTAGAAGGTTAGGGCCACTAGCTGGTCAGCGGGTACACCTGGGCGGAGGAGGATGGGAGAGAGTTTGACAGAGCAGTGCCTACTGTGCCTTGTCAGGAGCCTTCTCTTTGTCCCAGCAATTCCACTGCAGGTATTTCTCCCACGAGAATAATCAGAGAGGCCCTAAATGAACCACCACAATGGGGGAGTGGTTTAATCAGTGGTTCCATCACAGGGGAACAACATACAGCCACCTAAAACCCTCTTTCAGAGAATTTCTCACATGGGAATTGCTCACAATATAATGTAAAAAAAAAAAAAGTCACATAGAAAATAGTGCTGTATAATATCTACACAAAATGCGTATTATTTGTCTAAGTAAAAACTATATATGCATATACAAAATACATATGTGGACTGGAAGGAATTTGACCGATATGTTAACCAAGGTTTTCTCAGGATGGTGAAATCATAGGTGACATTTTTTTTTTCTGCTTTACTTTTTCTGTGTTTTCCCTTTTTTTTTTTTCTATAATGAGTACATGTTACCTTAGAATTTTAGAAAAAAACTAGTTAAAAACCCACAGTGCCAGATTCGAAGATGAATAAGACACACATTTAGAGCCCTGGGCCCGTGGTTAAAGGATGTAAGAGGTGCCCAGACAATAGCGACGGAAGCAGAGTGGATGGATGTGGAAGAAACCAGCCTGGTGCAGTGGGAGCTCGGGCAGGAGAGAGCATGTCTGCTGGGACTGAAGCTCCTTGGGGACAGATCAGAGTACACGACACAAAACACAGAGGAGGGGCCGTCAGCACCCAGTTTGGCTCCCCAGTGGCCTGTGACTTTAGGCAAATTACTCCAAACTAGTCTGACTTCCCTCATCTGTAAATGGGGTAACAAAGAGTCCCTATGAACAACAACTTTACTAATACAACAGAGTTGAAGTATTGGCCCTGGCACAATGTAAGTGCTCAGTAAAGATTAGATTTACAGTAAGTGTTTTATTTAATTTATTCATTGATTTGAGAGAAAGAGAGAGCAATGAAAAGAGAGAGAGAAAAAGACCAGCCTGCTGTTCCACCCATCCATGCATTCACTGGTTGACTCCAGCATGTGCCCTAACAGGGGATCGAGCCCACTGGGGAGGACACTCCAACTGGCTGAGCTACGAGGTGAGGGCTATCGTAAACGTTTTAACACCAAGTCTAGGTGGGAAAGCTTAAGAGCTGTGGGGAATCGGTGGAGGTTAGGACATGAGGTTCATGGGGAGAGGGTGGGAGAGAAGGCAAGGGGGGTGGGTGTAGCCTGGGGCAGGGAGTGGGCACAGGTGGAGGGGTGCAGCCTCTGCTCAGAAGTAGAGGCTGGGAGGCCATGTCTGGGGAAGGGGGTGGTTCTGTACTTCTCTAAGTGGGGGATGTGGGGGAGATAATGTAGATAGAGTTTCCAGAGTTGGCCTCAGAGCCCTCAGCTCCGACTACAGAGGAAACAGCAAAGGCACGGAGGGGTGTATACAAAGTGCCCGGCATTTACTGAGGATCTGCATTACACCACATACTGCTTTGTCCTCTCAGCAAACCTGAACATCACTGTGTCCATTTTACAGATGGAAAAATCGAGGCTGAGGGTCACACACTAGCATCAAGTGAACTAAGATTGAAGCCACTGAGCGTGAGCTTCCACCTTGCTGCGCACCAGCACCTGGAAGACAAACGTTTGTGGTCCTTCCAAGACCTCAGCAGCCGGAGACCTGGAGTAGCACAGAGTCAGCCTGGGGGTTTCCAGGGACCCACCTGAAGAGATCACCAGAAAGACCCTTTCATCCCTTCCCGTCCCCCAGAGTGGGACCGCGAGCACCTGCACTAGGTGGACCAGAGGTGTGTGTATGGGTGTGTAGGTGGGGGGGTGGGGGAGGAGATCCTTCAGTTTTTAACAGAAATGAATTAAAATATGTTGGTTTTTGTGTTTTTGAGAATGTTATAAACCTCTTGGCAGGACTAGAGGTGGTGGAGGCAGCCTCTGCATTGCCCACACCTGGCACGTGCCTGCGGGCCAGGGGACTGGCTCCCTCCTGAAGGACCCCAGGCCGGGGGCCCACACTCCTCTCTCTCCTGCTGACATCTGAAAGATGAAATGCCTCAGATAAGAATTTAATTCTTGCCACAATGGGCAAGACTGCTGAGCTCCGGAAGGTGGGTCCAAGGGAGAAACACAAGGGGTCCAGAGAACCCTGGTGCTGGCCCCCTCCCCGGGAGCGCAGGCTATCTTCGGGCCACGTCTCATTGCCTGAGTGGACTCTTTTAATTTTTTCCAACCCGCCTGGCAGAGAGCCTGACCACGGCATCTGCCTTACCCCGTTTCCTGAAACTCTGGCCTCCTCCCTGGGATTTATAGACTTTGGGAGGGAGGTGCTGTGTTGCTTCACAGTGCTGATGCCCATTTTTCACAGGAGAAAACTGGGTGTCAAAGTACCGAGAATAGATTCTGCAAGGAAAGCATTTGGAGCCAGACAGTGGGAGAAAACTAATTTATAACAAGGGTTCTCAGCCATGGCTATACATTCGAAGCACAGGACACTTTAAAAATACTGATACCCAGGCTCCACCAAATATTTATCTGGGCTGATGAGGCTCTTTCTTTCCTTCCTATTTCCCTCCTTCCTTTCCGCTCTCCCTTCCTTCTTTCTTTTCTTCCTTCTATTGTTTGAAAAGTCCTCTAGGTGATTCAGATATGCCAGGTTCCACCTAAATAAAACAACTGTGTTAAAAGAAAACTATCTAACTGAGAAATGGAATGGACAAAGGATATGAATGGACACTCTCAGAGAAGAAACAATAATGGCTGATAGGCACATGAAAAACTGTTGACCCCAATTAATAATTAAAGAAATGCTAAATAAAACAAAATGAGATAGCATTTCATGTATCAAATTGTCAACCTTTTTTTTTTTTTTGTAAGGAAAGGATATTTCAGGAAGAGCAAGGGTGTGTTTGTGTGTGTGGAGATGGGGAGGGAGGGTCTCAAACACTGTTTATGAGAATAAATGGCTACAACCTTTCCTCAGGGCACTTGGGCAACATGCACCCACCTTTCACCCCACCAATTCCACTTCAAGATTCCAGATAGGATGCACTGAGATTTTAACTAGCATTGTGCATCATCACAGGAACAAAAATTTGGAAATTTCTCAATATTTAACATTAGGAGATTAGTTTGATTAATTATGGTGCAACAGTAGAGTGGAATGCTGCACAGCCATTGAATATGAGATAGTGGATGAATGCATACATCCGCACTTGGGAAGGTATTCAGATAAATTAATGAGTGTGATGGGGCTCAGATAAATTAATGAGTGTGATGGGGCTGGGGGGAGAGAAGCAGTTTCCAAATTGTAGTGATAACATTTTGCTTCGTTAAAAAGAAAATAGAGTGTAGCCCTAACCAGTTTGGCTCAGTGGATAGAGCGTCGACCTGTGGACTGAAGGGTCTTGGGTTTGATTCCAGTCAAGGGCACATGCCCAGGTTGTGGGCTCCATCCCCAGTAGGGGGCGTGCAGAAGGGAGCTAATCAATGGTTCTCTCTCATATTGATATTTCCATCTCTCTCTCCCTCTCCCTTCTTCTCTGAAATAAATACATATTTTTAAAAATAGAGTATAAAATATATGTGTATGTTTGTGTCTGAACTAGGAAGAAACTTACAAAAATATATACAAGGTTTTTAGCAATTTTCACCTCTGAGTAGTACAATGGGGATTAGTTTATATTCTTATCTTTGCTTCTTTGTGTTTTCTAGCTTTGCCCTACAAAGGACATACTTGTTTTTGTCAAAAGGAGAAAAAAATTAAAATATTTTTAATTTACATTTTACTCTCCAGAGAAAACTTTGCTATTGTGTTTTCTCCTGGGAGGGGAGGAGTGAACATTTTGGAGCAATGGAATCTGCAGATAATCCCCTGACCACTTATCCTCCTCTCTACATCTTACCTTAGATCAAGAAGTCAAAATAGAAGTCCAAAATAGAAGAGAAGGATTTCCCCTTCTCTTCCAAGCCTTTTGCCACACTGTTGGGCTGTGAGATGGCTGAGGGAAGTGGAATGGGGAAAGAAGAGGATCCAGAGATCTGAGTGATCCCCATCAGAGTAGAGAAGATCCAAGGTTATCTACACTAATAAAAGAGTAAGATGCAAATTGACTATACCTTTGTGATGCCCCCACCAGCCAATCGGGAGTGAGTATGCAAATTAACCCAATAAAGATGGTGGCTTAATTTGCATATGCAGGCACCAAATGGCCAGGGGAGGGTGGGATGCGTGCATCGTCGCCATGGTAATAACTCAGGTGTTCCACACCACCCCAGCCACTCTGGGCCTCTGGGCAGCATGGGAAGGTGGAAAGGCAGTTTCAGCCAGGGAAGGTGGTGCCAGCAGCTTGGGAAAAGAAAGCCCATTCTTGCAGGAATTTTCCTGCATAGGGCCTCTAGTGGGAATAATAATAGTTCTGACTTTGTGAGTGGGTATGAAGTTTTACTGAGCTAGTGGAATGTAAATGGTTAACACATTGCCAGGAACATAGCATTCAATAAATGGTGCTATGGATTCTGATTTGGGCAGCCAGGTCATTCCCTGCCCCAGAGGTGGACAGATGCACACAGGGAGCCTCTGATGGTCCTGACCCTCATTGAGGCCCCCGGGGCCACCTCCAGAAGGAAGCTGGGGAAAGAAGCCATGGACCAGAGTCAGGGACCTGTTGCTTGGGTGCCACACTAGGTAAGAGCTCCCTATCCCGTGTGCCCTGTCACTGCACCCTATAAATGCCCCCAGGGACTGGTACCCCATCCTGACCCTTCCTCCTACAGTCACTCCATTGATCTCAATCCACTTGGTGATGTGCCAGACGGCCCAAGGCCTCTGAACTCATCCTGCCATTGCTCATCGCCCCTGCTCTTTACCATGTGGGATGTGGGAGTTAAAAACAGCCCTCAAGCACCCATCCTCCCAACCTCCAGGGCCGTCCCCCTGCTTCCGAGCCGTGGCTGTCAGCTCAGAGTGCCGGCTCCCACCCAAGTCCCTGAGCTCTTCAGTGCAGAGCGAGTGTCCTCGGGGCCCAGAGCCTCCCACCTGAGCAGTGGCAGGGCCTGTGGCCCAAGCATGGGGATGGCCTCTGACAAAATCCGGAACAGAGTGCTTTTCTGGTCTTCTAGAAGTTTCCACCTGGACAGGGGAACTGCTCCTACTCCCTAACCTAGAGAAGGCCATTGTCCCTGGAGGCAGCAAATGGCCCCACCTATTCTCTTCACCCTCCAGAGGACCCGGTCCTCGGAATCGATGTTCTTCGGAGGCAAGAGCCTCATAGCAGCAGGTTGAACGCCGCTGATTCCTAATCCAGGAGAGCTGAGCACACAGTGTCAGTGGCAGCCCCACTGTACATGAGCTGCCCCGCAGCTACGCCAGAACTGGGCCCACAGCGCAACAGTGTGGTCCCCTCTCGAATGCACAACATGACAGACAGCTCCGGTGAGAAGGGAAAAGGCGGAGGGCAGGGGAGGCTCTGGGTGTGTCTCCCCCCACATGGAGTTAAAGCCACTTGTGCTTCTCCCTGTGACCTGACAACTGCGGGAGGCCGGAAGCTAAGCGCCCACAGATGGGAAGCTCATTTTAAAAAGTGAAATTAACAGAGCAAGAGGGGCACCGCCCGATCAGAGGGCTCAGTTCACACCCCAGGCTGCTCTCCTAGCAACCTCGCAAAGAGGCCAGAGCTCCTGCTAAGCTAGTCAGATAACACCCAACCCGGTTGCAGGTCTGCCCCTCAGAACTAACGGCCTGTCATTCTAAGATGTAACTGCCCCGGCCAGCCCCGAGTGGTGTCTCTCTCGCCTCTCTCTCCTCTCTCTCTACTCTCTCTACTCTCTCTCTCTCTCTCTCTGTCATTCTCTGATCCTGTCCTGGGCTATTCTGTTTGATGCTTGAGCCAGAGTTAGGGTTTGTGTGGATGGGAGTCCCTGAAGGTAGAGCTTCTGTTTGGGACACGGTGCCCGACCCAGGCCCCCAGGCAGCCCATGGCTCAGGCCCTCTGGCTCCATTGCTGGGCTTTGGCCTCTCCCTGATCGGGACACAGTCCCTGGGCTGCAGCCTTCTGCTCGGTCCTCATCTCCTGTCTCCCACTCCTGGACCCCCAGGCTGCAAAAGACAGTCTGGGGGCAGTGCCAGGCCCTGTCAGATGGGGGGCCTTGGACCCAGAGGCATCCAGAGTGGAAGGCAGGCCTGCAAAGCTGTTTTCTTCCTGGGAGTGGCCCCTTTGTGTGACTCAGACCCTGGGAATCTGGGAGCCCTGCTTGGCTCTGGCTGGCGCTGGGCTCCCAGGGGCCCTCACCGGCCTTGGCGTGAATGCACTGGGGTTTCTTGGCTCCCCTGGCCCCCTCCCGCTCCCCTCAGTGGGTTCCTTTTGTTGTCACTAAATCCCCTCCAAGCTCCCCTTCCAAAAGCCAGCAGATCCAAGTGGAATTCAACACCCAAACACACAAAAGCGAGGATTAATAGCTGGCTTTGTCTGGGCACAGATGTGCAGCAGCTTGGGGCAGGGGGGTGGCGGGTAACATTTTTCCTGCCACTCGAGTCAACCCAGCTCCACACGGTGGGGGGGGGGGGCGGACAAAGAGGAGGGACTGCCACATGGCTCTCCTCAGGAGCTCTTTGAGCTGAGCTCTAGCTCCCTGAGCTGCTATGCTCTTGGGGTCTGGCCCCACCAAGGAGACAAAGGTCCTCTCCCCTCAGTGTCCCCTCCTTTCCGTTCCAACAAGTCACACTCAGCTGCTGGCTGGCACTCACAGTCCTGGACTCAGTCCCTGTTCTGGAGCCTGAACTCGGAAACAGGCGTAGCAATCCTCGAAAAAACCTGTGAGCTGAGCGAACTAACCCAACTAACCCGGGCACTGAGCGGAGACCCCCGGAGCTTGTAAGCTCAGGCAGAAAGAGAGGGTTTCTGGAGGAGGTGGGTCCACAGTCCAAAGGAGAGGCATGGTCTGCAAAGTAGGGAAGGAGGGAAAGAGGGGGGCATCCCAGGCAGGGGACTCCAGGAAGAGTCCTTGGGGCAGGAGAGAGCAGGGCCCAGCATCCTGGAGGAGGATGTGAATAGTCCTTCAGGGCAACTGGGAGCCACCAAAGGTTGTGGAGCAGAGCAGGAGCTGAAGGAACACTGTGGGAGTGGGGGACAGGCAGGAGGAGCTGGCAGCCCAGAAACAAATGAGCATTGCTGGGGGCAGAGCTGGTTCTCATCCAGTCCCCTCCTCTGTCTCCAACAGAATCCCGTTTCTGAACAACCCAGGATAATGTTCAGCCACGTGATCGTGGAGTTTTGAATTTGGTCCTCGACACTTCAGGGAAAAGCATCCTATGTCCCTTTTGCCCGGGGAAATCAGGCTCCATTCCCAGCTCTCTGGTTGGGAATATAACATCGGTCACGTTTTGGTGATTGGGGTGGTGCAAGTATCTGGGGTCTCTAGCCCATCTGGTCTCTGAGGAGCTTGTTGGCCAAGACAAGGTCCCTAACTGTCAGGAGGTTCAGAGGAGGAAAAACGGGGAAGTATATGACTTTGCACGGTGATAACTCTGCAGGAAAAATTAAAGAGTGATGTGCCCGGATGGAGATGGGATGGTCAAGGAAGACCACTCTGAGGGGCTGGCATTTGAGCTGAGACTTGGGTGGGGCAGGCAAGACAGAGAGGGACTAGGAGGGAGGGAGAGAGGAAGAGAGAGAGAGAGAGAGAAGAACGAACCGGGGCAGGGCATGGCAGGACAGGGCAAGGTGGCTGCAGAAGTTCACACTGGCAAGGTTTAGGAGCAGCAATTTTCTTTTTAGGTTGAAAGTTTGGACCCGGCTCCGTGGGTCACATCGGGCCTGGGTCAAGCAACCTGGAACTGGCAAAGGGCATTGTCTACCCCCTTAGCTGAGCCCCTTCTGCTCCCTCAGGAAGAGTGTGTGTGTTCGGGCTGGAGAAGGAGCCTGGCAGGGGTGGAGGGAGGGGGGAAGCTCTGACTGACTTCAGGCCCCCCGAGCCGGTTACAAAGCTCCAAGAGACCCGGTGACCCCAACGTCATGGCTCTGCCACAGGCAGCGGGGAGGCACCAGGTGTCTGACCGGTGGGTCAGACCAAACCTGGTTCAGCAACCTCAGGACTTGGGTTCTGGCTAGAAAAGAATTCAGAGCAAGACCCAAACTGTTTGGTCAATCACAGAGGTAGAAGTCATTCCTAGAAGAAATGGGCTTAGCAAACAAGCTCTAGAGCAGTGGTTCTCAACCTTCCTAATGCCGCGACCCTTTAATACAGTTGCTCACGTTGTGGTGACCTCCAACCATAAAATTATTTCCGTTGCTACTTCATAGCTGTAATTTTGCTACTGTCATGAATTGTAATGTAAATATCTGATATGCAGGATGTATTTTCATTGTTACAAATTGAACATAATTAAAGCATAGTGATTAATCACAAAACAACATGTAATTATATATTGTGAAATATTTATTTCTAATTACAAATAAATGAAATTTTGTCTTGAGTCATGGTTTAGCATGGGTAACAGTCTTCATATGACAACAGTAAACTACATTGCTACATTTTGCTACACCGAGGAGCCGTGTGTTGGTTCCTAAGACCATGGGAAATAGTTGTTTTCCAATAGTCTTAGGTGACCCCTGTGAAAGGGTCGCTCGACCCCCAAAAGGGTCTTGACCCACAGGTTGAGAACCACTGCTCTAGAGCTAAAGGGAGGGTCCTGGAATTCAGAAGTGAGGAGCTAAAGGTAAGGGGGTGGCGGGGGGATGGGGGGGGGAGGCGGGAGTGAGGGGCAGGGGGAGGGAAAGGCATGGGTATGTTCCCTGGAGAGTCCCTCCATCCTATGGGTTTTAAGGGCAGAGATGTTAGGGATGGTGCCAGGGGCAGATCTCAATAGAATATTCAGCTGTTTCCCAGGTGTGTCTATTAAGGGTCATGGCTCCACTGATTGATTGGCCAGCACAGGGGCAGCGGGTCATTATCCAATGCAGCTGGGCCTGACGCCAGCTGTGGCTGTTTTTGTTGCTTTTCTGGGCCTGGAGCTGAAACACTACTGAGGCCCAGATCTCTAGGGAGGAAAGGTCGGGGTCCAAACCTCCAGACCAGCGATCAGCTCGGGGAGGAAAGTCACCCGGGCGAGGTGCCCCCTCCCTACAATCCACGGTCCATGGTTAGGCGCCTGAGTCTTTCCATCCCCGTGAGCTTCCTTTGTACCTGGCCCTTCGTCCTTGCTCTGCTCACCACTGTCTAACTGTCTACAGCCGCTCCAGGTTCAAAAGGAAGCTCGTGCCCAATTTGCTCACCCTCTGAGCAGGGGGTGTTAAGGCAGGAGTCCAGAGCTGGGGACTGCACCCCCCCTGACCCCGTATTTCACTTAGCAGACTTGGCCCCTCCCTGTACTTCAGTTTCTCCAGGCCTGCTCGGCCTGTACCCTCCAAAATTGTCATGAGAATCCAACAATGCAAATGTCTGTGAATGTGGGGAGTGACGATCGCCACCCATGGACCCTCTCCAGGCCCAGGGAAGCCGCTTTCTCTCGAGCATGCGGCTGGGATTGACTTTGAACAACACCATCTCAAAAGCGCTGGGCCACCTGGCACTGTTTCCAGACACTCAGCTGGGAGGTAAGTGACCATAAATCTCTTACTAGAGGCGGCCTGGCCCCGCGCACCAATGCACCCAACAGTGTGCGCACTCCCACCGGCAATCTCGCCCTGAGAAGACCGGTGGAAAAGAAAGCTGGGCTGGGGGTGGGCGCTGTTTGTGCTCCAGCTCGGCTCCCGGGCACGCAGGCCAACCCCGTGAGGCAGTGGCTGCGTCTGGGGAGACTGCTCCCAGCTCGCCCACCCCTCCCCCTTCCTGGCTCCAGCCTCTCCCCCGCCTGAGCTGCTGCAGCCATTTCTTGTCACTGCTGAACAATAGGCCTGGCTAGCAGCTGGCAGCTTGGCCGCCCTGCCCGGGGAGGGGCGGGAGGGAGGGAAAGGAGGGGGAGAGGCCTCCTGGCGGCCTGGGGGCTGGGGCAGCCAGCCTGCTGCAAGGGGGTTCGCAGCTCCAGGGACAATGCCAGCCTGTGCGTCTCCCTGGTCGGTGGTGCTCACAGCTGTGTCATGCCAGAGGCCCCATGGCCACCCTAGAGCAGCGGGGATGCTGGACCGGAGAGCTTAGTAAAACCACCAGGTCAGGACCCCAGGCCCAAATACTGGCTGAGGCCCTCAGAGTTCTAACTTGCCCCCCAGGGAGAGCCACAGCAGGAAGCATGTGGCATGTAGGTTGTCCTGCCTCCTTTCACCACTGAGCCAACTGAGTCCCCCACTGTCCCCCCAGAGGGATAGTGATTGGCCCAAGGTCACACAAAGCCAAGATCAGGAATCCTAGGGGGGCCCGAGCCCTACAGGGCTCTCCCAGCTGCTGGCTGGCTCACTGGTCCCGGGGACATCTTCCTCCTCTGTCCCTCCGGGGCCATGCCCGGATGTTTTTCTTCACGAGCCAATGAAGAAGAGAGGTGTGAAGCGACTTGTTCAAGGTCAGGCAAGTGAAAGAGGTCAAGATCCCACAGGGTCTCTTGCCTCTCTCACCTTGCTCAGCCTCCTGTGTCAGCCCCTCTGGGGACCCTGAGGAACCAGGCACAGTAACAAGCAGCAGGGGGCGTGTGCTGATGTGGTCATATGAGTCAGCCTGGCCTGGCCCGCAGTCCTAGCTCTCCCGCTTGCCAGCTGTGTGACTTTGGGGAAGTTGCTTAAACTCTTTGAGCCTGGACTCCCTCCTCTGTAAAGAAGGGGTGGCAAGATGAACGTCCGAGGACTGGGGTGGAGAGTCCACTTAGTGGTGTCAGGCACATGTGCGTGCTCAGGGAGTTGGAACTGTGGGGACCGTTACTCCTGATTCAAAGATTCTTTCCCAAGAGGAGCAACAGGACATTAAAAGCAAAGATGGGAGAGTCAATCGGGACTCTGGGACCCCAGATTGCCACACACTTGGCGCAGTGTCCTCAGTAAGTAAATAGCTGACCATAATGAAACAAGCATGGTGTTAGGAAATGGTGTGCCCACAAAACGTGCCTCGCACTAAAACGCCCCAGCCTTGCTTTAAGGTTCAACCTAAAACACTACACTGAGCGGAGACCTGGATTTTCATCTTGCCCATACATGTATGGACTCATCTAATCCCCACCATTGCATAAGACCAGCTCAATCTTACCCCCATTTTATAGATGAGAAAGCTAAGGCACAAAGAGGTTCTGGAATTTGCACAAGGCTACAGGATGTAAATGGTGGAGCAAGGATTCAAACTCAGACAGTCTGGTTGCAGAGCCAAACTCTGAAACTCAATGCTATAAGCTGTGTCTTGCCTTAGACAACAATCACTTCCCCTCTCTGTGTCTCAGCTTTCACATCTGTAAAATGGGGCCTTGGGGCCAGAAGTTCCATGTCTAAGCCTCTTTCTTAGTCCTAAGTTCTTTGAAGATGACCACTCTTATGTGACTTTTCTGACTGCTCTACCTCTCTGGCCCTCACACCATCCCCTCCAACACCTGAACTCTATCCACTTCCTAGGGTGTACTTCCAGCTATGGCAAGACACTGACTGCCCCAAGCATTGATTTGCAAGATTAGAGTTTGGCAAGGGATTAAGAGCAAATACTTCAGATTTTGAGATCAAGCCTTGTGTTCTCTGTGCCATTGTAACAGGACAGCAGCCATAGAGAATATGCAAATCCATAAACAGGACCATGTTCTAATAAAACTTTACTTACTAAATCAGACAGTAGACAGGATTTGGCCCAAGGGCCATAGCTTGCTGACCTGTGGCAAAGATGAACAGCACAGAGTTTCTGCTCTTTGGAGCAGCAGAGGGTAGCAGAGGAAATGAAAGGTGTGCAGCTAACCTAAGACATGGCAGGACTTGCTAAGTGTGTTTGCAGAGCTTCAGATCCCTCCAGAAGAGACCAGGTGAGTTCTGACTTGGGGATGTGAATGGGCACTTGAGCTTGGCTTGGAGTGACTGGTAGAATTTCTACAAACAGAAGTGGGGGCATGCAGTGTGCTGGCAATGGGCATCCAGGGGGTCAGGATGTGGGTGGACCTAGGACCCAGACAATAAAGACTGACTTCTGTGCTTTTCTCATGCCCTAGAGAAGGGGGAACTATAGGGTTCTTTTCTTCTTTTAATTCAACAAATGTTCTGAGTGCCTGCTATGTGCTAGACATAGGTGTAGGCACGAGAAGAGAGACAAGATCTGCAACTTTAATTTTTATCGCATTGTCAACATTTGCACAGAGATTTAGGTCTGACTTTATCTTGTCCTCATAAGCAGAGAAATTGAACATGTTGCTAAAGTTATGTCTAATGAACAGTAGCTGCTCCTATTCCAGAGTCCAGAGGGGCTCTGACTAATTCCTAGCTGCCTAATGAGTATCTCTCCTGGGATGTCTGGAAAGACTCATCCTGCTCTTCTCCCCGTATTAGTTTGCGAGGGCTGCGGTAACAGAGTATCTTCAACAACAGAAATATATTGTTCTGGAGGCTATAAGTCAGAGATCGGCTGGTTCCTTTGAGGCTGTGAGAAAAAAAACCTATCCCAGACCCCTCGCCTCTGGGATCTGCTGGCAGCCTTCGGTGTTCCTGGCTTGTAGACATATTACCTTGACCTCAGTGTTCATCTTCACATGGCGCTGTCATTGTGGGTTTGTGTTGCTATCTGCTCCCCCTTTTACGGAAACTAGTCATATTGAGTAGGGTCCGCCCACCCCAACAACCTCATTTTAATTGGATTATCTCTGTAAATACCCTACTTCCAAATTAAGGTCCCATTTTGAGGTACTGGGGTTAGAACTTCAACATAACTTGTCTTGAGGACACAGTTCAACCCATAACATCTCTCCACCCCCTCTTCCCCATATTCCATTGCTGACTTGATGGAACCTTCATTTCCCAGGCCTCTTCATTTCCCACTCCTTTGTCTCTTCACCAGCTGGAATGGTGGCCAGAACTGCCTGCACCAGGCAAAGCTGGATGCCACAGGCCCATCAAAGATGTCCCGGCTGCCAAGGACGTTGCACTGGATCTCCTCCATTAACTTCTGGAAGGTGGTAGGGGAGGCCAGGTTGTATAAACCAGGGGGGCTGCTGGAAGATGTGCAACAAATACAGTGGTACCTCGAGATACAAGTGCCCTAACATACGAGATTTTTGAGATACGAGCCGTCAAGCGAGCGATTTTTGCTTTGAAATATGAGCAACATCTGAGATAGGAGTAATCTCTCGGATCGGCCGGCTGCACACGACCCACCAGTTTACCGAGACTCGGGCGTCTCATAGTTTCCCACGCCTCAAGGTTACGGAATGAATTAAACTCGTATCTCGAGGTACCACTGTAAATGCCTGAGCTACCGGCACTTTGGGATGTCAACTCAAGCATCAAGGACATATTGGTGTAGTGAGGAGGCAGAAACAATAACCAGAGGTCCCCTCTCGGGAAGCTGTGGTGGAGATGGAAAGTAGGTGGTGGGGAGTGGCGAACATTTGGGAACAGAATGTGGCTTGGACTGGAGAACAGGTAGGGGGTGGAAGGTGAGAGGGGGGATTAGGCCTGGGAGAAGGGTGGAGAGGCCAAAGACCAGGCCCCATGGGGGAAGCAAGGCTGCTTTAAAACACACAGCCTGGCAGATAGTGAAGTTCAGAGCTCAGGAGAGAGGCGGGACCTTAAAACAAGTTTTCAGATACCTGAGTGGACTAGATTCCCTTAGGAAAGCCAGCAGGAGTGGAGGCTCTGCAATACCTGGTCACTGCCCAAACTCTGGGAACGAACTGTTCAGAGAGTTGGGGGAGAGAAGTGAGAATGAGGAGTCCGAGAAGGGCCTTAGAGGCAGGGCGAGGAGGAGAGAAGGTCCCCGCACCAGCTCTGGCCGAGGCCATGGGTGGACTGTTCCTTAACACGAGCAAACTGTGTCCTGAGCTGGTTATGCTCCAGTCAGAAGGAAGCTGCACACACAACTCTGTCATCTTTTAACTGTTTATTGTATAATATAAAACTACAAAAGTAAGACTGCTCATTTCCATGTACATTTAATCTGTCCAATTGTTTCCATTACAGCCCAAACCTACATGTGAATACAGCCATCTGGGTTCCAATGTAACGTCTGTAATATTGCATAGAAAAGGCACAGCTCTCAGGTCTGTGGGGGAAAGGTTACACTTCCTTTTTAGACAAAATCCTCAAAAACCATGCACCAAATTCACTCTGTACATCTTTTCCAAAATCTTGGTTGTTTGCTTGTATGTACTGCACTTCTCTTCCAAACTTATTATCCCCAAAAGATGTCCAAAATCTTTATTGGCTTTGTCTGCAACAGCATTTGATCCTGGCTAATTTTCAGGAAACATTTAAACTCATTCTTAGAAGCACTGAAAACAATTGTACACAGGCAGGAACATACACCTCGCTGTTCGTCAGCAATTACAGGAAGTTAACCATTTACAAGCCAGAATAGGCCAAATATGCTCTTTTTGTTATCTTCATAAAATGTAGAAAGGCCCAATTTGTAACAGCAAGGTTTTTAAATTAAGACAATTCATGTAAAATATCAATCGCTACACAAGGTAGAGTCTCCTTTTTTTTTTTTTTTAAACATCTGTCATTTAAGAAGACTGCCCAGGGGTATTCATAATTCATTGTTTACCACAAAGGTGGTTAATAAATTTAAGCTTTAAAAACGATCTGTAAGTTGATACTTTGGCTCTTTGGAGCGTATTTATGTAAGAAATTTTCCTTGATTGACCTCGGGGCAGTTGGGATACGCCAAGGGGCTATGGCAATAAGAAGTTCCATTGATAAAGACACTCGAGGTGTAGCGGAGGCTCTGGCTAGTTCTCACCTTATGGTGTGAACAAGGGTGTCGGTGTGGTTGCCCCTTCTGTCCGAGAGAGAAAGTGCTACTAAAAAACATTTAAAAATATCAATCCTTTGATGCTTGATTTTCTTTAAAAATTTGGAGGTATTGAAACATTCCTCACCCATACCTTTTTGCATATTTCAAATAGACCCACATTGGAGAAGAAAGTACAAATGAATGTGGACTGGGCATATGATGAGATAACCCGGGGGTCTGGCTTTGGACCCCCTTTTAATACAGATTGACATTCCTACAAGAGAACACATTCCTACCATACATTCTGCACATGTTACGATCCAGATGTTGTTAGAGCTCCACAGTAAAATAAATATATTTACACAGAAAAAAAAAAGGAATAAATAACTTATGGAAAAAAAATCACTTCAAATTCAAAGCTCTTAATATTCTGCTCTCATCTTGTCACTTCATTGCACATCACTGTCAATGGGGGTCCTCTCCCAGCCCCACCCAGCATGTCTTTCTCATGAAGGCACCTCGAACTGCCTGCCTGGCTCTGAATGCCACGCGATGTCCTTTGCACGGGGGAAGGCACGTACCGCACCCACACTGGGACGTGCAGATCACACACGGGCTCACGCTCTTCCCTGCTGGGACATCGCGTTGGAAAAATAAGACACAAAGATAACTGAACACTTGATGGCTTTGTTCTTTTTAAACTGTGCCCCTGATTTCCCAGGTCTTCCTCAGAAGACGGTAAATATCGAGCACTTATGGCAAGGGTGTCCAGAGCTGACAAGCATTTGCCTGATGTTGGTGTTCTTTTGTTTGTTTGTTTGTTTTGATTTTCAAGACCAGCCTTACAAATACTAGAGTCCGAGAACCACGTTTGGGCAACACTTCGCTGTGCTTATTTGAACTGTTGCCCAACATATGGGATTTGTTTAAACACACGATTTGCTAATCCAACCAAAGTACAGTTGTTCTAAGTTACTGTAAATCAGCTTTTAACAATGGCAAATCAACCGCCTTACCCTGTTATTGTTCGGAATAATCAACACTATTGTGTATGTATACATATGTAAAAGTGTGCAGCATGTGGTGAGTTTACCAGGTCCTCCAGTTATCAAAAGCGTGGCATCTGGGCTGGCTTGTTCTCCACAGAAAAAGGAAGCTCTTAAAACAGACAGGCCCAGCGACACTGGAAGCATTTACAACAACCCTCCCCTCACCTATATATGGTCCCTGGTCCTATCACAGGAAGTGACACATCTGTAGCAGTACAAGGTGTCCTGATGGAGGTTGCTGGTAGGAGAACAAGAGCAATTTGATCTGTTTCTCACTGCTCTACAGAGTTGATAATTAGCCTTTAAAAACACATTCACATGGGGGAGGGGCGGGGAAATAAATTAGAATGTGGATTGAATCATACCATACACAATGAATCTTTTGCGTAGATGAGCAGTTCCTTCATCACAAATGTATTTGTTTTGCCATGTGCATTATAAAAATAAAACTATCGATGGCTTGTTTAAAGTGCCATTTTATAAAGCTGTCTTTTTTAATTGGCCAGAAAGACTCAATTTTTATCCATGGCAAGAAGTGAGCAGAATTGGTGACTGAATATTGACAAATGACTAACAACAAAGACAACAACAACACAAATCCCATAATTTAAAAATTCTTAAATAAATATAAAAGTTATTCCTAAAGAAGCCATCTGCATTTCAAAAATATAGGATGTAACCAGCGAAAGTACCATTGGAAGAAAGAAACAACTGAAAGGAAAAGGCCATCAACAATGTCGGCAACAAGCATGATACATTGCAAACATTTTAAAATTAAATGTACACTGTTAGGAATAAAAAGCTACTTCTCAAGTGTCCTGGTTTGAGAGTGACAAGGGGAGGAGGAGGAAGAGGAGGAAGAGGAGCAGGAGGAGGAGGAGGAGGAGGAGGAGGAGGAGGAGGAGAAGGAACATGCATAGAAAGTCCTGTGTATTTGGGTAAAACAGCCTTGTAAAGTGTGGTTAAAGCAGCTGATTCAAGAAAGCAACCAGATTGGAAGCTGTGACATAATGGGACCAACTCCTGGTTCCAGGGCCATGCTTGTTTCAAGAGTGCATCCCGGACTGGGCCGAGGTGAGCCGAGCTGGCTCACATGGCGATCCTGAAGATACCATTTTCAGCACTTAGCAACGGGATGGGGGGAGGGGGAAGGAAAGCTCTAGGGAAGGGAAGCTGGAAAAGACAACTGGGCAACATGATGGATGCCTTCTGGGGGAGATTTTTTTTTCTCTAAAAGCCCTAAGCATTGCAAAAGGGTTTAGTTCCAAGAAAAGGTTGGTTGCTTTTCATAAAATTTTGTTCACGTGTAAAATTTCAGGTCATCATAAAAATTATGCCAAAAAGGAAAGACTTGAGGTTTTTTTTTAAATAAAAACAATTAAAAGCGCAAACTTGGCATAAATACAGTGAGTATTCGGTAGTCTTCCCCTCAAGAGAGGGAGTTAAAGAGAACCATCACTTAAACCCCGAGCTCCATGGCCACCTCCCGCCAACTGCTTAATGCAAGTTTGATGAGCAGATGTGGCTCTGGCTTTGGAAGTCACAGTGCTGGCGGGAGTTCATGCCAGGAGGCCGGTGCTTGTGAAATTTGGGTGTGATAACGCCTGGCCCTTTCTTAAAGCGCTGTGTGTGTGTGTGTGTGTGTCTGCATTTGGGGGACGTCAACTATGGATTGATTTGATCCAATTTTCTCTTTGCACCAAACACATATAAAACATTACAACGCTATAAAAGTACAAGTGCAACTTGTACATCTGAAGTTTGCAGGAACTATGTGAGCAAATCCTATCAAAATAGCTATCTCATATGTATAAACAGCATTTGTTTTTAGAAAAACAATATCATAAACTGCAGAATCTGTACAAAAATATAAAATAAATTTGGGCAGCAGTTTCTAAACAGCCATGTAAATGCAACACTTACGAGGAGTTAATGCCTCTAAAAAGGCTGAATTGCCAAGTCAACCTATACAGGGCGAAAATGCCAGAAAAGGTACTGAGATTATCTAAATAATTATATATATATTTATATATATACTTTTTCTTTGTTTTACCTCTTGCAATAAAACTTATAGAAAAAATAGACAAATATGCACATGCAATTTACAGCTTTCCCATCTTATTCCTTGTGCTTCACTTGAACTGTTTATTTTTGCCATTCGATATAGCGACATTGTCTTCCAATGTATTCTTCTCTCGTATTCCCAGGTAGTAGGTCTCTGAGGAACCACTCAAAAAAGTGTATTGAAAGTGGTCATACGTGGATGAAGGCACTCCAACTCTGCTCAAAGCAAAAACTAGTGTGATCCTTTTGTAAAACGTTCTTTTTTTTTTTTTTCTCTCTGAAAAAGGCAAGCAAGGGTGCATGCACAGTGCGGAGGAGAGCTGTCGGGGCGCCGGGACACTCGCAGGGTCTGGGCGGGCACGGTCACCGGGTGGGGGGAAGGGGTGGGGCTGGGGAGGGGGGTCCCCCCAGGATTAGGACCCCACGAGCACCTCCATGATGTGGTCCAGCTCTGTGAGGTCCATTTTGAAAGGCTGACTCGGGGCGACGGGCTGGCTGCTGTAGGGGGCGAGGGTCTTGAGGAGGTCGTCCGCAGACACGGGGGCCATCTTCGAGGCTGTGCCCGAGGCGGAGGTGCAGGGGTCAAAGTCATACATGGACGTGTCAATGTCGGCAAACAGGATGTCGTCCAGGGTCAGGTCCGTCAGAAACCCCGTGGACGTGGTGACCTCGAAATTCCCCGGCAGAGAGTCCATCAGTTTGGGGTCGTCGGCGGCGCGGCCCTCGGGGAGCCCCTCGGGTTTCGGGGCGCCCGCCCCTTTCGAGCTGTGGGGCGCGGCGGCGGCGGCCTCGGTGGAGGTAGATGTGGGGCAGAGCTCCTCGATCTCGTCCAGCGCGGAGGAGAAGCTGTCCTTCTCGGGCGGGAGGGCTGGGGCGCAGAGTCTGGCGGGGGCCGCGGGCGGCGGCGGCGGCGGCGGGGCGGCCGGGGAAGTGCAAAAAGTGTCGTCGTCGTCGTCCTCGAGCAGCGAGGCCGGGGTGAGGCAGGCGTCCAGCGGGGTCGCGCCGGCCAGGTCCCCGGGGTGCGCGGGCGGGGGCGCCGGGGGGCTGAGGGGGGGGGGGGCCTCCCGGTAGGGCGGGGCGGCGGCGGCGGGGAAGGCGGGCCGCAGGCTGCCCTCCTGCTTGAGCTCCTCCTGGATGCGCCGCAGCATGTTGTTGATCAGGACCGTCTTCTGCAGGCTGGGCTCGGTGAGGGGCCGGTGGTTGTAGAGCTTCATAAGGGAAATGTTGAAGATAGTCTGGCGCTGTAAGGTGTACGACACCTTGGACGGACCGTCGGAGGGAGACAGGATTTTGCCTTCCAGCCCATCTTCATGCTCGTCAAACTTCCGTTTTCCTCCTTTACCCAACATATATCTGGCAAAGGAAAGGCAACGGCATTAACCACAGGGAAAACGGACTGCAGCCATGAAAAAAAAAAAAAAAAAAGAAAGGCGCTGATTCGGAGGTCAGGGCAAGGCCTCCCTCCTGCAAGCTCCTCGCCCGGGCTTTGCGGCAACGCATGGGTTAACTGGGG
>JAAGEH010000041.1:32364270-32374918 GCA_011751065.1 Lasiurus cinereus | reverse complement strand
TGGGGGGGGGGGGAGGAGGACCTGAGATTCAGAGAACTGGAAAGTCTACTTTCGTGTGCCCGCGGAGCAATTTTTTTTTTTTCACTACGTAGTCTGGTGAATGTATTTCTTGGGAAATGTGTAGGGCCCAGACAAGTTCAACGTTACCATGGAAACCGTGATTTTTTTACTTTCTCAGCTCCTGCTCTTGCCTAACATTACCATGCAGGCTCCATTTCCCTCCCCCCAAACAGATTTATTTTTAAAGCCCCAGAAAACACAATAATGCTATGACCTAGACAGAAAGAGGTGTCTCAGGGTTACAGCTTGAACACCTCTTGAACGATTCAAAGAACCAACTTGGAGGGAACACGCACAGTTTTGGTAGAACTGTGTGTGCTTTCAGCATGCCTTTTCCTTCCTCATTGTGCATAGAGCCCTTCTGTCTGTCTGGTGACACGTGGTGAGGCTCTTGGCCTGAGTTAAATGACCACAGTGATTGAGCTGCCAGTCTAGAATCAAGTGGAAGAATGTGGGTTTCCCTGCCCAAGTTTTTCCACGGCTCAATGTCACTGCATACAGTTAGGTCTCACTGCAAGTGGACTAATTGGAAAGTAGTGTGCTCTGATGATAATAAGCAATGCTGTTTGGATTCTCGAAGCATTTCATAAAACACTTACTGTGAGTCCAGAGACATATATATACATGTATATATTTCAGAGAATCAGCACTCTCATCATAGCTCAGACCTTGAGCACTGGGTAGAGGGTGGGGTTTTAGCTCCTGCCCCGCCTTGCCGGGTGCTCACATCTAGGCTGAGGCGCCTCCTCACCTGCCCTGGCCCTAGTCAAGACGCCTTCAGCTGGCTGCACCTTTGGCTCAGAACTTCTACCATCTCAACGGAACAAGCGCAAGTCCCTTGGCCTTTGCCTCAGAGACCTTCATTTCTGACTGTTTAATCAAGGATGCTGTCCTTCTGTCATCCGGACCAGGAGACAGGGCTCTACGCCAAGCCCGTGCCTGCTCTCTCACCTGCTACAAACGTAACCACGGACATGTGGGAATGCTCTCCTCAATGCCACTCGCTCTTTCTGATAGCTTCATGTACGAGCACATGCTTTGTAGTTATTCAGTCTTTCTTCCAACAATGGCTTGCCTTTTTACTGAATTGTTTCAGCTGATTTTGACGGTACCTTATTCAATCCTTCATTAACTCATTCCGCATCTATGCTGTCTTGGGCTCTCTGCCAGGCAGTGGGTCCCTCGGGAAGAAAGCCTGGTCTTCCAGGGGCTGAATGATTTCTCCTACACCTCATTATCATTTTGCATTATGAGTCTCATCCTAAAGGAATAAAGCACACCACAATAAAACTTCAAAAAGCCCTCCCAACACTTTGTTAAAGAAGGCCACGCTGCCTGCCCCTGGAGGTACTCAGACATGCAGGTGGTCAGAGCCTGGCACATGGATCCCACTGCCTCCATGTGCCTCAGTCTCAGGGAGAGAAAGACGAAGACAGCTGCACTCCATCAATGTCAGAATCAGCTCGAGAACTTGTTAATGCTTAAAAATGCGGAGTTACTTGTATGAAACACTTTCCCGCATTTTATAAACATTAAGAAAATGTCTGTCAATCACTAGAACCGAAGACCAGTCTCATAATGAATTGTTCCCTAAGGCAAGGGAGGCATGATAGGGACTACTTGCTTATCTAATTCCTCTCATGACAAACATTTCCTACTCTGTAGTGCTGAAAGTCTCATTTGTATATATACTTTGCATAGAACATTTCCTATCTGAAGTATCTGTGCCCATTTAAATGTCAGTGTGAATCCGAGAGGAAGTGATTTCGTTTCACGTTACAAAACACTTTCTACTTTATGCATTTAGAAGTGTTACTGGACCACTGTGTTTTGAAACAGATAACTGTATTCTATTCGCAATTACACTGAGTGGCCAGATGATTATATTAGAGGCCCTGTGCATGAACTCGTGCATGGGGGGGTGGGGGAGTGGGTCCGGCCAGCCTGGCCAGGGGGAAGGGACATAGGCGGTTGGCTTGCCTGCCTACTGGTCGAACTCCTGGTCAAGGGGACAATTTGCATATTAGCCTTTTTATTAGATAGGATATATACTAAGTGGCCAGATTATTATGCATTCAAAGATCATAATAATCTGGCCACTCAGTGTATACTGTTTGTATCTGCTTACAATTTAAGCATCTAAATACTTCCAGAGAAATTCCGCTTTTGCCAAAGAGCTCTAAGTGCATTTAGTTCTCATATAAAGCTGTTAGAAGATCTATTTTAAATATTATAATGTGAACAGACCCAAGACATTTAAACATGTGTGACAGAGTAGACAAGTGCATATACATGCAACAGCGAAAGAATCGGCCTCTCTGACTCCATCTCGGTCAAGCCTGCTTTGTGCCATGGCCTTCAGGCCAAGGGCATCTGTTTAGTTTTGCATGTAGACATGCTAATCATGAGAGGAATCCTGCTTGTCCCTGGAGTTTAAAAAACAAAAACAAAAAAAACACCCCTTACTAGAAGGTGCCTCTCCCAAGGAGATAAGGGAAGTGTAAATGGTTTATCAAAGATTTGCAAGAACCTCTTGGCTGGACTCACATCAACTAGGATCAACAGTCAACAATCTTCCTCAGGCGCTGGCTGGCACCCATATGTCTATGGTAGTCAATCTCTTCTTGCTGCTCCCATTTCCCCTTCCCTTGGCCTAAAAAAAGCCTGAACTCTGTACCTTCTTAAGATGGATTTGAGACACCAAAAGGTCTCCTATTTGTCTTGGTTGGTACCTTCTCAATCAATATACTTTTTTTTTTTTAAACTCCAAACTCTGATGTTTTGAGTTTGGGCCTTTTGAAGCACTAGGCACACATATTTTAGACCCGTAGCATACACCAAATAGTCTAAAACAGTGTTTCTCAGAGTGTGGCCCACAGATGGTCTGTGAACTGTTACTGGTCCATGATGAGGTAAGTAGAAATACTATATTATTGAGAAACTTTTATAGTAAGTTTAAGAGTAACTGTATGTTTGTAAATCGGATAAAAAACGATGATTCTATTTCTCCATCTTTGTACTTTTCATTTCATTTATCTAGCAATTATTTTTCTTGTGTTTTACTAAAATATTAGTCTATGAAGGAGGAAGAAATCAAACAAGATGGTTCTTTAGAAACACTATCCTAAAATGCACAACTAAAACAAACTAGTAAGCTCATTGCCATTTTAAATTTTACTGGCTTTCTTGAGGAAAGGTAGCTAAGGCAGTATAGACTTGTCCTTTTTTTTTTTTAGTCATTGATATAGAACTGTCTTTTAAAGGTCTGTTTCAGAAATAAATAACAGGATTTTTTCAATAACTCACATTTCTCTAGAAATAATCATTGAATCCTTGGAACTCAAATATTGACAAAGCGTTCAGTACTGTAGGCATTTAGCAGAATTCCCAGAGCTGAAGAGATGCTTTCAGAGAGATTTCCATGTGAGAAGCACCTCATTTCCAATTAGAATGATCCAGCTGGTCATAGCTGTGTGGTGACCAATGATTTAGAAAAAGCTCATCAGAAATCTGTAAGCCCATGTAAGCAAAATCTGTGAGCAGGAATAGACAGAAAAAAAAAAAATCGAATCTTGGAAGCTTTTCAAATGAGTAAATAAAGACCCATGACAGAGTATGTCTCAAAGCAGGTTTGCCTTCATTTCTCTATTTCTCTTTATGAGGCAAAACTGGCTCCACACACCCAGTAAGATTGCAAAATGCACACTATCACGATGTGTAATCCCACTTCTACCTACATTTTTATAGACAGGGATAAAATGCAGCCTCACAAAACCTAGTCCACATTTTTATCTAAAAATTAATTTAAAAAAATTAAAGCGTATCCAAAGTTTGCTTAATCCTGTTTGGGATCAAGTCTGCCCACGGACCGTTTGCAGAAGAGGCCTCCAATTCCACTCCTAGAAGTGGGAGGACGTGAGAAGAGCTCACTCTCAGGGCGCATTGCCCACCACCTCCTTGGAGCAGGACACCATTCAAACAAGAAAATACAAGCCTCTCCAGGACCTGAGGGCGAAAAGCCAACCAACAGCATCTCAGGGCCTGAGCTCAGGTGGGCCCAAGCCAGGAGCGGCGGCTCCTCAGAGCCTCTGGCCTGGGGCACTGCACGGAGGAACAGTAGCTCAGGAAGCAGGCTGCTGGAGAGGCACGTGACCTTCTGAAAGGCCTCGGCGGGCTGCGGCCAGAAGACGAGCAGAAGCTGGAGCTCATTAAGGGCTTCCAGGTACCGAGGAAGGGGGTTCCTGTCTGAAAGGCCCGGCGCTCACCCAGAGGAGGCGCTTGTGACTGACCAGCCGGGTTTCTAGTCACCCTGAGGCGTGACACCCCACTTTGTCTCCCCCGACTCAGCTTCAAAGACCCAAAAGGGAATCTGGGCTCCAGGTCTTGTTAGAGACCCCCCCCTCCGCCCCCGCAAGAAGAGGCTGGAGGTGGGGGCTACCTCCTTTTACTGGCCATGAGAACCACAGGCACTCTTCCTTAGAATAGTTTGAGATAAGGAAGACTCCTTTCCCTTCTCCTGGCTTTCTAATTTTCTTTTTCCTTTTTAAAATATATTTTATTGATTTTTTTTTACAGAGAGAAAGTGAGAGGGATAGAGTTAGAAACCTTGATGAGAGAGAAACATCAGTCAGCTGCCTCCTGCACGCCCCCTACTGGGCATGTGCCCACAACCAAGGTACATGCCCCTGATCGGAATCGAACGTGGGACCCTTCAGTTCGCAGGCGGATGCTCTATCCACCGAGCCAAACCAGTTAGGGCTAATTTTTTTTAACATAATTGTTAGCAGCTATTAACGACAGCAAAGTTGTGGAAATACAGAACAAAACTCACAGGAAGCGATATAAAGGAAAACAGCTCTTTCAGAGTTTTCCATGAGGTTTAACACTGAATAAAACGCTATACATCAAGCTTGGCTTCCCGTGGTGCAGCTTTCAATCAGGAGGACTGGGCTTCCCTCAAAAGCTACAACCCCTTAGAAACATGATCAGAAGTAAGACACGTCACTAGAAGAATCCTAGGAGGAAAAAGGATGCAGAAGCTGGCGATGCTCATTACCTGATACGTGAGGGTTTGCATTTCAAGATTTTGAGTGATGCCCACAGTAAGGAATCTCAGAGATGATTATGGACTGGGTTATCGGGAGAGACTGTTGAGATAGGAGATGTGTATTTGAGGTGGGATGGTTTCTTAATGTCTGCTTCCCAGCCCAACCAGTAAACCCCAGGAGGGTGCAGCCTGCCACCTCCTCAGGCCAGGGCAGTCCCTGACCCACCAAAGATGCTCCCTAAACCGTCGCTGAACAAGTCATTGGTAAATAGAAAGAATGAGGCCAGCCAGAGAAGAACGGTCACCAAGTTGGAGATGTGTGTCTCTGGTCCTGAGAGTGAACTGGGCCAGGGAGGGAGGGCGTGAGGAGGAGAGGTGGACGAGGCTGAGGGAATCCTGGGACTGGCACAGATGGAGGTGGGCAGCTCTGCTCAGCGCACTCTCCTGCGACGGCCTCTTGAGTCCTGGAATGTGAGTGAGCATCAGACTCACCGGGGGCATGTTAACACCGATTGTTGCCCTCCACCCCAAGGTTCTCATTCGGCAGGTCTGGTGTGGGGCCCAAGAAACCTCACCTCAGGAACCACGACTTCCTTCCCCTCAACTGGCCATTGCATGTTTAAGCCTGAGAATATCTCTACTCAACTCAACCCGAGTCCGAAGGTCTAAGCAAGGAAGGAATAAAAGAACAGCATGTCTGTGATGGCAACAACCGACAGCTGACATTAAAAAGAAGACTATGCCAAATTACGACGTCTTCAGCTCAGTTTTGTTGATCAAGTGCAGCTTCTCCGACTGACACATCAGCTTCCCCCGGCTCAGAGGGCCCAGATTCTTCTTCCTGTGACCTCAGAGTGAATGAACGGCAGCGAGGCCTGTGCCCAAGGTCCAAAGAGGAACCAAAACATTTAAATTAAGTGCTTAAATTAAACACTGAACAATTAAAAGGATAACATTTCACAGCGTTTGCATTTTTAAGGCATTAAGTATTATTAAATGTAAGTATTTAAAAAACCCACGTGATCAAAAAAGTTCTCTAATTCCATATTTTGAAACTACATATTCAAGCTATGATTACAAAAAAATGTTTTAAATCCCTCTGTCCTTTAATGTTATTTGGCCTGTCAAAATAAATATGATTTTTAAATAAGAATATTAAATCAGGCCCAGCTGGTATGGCTCAGTAATTGAGTGTCAGTCAACCTATGAACCAGAAGGGCATGGTTCGATTCCCGGTCAGGGCACATGCCCAGGTCACAGGCTCAGTCCTCAGTAGGGGGCATGCAGGAGGCAGCCGATCAATGCTTCTCTCATTCTCTCCCTCTCCCTTCCTCTATGAAATAAACAAAACAAAATAAAATAAAACAAAAAGGATATTATATTTACTGGTGCAAACTACCACTTCTGTCAGCCCCACTAACAACAACAAAACCCCTTGCTCTATCTAACCTGCAGGCTCAGCATAACCCTCATGGCCACTAGTGCCCCCTAGAGGCCCAGAGCCTGGTAGCCACTGGCTGATAGGCCCCTGCAGGGTATGGGCGCCATCACTGCTGGGCTCCTGAGAGGCCCGAACCGGGAGCCCTCCTCAGCCCAACATCAAGGCTGCCTTTCTGACTCTGTGCTGGTCCAAAAACGATGTAAACATTGCACTGTGCTGGAAGGTAACTCATCCCAAACAACAGTCATTACCCCAGGCCGGAGGAAAGCCAGCCATCTCATCCTACTCAATATCCAGGGAATTAATGCTTCAAAGGGTCTTTAAAAGGGGTCACAACCGATAGCTTGGTCCCAATTTTTGAAGGGAGCAAATGATTGGGAAAGGTGGGATGGACCACATGGTCAAAAAGGCAGCAACGAGGAGGGTACTTGGACCTGTGCCTGTGGAGGGTGTGAAAATGGCTCTCAGCTCAACACCACCCGGATGCCAGGAGGGGTGAGGGGGGAACCCCAGAAGTCACTACTTTTTTAAACAACTCGAAGCTCCACCGGCTGCTACCTTGAGCACATTTTCAAGAGCTTATTCCAGCTTCCTTTTGGACTAGTAAACAACAACTGGAATCCAGTGTTTTCCCTTCTCAGAGTGGAACAGGCTTCGCGATTAAGCGACATGTTTCAAAAGTCAGCCACAGCTAACCAGGCAGAACCAAGCCGAGTGTCTGCAGTCGGGGAAGGGCCGTCTCGCAGGGCACGCGGCTTCTGCGGAGCTGGCCCCCCTCCACCTCCTTGCCTGGGCGGCAAAGACACTGGTGTTTGGTGTTAAGTCACTGGCCTGTATACTCAGGATCTGTATGCTATCCTTAAACAACAAGGATGAAGACAACAGAGAACAAAGCACAACCATTTCAACCCTCGTTAACAGCGCTCAGGAACAGGGTGCCCGATTGGAAAGGGAGTTTTAAGAAACGACATTGCTAATCTCCTCAACTCCACTGCCCCGGGCGACCACATGTTGCTGAAGGGGTCCCGAGCTCCCACGGCTCTTCACAGAGAGGAGGCAGCGGTGCCAGCCGTTCGGCCTCTCCCCCTGAACCTGCCTGGTTGAAGAGAGACGCTAAATAAGAAGGAGTGACGAGTGGCTCCAAAGAGGCCCGCAGAGGCTACTTCCTCACTCTGACATCCTGTGTCACCAAAGTCCTCTGAGTGGAAACTCATTCTTTCCGTTTCTTTTAGGGGTGGTGGCAGAAGAAAGGAGCGCCCCTGGCAAAATTATGTTGTATGTGACACACTTCCAAGACCAAAAGAGAGAGAGGCCGGCCGGAAATGGTTTTGAGGCAACTTCTGAACGAGAATGTCCTCATTTCTCCTCTCTCGCCCCACAGTCGCTTTACGGTGTGTTATGGACCCTGCTTGGGAGGTGGTCCGCATATCCAGCCTCCGCGCCTCACAAAGACACCTACCCGCTAGCCAGGGCCTCTGAGCCATGGTTCTACCCGCCGACGGCCGCACGCAGGCCGCCGGAAAAGCTGCTCCTGCCCCAATGGGGAAGGGAAGGCACGTTGGCTTGGACAACTGTCCGCACGGTTAAAACATGACGCCTTAAAAACACCCCGGGCCCAGAAATCTGACCAGGTCTCTGCACTTAGCACCCTCCCTTCCCCCCCGCCAAGTAACAAGAAGGCCACCCCACAGGACATGGTGGGTGCTGACAGGATGGGAGAGGAAGCTGAGAGGACTATCCAAGGGTGTGTAATGCTGTGTGTGGCAAGCACAGGAGTGAGAGTTTCCCCTCCGTCCGCCCCGCCCCGCCCCCCAAGCATCTGGGTGGCAATCTGGTGAGCCTCCAGGAAAAAAGGGGGGAGGACCAGCACCCCCCAAAGGCTGCCTTCAGACTCTAAAGTGACTGCCTCTGGCCTAGGGGAATGGCACATAACTGGGGCAAAATTTCACTGGGGGGAGAAAGCCTCTCTTATTATTTACAGACAGGCGTAGGGGCTCCCAGAAGACAAGGGATGTCAGTGACAGAACCCCTCAAGCTGCCCGGGATGGGCTTTGTTTCTTCTAAACCAAAGCCCATCCAGGATGAGGTCCCTGCAGCCAGAGCCATACTAATTGGTAAGTAAGACAAAGCCTTCCCTAACAAATCAGCAATGTCATTATGAAGCCAGTCACTAGACGAAGCCAGTTGGGCGCGCTGGGGTGCTAGTCTGCAGCTGTAACCCGATACCACTGTTTGCGGAGTGCCTGCTCCCGCCTCTCCCCTGTGCAGGGGGCTCCAGCTGCGGGCATCGCACCGGCTGCTTAGTAATCACCAGACAATAACTTTCGAAGGAGACCAAGGGAGACAGTTTCTGAACTTCAGGGGAACAATCCGCTTTGCCTTCCTGACAGCATCTCAAAGCCAGGAGATAAAGCGAAATTTAGCCAGGAAGTCAACCTCTCAGTGAACTTAAAAACAACAACAAAAAGTTGTACTATTTGGGGAAGTCTTCTCACGGCCACATTTTAAGACACTCTAGCTTTCCAGCTCAGGATTTTTACACACCTATATTAAGTTGAAGACAGTTCCTGACACTATTGGTTTATTAAATATAATCTGTTTTCTTGGAAAAAGGAAAAAAAAAACTTAAAAGCTTGACAACTACATTTAGTAGGCAAAATAAGTCCAATTCTGGGAGATAATGTTTCAAGTATTTCTTTGGAATAATTGATGGCCTGGTTCATCAACATCTGGAAAGAAAAAATGGGCTTCTTTATAGTGCAACTGCTAAGTAGAACACAATGTTTCTAATATCCTGTCTCACTGGTTCTCCCAACAGCTGGGAATTTTGGGTTTTAAACCTAACTCATGAAGCAAAGGATACCAGTCACGTTCTTTCAGAGACAGTGGAAATACTAGTAATTCTTTTATTTTACCTGAGGATTCTGACTTAAAGCACTGCACACGTAAAGTGAAAGCCTGGACAGGATTATACAGAATTTAAGGTTAACAAAAACATACTCAATATGATATGATGCTTGAAATCTGCTTTAAAATACACTAGGAAAAAACACCCGGTTTGTGTAGATGACACGAGACTGACAAAATGTTGCTAACTGTGGACACTGGGTGATGAGCACAAGGGGATGCATTGTCCTCTTCCCTTTACTTCTGAGTATGTTTGCAATTTTCCATAATAAAAAGTAAAAGAAAAAAAATACAACACACCAATACATTCTATAAGTTTAAAAAATCAAGTAAGCACAATAAATTATTTACACTCTCACCGAGAACTGTTTTATTAACGTGATAATATTATTTTACACAGAAGAAAACTATCAATGCTCTATGTAGTAAACAAGCATGCCCAGTAGGAGTCGGAACTCCTTCAACCTCTGAAAGACAGAATACCACATCCAGCCACAAGGGGGCGCAGCAGAGCAACAAGGCACTCCTGAAGTCCTATTACTCACAGCAATTTCTACCTACAGATCTCTCCAGAGTATACACATTTCCAAGATTGTTCCTAAATTCCGGTCTCTGCAGGACACTGCTAAGCAAGCCAAGAGCTATGGTTCAAATTCTGGAAACACTGTATGTAGAAAAGGTTGTTGCCTGTATATGAGAAACACTGATGTTTCAAAGACCATCGTTAAAATTCTGGGAGGATTTCTCAAGTGAGAACACACACACAATAACAAACACACAAACCCATGTGATAAGATGCAGATTCAGAGAAGCCAACAGTTCAGAATTTCCACTGGGGGTACTAAAGTAGAGTCCCAATCACACAGTGAGTGAGTTTCAAGGTAAGCACTAAGAATTTTACTAGTATGGAAAAGCCTTCGGTAATCCTATTGCTTCTTAATATCAGGAAACCACTTACATGCCAAACAGACACAGCAGTTATTTGGGAAAACCTCATAAAGGATATTGGAGAGAAGTCATTTAATTATAAAATGCAACACAGAGAGATAATGGAGCAAGTTATATAACTACTTGCTGGAATTCTTTCTTTTTTCTTTTTTTAAATATATTTTATTGATTTTTTACAGAGAGGAAGGGAAAGGAATGGAGAGTTAGAAACATTGATGGAGAGAGACATCAATCAGCTGCTTCCT
>JAAGEH010000041.1:32290868-32364260 GCA_011751065.1 Lasiurus cinereus | reverse complement strand
GAGAGTTAGAAACATTGATGGAGAGAGACATCAATCAGCTGCTTCCTGCACGCCCCCTACTGGGGATGTGCCCACAACCAAGGTACATGCCCTTGACCAGAATCGAACTTGGGACCTTTCAGTCCGCAGACCAACGCTCTATCCACTGAGCCAAACCGGTTTCGGCTGGAATACTTTCTATTCAAATACAAACTTAGGTTCTTTGAGTATGTTCAGTAATAATGTTCCTAAGAGTTGAGCTATTATCTCCAGTATTTCCATAGGAAACTTGGTAAATGTTATTATAATTTTTTATACATAATATAAGCCCTTAAATTATGATGCTACTTCATAATTGGTGTCAGAAACACATCTTTAGCTGAATCTAAAGCCTCATTAACATGAGAACTCTCAGATTTGAATTTCTGTCCCTTAAGATTATGTGCCTGTAAAGATTACCAAACCTCACCCACCCCCATTCCTCTGTATAATGAAAATATTTTTTTTCTCCTGTATTTATAATTGCTTGGATGGGATTCTGGTTTCAGCCTTCCTGTAGCATCTTTTCCCCAAAGATACCTTGTTTTTCCCCTCACACGAGACCTTTAATAAACAATGTTGTGGGGGGAGGGGGAAAGTTTTAAGGTAGAAACCAAATGCTTGCCAAAAGTCTGTGACTTTTTTTTTTTAAAGAGTGCTATCTGATACAAAAAAAAGACATACCAAAACAGATAAATGTAATTTCTTAGAACAAATCTGTGAAAAGTACAATTGCATATTAATTTAAACAAAGATTTCCTTTTAGGTTTTGTTAAACTACTGACCTTGAATAAAACAAATCAAAACTAAGTATGCTACATCAGGAAGTGTTTCTTAACGATTATGATTACTTTTTAATTTTCTTTGCTTTCAATGTTGGAATGCTTTACTACTGTGAGAAATTGCTTAAAAGAAGACATGCTATAAAATATTCCTCACAAACACAAAACATATTTCATCTTTTAATTTCCACATGCCCAGTTTAAAGAAGCAGAGAAATGTTATTTATTTACTTACTGAGTAAATCTAAACGTTGTATTACATGATCTAAACCTGAATTCCTTAAAAGAAAACTATCAAATTTCTACAATATGATATATGAGTATAAAGATAGGCATGTAAAAAGAAAATAACTATTCTATTATGTAAATATCTATCCCATGTAAGCAACATACATATTCTGAATGTTTAGTTATTTCTATGACCTAGGCAGGCTAGGTATAAGGTTTTACAAAAACAACTTAAACTTGATATCATATATTTGAATAATTCACAAAGTAGAAAAAGGAAATGAGAATACAAACTAAACCTCAGGGCATGAGTGATAATTTGTAAATGTGGACGGCCATTCATTTTTATTTACTTTGGGGGCTATTTTGAAATCAAATGTATTTCTTCTGTATTGTTAATGACCCATAGAACTTTACACAAAGTCATTTAGTCAAATACAATAAAAATAATTAGAGTACTACACTGGTTGTAATAAATATTTACTTTCTTGGGAAGCTACCTCTTAATGCTTCAAAGATCTTCAGTGACCTTTAGGGGGAGATTGCCTCCAAACTCTCCTCCCCTCTCTCCCCCCCTCGCCTGGCCTTGTCGCCTTAACATTCCGATTCATCCTGCCTATCTATCGCCTATCTTAGGGATCTGCATTTTGAATTTGTAAGCCAATTACTGTTAGACAGCCATCATCATCATCAGATGGTACAAATACTTTAACAAAACTAATCTGTTTTAAAAACTGTTCAGAGAAGACCACCATAAGACTCATGGCAAGCTGAGAGGCAGTGTAAAAACTTCTTCAGCCGCAGACCACAGGGCTCAAATGCCAAGTCCAGCTAGGTTCTCTGGGACAGCAGGGAAGACACAGAAGCACACACATATACGGAGGTTCCCTCCTAAAAAAAAGGAAAGAAATCTGAAAAGCAAATCTGTATCAAGTATTATGATAAAATGAGATAACCACTCAGGGAGGACAGATAAGTCTAAAACAGTTGCCACCTCATTATCTCCTTAGTGTGGCTAGAATTTTATGCAAACCTGTTCTGGAGGAGAGATGACCTTGGGACTTTCAGATTCCCTGAGTTTAACTTGGGCAACCCTTCTCAACACCAGGGTGGGGTACTCCAGCAGGCCTGCCGAGGCCTGGGAGCGTGGTGTGTGGTGATAAGCAGCCAGCCAGAGAGAGGACAGCAAGGGGCTAAAGACTGATCTTCAGAGTGGCGTTTCGGTAATTTTTTGACCATGGCATATTCAAGTAGAACTTTTTACTTTTATTCAACAGGTTCACACAGCACACTATAAATTTGTGTAAAATGTCCTGAAGAGCCAGAATCCATTCTCCTATGTGAAACTCCTGAAACATACACACACACAACCTATGAAAGTTTTTAAAGAAAAAAAAATCTTAGAATTAAACAGTAACTGCAAAGCTACAGGTTTTTTGCATAGACGCGAAAAAAAGACAGTAATACAGACATGAAGTCATTTTAAGAATTTAGGTTTGCTGCTACCTGAAGTTACTAGAGAAACAAAGCTGCCTTTGGGCACCTAAAACTAGTCAGACCTGCTGTAGCAGTTGCACAGTCGGCTCCAGATCTGTCCTCCACTCTCCTCCCTCCAGCCCCCACCCGACGCATCCGCATAGCTCACTCCACTCAGGGCGGCGCCCAGCCAGGCACACTCACCACCACCCCCCCCCCACCCCCCCGCTCCTCTGCGGTCACTGCTCACAGGCAGGGCCGGCTCTGGACACACCGAGTGCAAGCCCAAGAGGAGGCCGGACCAGAGGGCAGCAGATGCCACCCCCATTTGGAACTGAAAGCTGCAGTGGGTGTAGAAGACAGCTATAGGCTCCCCAATTTTTTTTTTTTTTAAGAGATCGATCAAGTTGTGTGTGCTTGCTTCACAGGTACTTCCAATTCAGTTCAGCTGAGGAACAAGAGATCTCCAGAGGAGACGAACCAGCCTTTCCAGACCACAAGGAGGGCAGAATCTCCAAAAGGGAGTCTGCACCACATAGAAGATCCGCATCTCTTTTTGTCTTATTAGAAATCATACGTTTTCAAAGATATCGTGTTTTTATTTTTCGATTTTTATTTGTATTTCAAAGAAAAATTTTTAGACAGCCAAGCATGTCTCATGATCTTCCAAGGAGGGGAGAAAAAAACAACAACAAGGCCTCTATTTATTACCCAGAACAGAAATGTTGTCTTATTGGCCTGACATATGCCATTCACAGACTCATACAAAGCATGAACTGCCACACAGTGCTCATGGAGAGAGACGCTGCTCTGCACAATGAGGGATGGGCGCTCCAGGAACAGTTCTGCTCACAGGGTTTCCCAGCATCTGTGCAGAGGGCAGGAGTTTGCCTTCGATGCCAACTGCACTGGCCACTGGAGACACTTTCTCTTAAAAAGACATGCCAACTTTGGTTAGTAGCCAGTTCCTTCGAGAATATTAAAACTAAACTGAACATCGACACACTTGCTGGAATCCCAGCTTTCAGGTTTGCTGTCAATTAGGAATGTGAACAGTGGGTAGAAAATACATGATTTGTGCATACACTGTGGCCACTGCACTTTTCGAATTTCATATTCTGCTGGTCCAGATCCATTAATGGAAAGACCTAGGATGGTGACTGTTCCCCTTATCGCAAGACCAGTTTTCCATAAAACTAGAGCTTGCCCTATGGTGCCTTTAATGTACGTGTGATCTTTGAGCTCAGTAATCAGAAAGTGCCTCCTCTCTCTCTCTCTCTTCCCTTTGCCAAGAAACTAATGCAACTATAGTTATTTCCTATCGGATATGCCAAAACACTAAATATAAAATTCTACAAGTGAAAAAAAAAATGTACAGGTGAATTAAAGTTCATACTCGGCAATACCATATTTATCTAAACATATTTTATTTGTAATACTGACAAAATCATCTTGATTTTTCTGATATAAATGAAATATAAGATATAGCTTTATGCTTTATGTTTTTTATGAGTGTTCCTCACCAAGAAGCTGTAGCAAAAATAAATAAATAAATAACCAAACAAAAACCTTTAACAGTTTCTATTGTAGCTTTTACCTATCTTAGCTATTATGAAATGTTTTGGCTGAGAGTAAACTTTTAGTATAATTTGATACTGATAATTTGTTATCTGCTCCTTTATTTATCCACAGACAAAAGTCTTTTAAGTATTTGGATGTATATCCCTAACCCTCCCCCCACTTCTATCTTTTGATCTGTTTTGTGTATGTGTACGTGTTTCTAAAGTAGTGTTGTAACTTATTCTGCCAGTGGATCACTATTTAAAACAGTGGATGCCAAAAGCTGTCAGCTGCTACACAAATTTGAGTGAGTTTTAAAATATATACTATTTTACTCTACTCATTATTAATAATCAGTGTGTAGTAACTGGGTAAATTTTAGCTTCTGGATTAAATAAAAATGCTTTCAAGAGGGGCAATTCAGCACATAAGGAGCCCAAAGATTTTTCTAAATGTGAGTTAATATCCTTCTCTCGTTCCTTAAAGGGAAAGAAGCTTGAGCAGCTGCTACCTAAGCAGCGGTGACACTTGCTCGATGATAAAACTGTTCCCTAGCACACCTCTGGTCCACACTTGATTGGCATTATAAAATGTGGGTCCTCTCTCCTACCTGTTGTAACACAGCAAGGAACAGAGCTGAGTGTTTAAAACAAACACACACAAAAATCCATTTCCTAAGATTTCTCATCTGAAAGCAACATGGTGACAACATTGTAATTAGGAGGGGGGGGGGTAAAGTTATTTTAAAAGGTGCCAAGCTTGATGAACAACATAAACATCTTCACACTAACATATAATACCTCTAAGTAAATCAATGAAGTGAAAGGAAAGCTTGGTAACATTTCTCACTCTTTTTTTTTTTTAAATTTATCGAAGACGTTGATAAAGTGAACAAGGAAAGCAGAGACTCTTGCTCAGGCCGAGGCTGGGATCTTGGGGTGGGTATTTTCATCCTCACAGCACACCCTAGCACGCTCAAATCAGAATAGACTGCTATAAAAAGGGGGAGGAATGGGGATGGGAGGAGCTCTTGGGGTGAGACATGCCTTCTGGTTAGCTGAGCAACTCCCCCCTCCACCCCCCCCCCACACACACCCCCATCAGCAAAACAACCCAGAGGCTCTCAGGTGGACTGTCCTCCAGGGGTTGTGTGGAGCCAAGAGCCCACTTCCCTCCTGTCAGAGACCAGTCCCCTCAGTACACAAGGCTACTCTGAACACCTAAGGCCTCAGGGATCCTACTGGCTACTACCACTTGTAGGTTCTTCACGCACGTTATAGGCATTTATTTCTGAACATATATTGGGAAATCAAGAAGCTTGAAAACGTGTATGTGCTATCTTCCTAAAGGCCAACTGGGGCTGCTCAGTTCGGTTCAGAGAAAAACTGCTCTCGCCTGAGCGGGGATGGCTCACCCTTCCCCATTCAGTGCCTGTAAAAACTTACTTTCCACCTCCCGAAACGTCCGGAAGCTACCCAATGTTACAGCAAAAAAAAGTTATTCTAAGACAAAGTACATGTCTCATCTTCTCGTGAAACAAGAGTAAGCCCAGAACTCTGCTCCCATCGCCCCCTCTCATCATCAGTCCCGCGGGCGGTCAGGCCCCTGGGGAGCAGGGGAAAACCCAGGAACACGGGCGGGCGGGCTGCGTCCTCCCCGCAGCAGCCTCCCCCCCGCGCCCTCGGTCTTGCGGGTACAAAGTCCAGGGCCTGGGACAGCTGGCTCCCGCCACCCCCGCCCTCCCAGTCGCAGGCGGTCGCCACCAAGATGACTTGTAGATTTCTCACTTAAAGTTGAACGTGCGTGTGTATATTCCAAATCAATTCGCTGGCACACGGGCGGAAAGAGGGTCTAGAGAGGGGATGCGTTGGAAAGCCAAAAACCCAGGAAAACTCACAGAAACGCGCCATAGCAAGTTGGATGCAAACCCGGGCACGGAACTCAAAAGTGAAGAAGCAGCCTTCGCGGCAGCAATCGGAACCTTAAAAAAAAAAAAGTCTCGCACGTTCACAACAACACAACCGCCACCGACACGCGCACACACACACACACACACACACACGCACACACACACACACGCACATCCCGGCGGCAGAAAGCGACAGCTCCAGCTCCTTGGGCCTCGGCGCGGGGTTCGCTCAGCTCCCGGCGCCCTCCTGACCCCGGCCCGCGACTCCCGTGCCCGGCCCTTCCCCCCGCAGCTCGGCTCCCGTCCGCGGGCCGGGGGTCCCCGCCCGCACCCCGGGCGGCCCAGGGCGCCGGGCCGGCAGGCGGCGGGCCGGAGCTCCCCTCCCGGGACCTGCTCCAGCCCGGCGCCCCGGCGCGGACGCGTCCACGACCCCCGCGGCCGCCCGGGGCCCTCGCCGCCCTCGAGGCTTTCCGGGCCCTGGGCCGGCTCCCTACGCCGCCCCCGCCCGGGGTGGGGGGGAGCCCCGCGCCGCCGAGGATCCCCTGCAAGCCCGGCGCCGGGAGAACTCACCACATGCAGCTCCCCCTGGGAACTAGCGCATCGGGAGGGGTCGGCCCACTCCGCCAGCTAGTCCCGCTCCATGCGGAGTGCCCGGCTCCGGGGGCCGCGGCTGGCGCCGGGGAGCTGGCGGCAGGCGAGACGGAAGCTAAGCCTCTGCCGTCCCCCGGCTGCGCGCTCGGAACATTATACAATGGTGGTGGAGGAGGCGGCGGCGGCGGCGGCGGCGGCGGCGGCAGGCGGCGGAGGAGGAAGCGGGAGGCGGGCGGAGGGGGCGCCCTGACCGAGCGAGCGACAGCTCGTGCTCCAGCACTCGCCGTGCAGGAGTGACGTGCGGCCCGCGAGCCTCCCGCGAGCTCCCGGCCCGGGCGCCGCAGGCCCCGCCCCCCGCGGCCGGCCCCGCCCCCGGCCCCGCCCCCTCCCCCGGCGGTCCCGGGAGGCGCGCTTAATGCCGAGCGGGGCCCCGGCCGCCCGAGGAGCAGGAAGGGGTAGCTGGAGCCACGGGCGACGCCGGGTGGCAGCACTGCCCGCGGCTCCCTCTCCGGCCGGCGCGCCCTTTCTTTCCTCTGAAGGCTTCAGGAGAAGGGGGAGCAGAAAAGAGACACCCCGGCCCGGGGACCCCTGCTCCCCACCCACAGTGCCCCCCCCCCCCCCCCCCCCCCCAGAAAAAAATACTCATTTAAAGGACGGAACGGCTGGTGACAAAGGCGGCGGCGAGTGCGGCGCGCGCACAGCCTGCAAAGTGGTGCGACCGCAAATATGACAAGCATCTGAGCTATTCGGCAACTTGGGGCCGGTCCGCAGGGCGGGCAGGGTCCCGCGGGGTGGGGGTGGGGGGCAAAAATCCGACCCCGAGGCGCGGCGCCCACGCTGCCACGGGGCTTTGGAGACGCGGGTCCCGGGAGGGCGCGAGCGGCCGCGGCCGCCGCTGGGGCACTCACGCCCCGCCGACCCCGCAGGAGAGTCAACTCTCCAAGATATCCCCTGGGCGGGAGGGGGCTCCCGCTGGAGCCGGGGTGGAAAATGCCCCTGGTGCGTGGTGGCCTCGGCCTCGGCCAGGCTATCGAAAGGGGTCACCCAGTCAACAGTACTTTTCGAGCAGGACGGGAGGACCGAGTTGCATCCTCCGTGCCAGGCAGCGCCGCGGCGCAGACCGGGCAGCCAGCCGGCCACCGGCCCAGAAAGAGTCCACAAAGGTAGGGAGAGCCAGGCTTGGAGACGCAGGGGGGCCACAGACTCCAGTCCTCTGCCCAGAAGTTTCAAGTTCTTAGCCTTTTCCTCTCCTTGGGAAAGCTACTGTTAATGAACTACGTACTTCTATTTAGCAGGGACAGAGGTGGTGTGTATGCCTAAACGGTGCGAGTTTAAAATCACAGGGAAAAAGACAACTACCCTGGAAAGTAAAAATGATTTTACTTTAAAAATTACACGAGCGTTCAGTGAAAAAATATTTTAAAAAGTAATTCAGGCACCTTAACGTTTTGGCTGCTACCTCAGTCAGTATCTCAGATCGCTTCCGTGTTTAATGGTCCACTATGCCAGCTATATTTAAGGATAATAAAGCTTTAAGGCCTAACATAAAGGTGATTGTCAGTCGTTAACATCAACACAAGGGTAGGCCTACTCGAACTGTTCTGCAATGATTGTTATCAATCAAACTGATGCTCGCATTGAAATTAAACCTGGGCTGAAATGTTTGGTAGAGGGAACAATGTTTCTTGTTCTGTCTTTAAGGGGAATGGTTTTTACTGGACCCTCAATATAATTAAAACCTTAAACATATTTTTCTTTAAAGTCTAGCCAATGCCCGAAAGCTAATTCGTGGATATCTTTGGAAAGACTCGTTATAATGGGGTTCCAAATACACACCTTAGAAGGAGTGCTCAGCCCCTCTGCAGGTCCTGCTCAGCTGGTGCCTGAGTGGCATAGCATTCAAACAATTTGCTGGGAAGCCACGATATTTTTCATTTCCAGAGTTTTGCCTTTGGAGAGGACACTAACTACTATCAGTTTCCTAACCACCCCACCCATTCACTTATACTTTCAGTGCTCACTTTAAGGAAAAGCCATTGAAATAGAAGCTTTAATAATCTCTTCCTGCGATGTCTTTGTAGGGGAGGCCAGAGGACTCTGTTGAATTTAATATGAATTTAAACTGTTACTCATGAATTGAAGTTAGCAGCAAGTTAGAGTTGCAGAATTTGAGTGGCACGGATATTTTATAGCAAATGGATTCTCAAACGCAGTATTCCTGTACAAAAGAACGAAGATCAAAGTGACAATTTTTGTGTCTCCAGAGTGGACACCTGATTCTGATAAAGCCTGTGTTCTGTACATGCTCGGTAAAGGTTTGCTTTCTTAGGAAGCAACCTGAGTTTGGGGTGAGATGGCTGGCACCGTTCCACCCGTTTGAAGGTTGTAATATTATCCCATCAGTGCACATGTTATAAACAAGTCCCACTTCCCCCACTTTCAGATTCTGGCATCTTTCACCAAAAAGTCAATGCCTGAAGTGGCGGCTTCAAACAGCCCCTGATGTGGTCCAACACCAGGTGGTTCACCAGCCCCCTTTCCCATATGCCAAGTCCCCACAGGCTGGCCCTAGGAATCCAAGTCCCTGAGGATAAGGAAAGGCCCTCTCAGAACTTTTGAAGTCAACTCCCTTCAGTGTGCAATGGCACCTTTTGTTTTTTCAATTATTTATTCCTAGCAAATGAGCAAGAAATGCTTAGTGAACAAGATGGTGTCATTTTCACTCTTTAGGACTTTTAAAAGCCCATTTAAAATAATCCTGCCTTCAGGATTGAGAATTTAGAGTTTTCTCTCTCTCACTTGCACGTAGAAATTAGGCCAGTCATCCACATTTAACTACCAGGAACATACCTGTTTAGGGAGAAAGGAAACCATTGCTTCTCTAAGTATAGAACTGTGATGGTAATTATTAAAAATACTCCGTGAGTTTAATTTCAGAGAGGTACTTCTCAACATTGCTTTGTAGTTCTGGGTACTAGTTTGCACTTCACTGCTTCTCTTGAAAGTTTCTGTGCCTTCACATCTTACAAACTACTAGGCTACTGCGCCAACTGCAGGCCCCTTTTAGCATTTAATTAGCGTGCACAAAAGAAAGACACAAGGTCAAGCTGCCTATATAAAGTGAGAAACTAAGACATTAAAACAGTTTTCAAACTTTAATTTTTCTTTCGCCTTTATTATGTTTTATCTTTCTGGTTCCACATGAAATACTGGTAAGAATCATCCACTTACATACCTTGGAAATACTGGTGTTCTGGGGGAAGAAAAGGGGGGGGGTAAATATTTCAGTTATTAAACACACTACAGATAGCCAGCTGTGCTAACAGATACATACAACCTTTTCATGGAAAATATAGAGATCCTAACTCAATGTAGACTTCTCTTTCACTGATAACTAAAAACTATCAATGAATTTTCAAACTAAAGTCCTGGAAGTCACATCACCTGATTTTCAAAGAGTTGATACAGGATACAATGACTTGGAAAACTAAATACTCTCACAAAGATAGCACAGACAGGGTCGGTACTTCTCACCCACCAACAAGTTAAGACTTCATTGTACCAAAGGAGCAAGTTAACTCATCCACTTCTGCAAACCCTTCTTCATCTCTTCTTGCACCTGCTTTTGTCAGTTTTTTCACCCTGCTTCTGGCTTCACACAGAACTTTAACTCATTGTTACTGGACTACTTTGCACTGATGCCCCTTATGTTCCGATAGAGAGTTTTTCTGTTACAGAGACACCATTTTCTCTTTCAAAATACCTGACAATATTTAAATTTTAATTTGGAACCAATCTTCCTGGTAATATTTGAAGAAAATGCTTTTAAAACCATTATTTTCTAGTATTTTTTATTAGTTCCTTCTAACCTGTACTAGAGAAGATGACTTCCATTAGGCATTAGCTTCCTTCCTATTCCATTTTCCACTGTTTTCCTCAGATAGATTGTGAGGTCCAATTTGCAGCAGCCTCCCCTAAAGACCTAAGTTTTTGCTTTCGTCCTCTCCTCAGCTGAAAAGGGAAGGCCTTTCCGGGTGACAACTCCTGCGCTCTTTTCCGGCCAGATGCCTCCCGACTAAGATTGGTGGTCGCTTCTCAGAAACATCTCTCCTTGTACCCAGTTCCCCACACAGCACTACCCTCCTGGTGGCATCTGTACTTCCTGACTACAAAACAGCCTTCCTTCTTGAGTTCACACTCTTCTCAAGATAGTCAGCACTCCTAGCCTTCACAGAAAACTTCCTCCACGGGTGTTAGAAATCTCCCAGCCTCCAGACTGTCCTTGTCCCTGGGAACCAGTGGGAGTCGGAGTTTGAAGATCCTGTACAAATAAATCACTCAACGACGATTAAATGTTAATATTCGGTTTCTTAATCTGCTATGTCACAGATTCAGAA
Organism: Lasiurus cinereus; assembly: GCA_011751065.1. NCBI lineage: Eukaryota > Metazoa > Chordata > Mammalia > Chiroptera > Vespertilionidae > Lasiurus > Lasiurus cinereus. The sequence goes on along the minus strand of JAAGEH010000041.1, from coordinate 32,353,299 downwards.
TCAGCTTTGGTTCCAGTGAAAAGAGCGCAGGTTTTGGTCAGGAGACTGGGGGTGTAGTTCCTCAGCTGCAGCCAGCAATGAGGCTGAATCAGACCCTGGATGTCATGGGTCTGCTTCCACACTCCACACAAGGAGGAGTTTGGGCTCAAAGATTTCTGTACTAGTAGTCCCTTCTCAGAACGAGCAGTCTATGAAAAGTGACCACAGTTGGGAGGAGGTTTAGAGTTTAAATGAGATAATCTGCTTATTGGAAAAATATAAAAACAACTTCACACGCACACATTCCTAAAAGAAAGAAGTGCAAATAACGATAATTTGCTTTCTTCAATAGAACATCTTCTTTAAATTATTTGTCATATCCAGAAGACAGATTTGAGCAGTCCTACCCATATTCTCCTGGCTCTGTTACCCATTATGGTTCAAGTCACCTACTAGTAATTGTGAAATCTATAACACACCCAACCCCAGCATTTTATTGGAGCAGGTTGACAAGGCATTTTCATATGGATTCACTTGTTTGCTCTTCATCACATCTTCGCTCTGCCATGGGCAGGACAAGTACTACTTCCCACATCTTACAGATGAGTAAACAGAGGCTTCGAGAAGGACCTGCCAATTGAACTCCTCCATCAAGATGATTCCCAGGGACAAAGATTTGGAGGCTGTGAGATTTCTAATGTTCATTAAGTTTTTTTCTGTAGCTAGGAAAGACTCAAGCTGGGTGTCTTGAGAAGATTATGAACTCCTCAAGAAGGGGAGGATGGTTTTCGACAGCAAGTCCAGAGTCAACATGCAGAGATCATCAGGAGGGAAAGCTATGCTGGGATCTGGATACCACTTTGCTTCAACCCTATTGGAGAGTCATGAAATAACAATTCTGCTTCTTACACAAAGAACTCCAACCCTGCCTGTTCCTGGTTTGTTAGAATCACATTTTAACCCACAGAATGAATAACCCCCAACCACTACAACAACAACAACAAAACAAAACTCATCACACCCTCCAGCCTCTTACTCATTTCCAATATGGTTCATAAAACTGTCATCACTCTCTGTTGTCTCTAGAATAGTAGCTGATACAGTAGTATTTGGTAAATATGGAATTATATTTATTCAAACAAAAATATGAATAAATTAAGAAATGCTAACAAGTTTACAACAGCTTCATAAAAATCAAGGGGATTAATCTTTTCTGCTAAGATTTTCCTCTCATTACCTTTTCACTAACTCTGCATGTATGTATACAGGTATAAGTAACTACTCACATACACTGTTCAAACAGTATTTAGGAACCTTCATAACTAGAGAGGTCACTGTGAGTGATATAAAATTGTACTGACAACTGCTTTTCAGCATTTCTAAAACATGCCATTTGGAGTTAACATAGTTAAAAGGACTAATGGACACTCATAAAGTACTTACTGTTAAGAGTTAATCCGTGCAGCCTCACTTATTGGGGGAATAACCCTGCAGATAAACAAATTATTGCCATAATTCTACCATCCCCTACTTCTTTATGAAGGATTTCTCTTCCTACTTACTTTAAGAAATAAGAGTCTCAGTTAAATCATATTTAAATATGCAGCGGCATTTGATAATTACAGGTTAAAAAAAAAGATTTTCCTATTCAAATTTTCAAATGATGGCTTGAACGGTTCACATGACCATTTATTACTTTTATCACTTTCATGTCCTCTTGGTCATGAAATACAAAAATATGTCAATAATCAAACATGCCCTGAATATCATCAACCAATATTAATTTCCAGGAAAATTTGGCAAAATGATGACAGGAAAAAAAAAACTTTTTCAAAAGTATTATTCTAATGTCAGCTTTTTGTTTTGAAATCAAGCAGATTTATATGATTGGCTAGAATAAATTCTATTTTCTGCTATACATATTCTCATGTCTATACTATCTAGAATTGTATACCTTTACATCACCTACTTGAGTAAAGAGTTAATTTAAGAGAAGTATGGCAATTTGGGGAATGCAAATTATATATTTAAATCATTTTTTGGCTCTAGCTATAAAAATTATACTTTGAGAATTTAAAAAATATAAAAACTTTAAATGTGTATAGATGCCCAGAGGTATCAGTAGAAAATAAACATGTGGACAGAGAGCACAGTTTAAATATAAACATAGCATACAATTAAAAATGAATCAGCTCTTTCCACTTTGAATTTTTACTGGTTTTCTGAAGGAGAGGTAACACTTAGGTAAGATGGTATAGGTTTTATCTTTTCTTTTAGTCACCAGTGGAGAGCTATTTTTTAAAGACCTACTGCCAGAATAAATAAGACTTCTCCAAAACTATCCAACTGTCCAATAATACTAGTCCCTTGCTTTAAATTAAACATTTTTAATTTAAAACATTTTACATTTAAAAGTTCGGAAATGCACACAGTGACGTCAAGTAAGAAGAAACTAAAACCAGTATCTCAGATAAACACCAACACCAATTAGATATACTTGTGTAACCAGTCAGTTGTTTTTCTAAACATGCTTTAAATGTTGAACAAAAGATTTAATCTTGCTAAGTAATATTTGTTTCAAAACTGTTGTCTCAGAGAAGTCTTGTTTGAGTTTTAGGAAACTCCTTAAATGGGCAATTATCAGAGAAACTGGGTTTTAAAGAGAAAAATAATAGTGTGAATGAGCTATTTGTAACTTCCCTTTTTTAAAACAGAAGTTGAATCTGAATCACCAAATTTAGAAGGGAGAGTGGATGGCAGCAAACACCAGAGAATACCATCTATAGCATAGACGCCCACTGCCACTCTGTTCTGTTACAAATAAATATACACTCTACGATCCTGTGTTTGCTCAAACAATGCGTGTATTTAGTCATCCCTAAAGATCATTCTTTTAAAAGCAAATATACATGTGAAAGAGTCACATCAAGTAAAAAATTCTCACTTAAAAAAGTACCAGATTCTCTTCTTTTACCACTGCAATTCAATTCGCAGTCCACACTAGGACTGCAGATAAATAGCTTTTGTGGGAATAATATTGATAATTTCAACATCATTTATATTTCCTTTTAATTTTCTTTAAGAAATTAAAACCCAAATACAAAAAGACAATTTTATTTTAATGATCAGATATTCCTTTTCAATCCATTTTTTATTTATTACCACTTTGGAACTGTTAGACACCAGGCTTTTAGTTTTAGTGAAAAAAGTTAACAACTTTAAAAATAAAGACTCCAGAATTACTATTTTCACGTTACATCCACAAATGAAAAGTGAGAAAATAGAAACCTTCTTTCTAAAAGTTCATGAGGTGAAAAGATCAGAAATAATGGGGATTCATACCAATTTTGAACAAAAATACTGAATACTAAATAGATACCAATTCTCCCCTACATTCGTCAATAAATTAAATGCAATTCCAATTTAAATCTCAATTTTTTTCATGGTGTCTGGTAAAGCAAATCCAGAAATTCATTTTGAATAGCAAAAAAACCTCATCTATAAGTTTTTTACACATATAGCTGTAATAAGTTTAAAAAACAATCTGGGAGATATGTCCTATCAGATATCAAGGCTTATTATGCAGCTCCAGTAATTAAAACAGAGTGATGTTAGCATAGGGATAAATAAATAGATCAACAGAACAGAATTGAGAGTGTAGAAACAGACCTGCACATATATGGAACTGTGAAATAAAACAGTGATGAGATTACACATCAGTAGGAAAGAACAGACTGATTGTTCAATAAACGGCGAAGGGTCATCTGGTTACTTGTACGAAAAATAAAATTAGTTACCTAATATTTTTCCAAAAGGCACATTTCAGGTGGACTGGAATCCAAATATGTAAAACAAATCTTTAACATCTTTAATAGAGAATATAGGAAACCATGTTTGTGGCCTCAGGATAAGTAATGTGTGCTGATTGTCTGTCTCCTAAGATTCATTCTCTACTTGCCTCTCCTTCACTCGAAGCCTTGAAATGCGGACTCCTCCTTTGCCTACTTGTTCCCAAATGGAATCAGCAAATGGAAAGCACCAGAAAGAGATCAGTGGTTCAGCAGGGAAAGAGGCTGGGGTATTTCTTCCGCTCTCCTTCCTGCGTGGGCCTGGTAGGCCAGCAGCCCTCCCTCCACAACCACAGCTTCTGCAGGTGGCCCTCCTCCAGGGCGCCAACTCTCATGGGTACTAGCAACACCATTTCTCTCTTTTCCCCTTTACTCCAAGGATAGTAATGGCTTCCTACTGTTGTTGGGTTTCCAAGCCTCAACTTTTGTCACATGTCTGTAAAAAAGTCCCTTCATGAAAGTCTCTTTAGTTGAATCATTTAGTCACCTAATTTTAGTGGAATTCTGTTTCCTGTCCAGACTTTGATTGTTAAGAAACAACATACCCAACGCATAAACTATAAAGAAAAAGGTTTAAAAAAACATCAATAACTTTGATTCATTAAAAATTAAACATAATATAATGTAGGGTGTCCTCTCCAAAAAAACGTATACACACACTTTGAATCATTAAAAGGGTAAAGTTTATTAAAATATATTTCATTTTCAAAACTGGGCTATTGGTTGTTAAAATATATATACATTTTGGGGGGGACATCTGTATGAGGCCATATCAAATGCTATGTGTGATTCATGTAACCAACAGAAGATTAATAGTATTCAAAATTAATAAAAACTTTTCTAAATCAATTTTTAAAAAGCCAAATAAACCTAACAGAAAACTGGGTAAAAGAGGAAACTCAAATGTCCAACAAACATGTGAAAAGATACTTAACTTCATCAATGATAAGAAAAATGAAAACTATAAGGAGATAGGTCACAGCTATCAGAGTGACCACTTTGGAGATAATCTGGTACTCTCTAGAAAATTTGGAGATGCATTTACGCTGCACATATACATGCAGTCTTTCTCAACTGGGATCCATGAGAAAATAAGCCCTACAGAAAATGATTTGAGTGACTATTTCCTCAATCTTCCCAAGGATGGTACAAGTTAAAAACCAGTGGTGTGCTGGTAAATGTTTAACAGCCATCTGGGGGGATGGGGAAGGAAGCTCTTATCTGTAGCCATTTGCTGATTTCTGTGGTGTGCATCCCCCACCAAAGTTGATTTTAAGCCTCCCAACTGAACTCAAGAATTAGAAAGTGATTCACACAATTGCTCTTAGGAGCAAGGATAAGTCATTCACAGAGGTTAATTTTTTAGATACAAAGGAAATTTCAGAGTATTGAAGCTTAATTCTCTGGAGGAATCTTGGACCAGAAGGGTTAAGTCTAGAATTTAGAGAAAATCTTGCTTGTTTGTTTTTTAATTTTATTTTTCAATTACATTGGACATTCATTATTTTATACTAGAGGCCCGGTACATGAAATTTGTGCATTTGTAAGGGCGAGGGGTCCCTCAGCCCAGCCCACACTCTCTGGCAGTCTGGGAGCCCCTGAGAGATGTCTGACTGATGTCAGCTGACAGGAAGACGTCCCCCATGGGCGGGGGGGGACCTTAGTGCTGCCGCAGAGGTGGGAGAGGCTCCCACCACTGCACTTGCCAGCCGTAAGCCCAGCTTCTGGCTAAGTGGCCCTCCCCCTTGGGAATGCATTGACTACCAGGGAGAAGCTCCTGCCTTGACTGTCTGCCCTGTGGTGGTCAGTAAGCATCATAGTGACTGGTTGTTCTGCTGTTGGGTCAATTTGCATATTAGCCTTTTATTATATAGGATTAGTTTCAGGGGTATAGTATAGTAATTAGACAATCATAGGGAACTTTTCTTTATCACTCATGCAGATCAAGAAGAATGTGGATGAATGTTTGAAGAAACAATCTTAATTGTCATTAAGATGAGAATAAATTGGTACACTTGAAAACCATTGAGGTCAGAGGAACTAGAGGTACCATATAGTATCAATATGGTTAAATCTCAAAAATATAATGTTGAGTAAAATTAAGCAAGCTTGAAGGAAGAAATTGAAGATTCAAATAAATGGAAACATATACCGTGTTCATGGGTAGAAAGAATTAACATCTTTAAAATGTCCAAACTACCCAAAGCAATGTATAGATTCAATACAATTCCTATCAAGATCCCAAAGACATATTTCACAGAACTAGAACAAAAATTTCTATGGGACTACAAAAGACCCTGCATAGCTGCAGCAACCTTGAGAAGGAAAAACAAAGTTGGAGGAATCACACTACCTGAAATCAAACTATACTATCAGACCATAGTAATCAAAACAGCAAGATACTGGCATAAACAAACATACAGTGGTACCTCGAGATACGAGTGCCCTAACATACGAGATTTTTGAGATACGAGCCATTGAGCAAGCGATTTTTGCTTTGAAATTCGAGCAACAGTTGAGATGCGAGTAATCACACGCGGATCGGCCGGCTACACACGACCCACCAGTTTACCGAGACTCGAGCGTCTCATAGTTTCCCATGCCTCAAGGTTACAGAACTAATTAAACTCGTATCTCAAAGTACCACTGTACCTAGTATAGGTCAATGGAACAGAATAATGAGCCAGAAATAAACCCATGCCTTTTAGTCAATTAGTATTTGACACAGGAGGCAAAAACATACAATGGGATAAAGATAGTCCAATAAATTGTGCTGGGGAAATTGGACAGATAAGTGAGGAAAAAAAAAAGGAAGAAGAAGAAGAAGCAGCTAGACCACCTTTTAAATCATACACAAGAATAAACTCAAAATGGATTAAAGATTTAAATGTTAGACTCAAAACCATAAAAATCCTAGAACAAAATATAGGCAGTAAAATCTCGAATATTATTTGTAGCAGTATTTTTTCTGATGTCTTGCCTTGGGTAAGGGAAACAAAAGAAAAAAACAAACAAAAGGGACATCATAGGAAACCATCAACAAAATGAGAAGACAACCCACTGTCCTTGGCTGGTGGGGCTCATTGGTTGAGCTTCCTCCCATGAACCAGAGGTTGCTGGTCCTATTCCAACAGGGCATATGCCCAGGTTGCGGGCTCAATACCCTATAGGGGGTGTGCAGGAGACAGCTGATTGATTGTTCTCTCTCACTGATGTTTTTCTCTCCCTCCCCTTCCTCTCTCTCTCTCTCTCTCTCTCTCTCAAATTAATCTTTTTTAAAAAAGACAGTCCACTGAATGGGAGAAAGTATTTGCAGATACAACTGATAAGGGGTTAATATAGAAAATTTATAAAGGATATATCAAACACAACACCAAAATGCCAAGCAACCAAGTTAAAAAAATGGGTGAAGGATCTGAATAGACACTTCTCCAAAGAGGACATACAGATGGCCAAACTAAAATAATAAAAGCATTATATGCTAATTAGACTGTATGTCCTTCTAGAGGTCCTTCCGGACAAAGCCTGGGCTGCGAGGGAAGCCCGGGTCCCACGTGCCTGCCGGCAGCCAGAGGGAAACCTGGGTCCCGGGTGCCAGAGGGAAGCCGGTGCTGGCAGCCGGGGGGAGAAAGGCCTATTCTTGCACAAATTTCGTGCATTGGGCCTCTAGTAGACATATATAAAGGTGCTGAACATCACTAATTATCAGAGAAATACAAATTAAAACCACAATGAAATATCACCTCAGAATGGCTATCATTAATAAATCAACAAACTACAAGTGCTGGCAAGGATGTGGAGAAAAGGGAACCCTCACCCACTGTTCGTGGGAATACCAATTGATGCAGCCACTGCGGAAAACAGTATGGGGTTACCTCAAAAAAAATTAAAAACAGAACTGCCTTATGATTCAGCAATTCCACTTCTGGGAATTTATCCAAAGAAACACAAAACACTACTTTGAAAGAATATATGCACCCCTATGTTCATTGCAGCATTATTTACAATAGCAAGATTTGGAAGCAGTCCAGTGTCCACCAATAGACTAGTGGACAGAAAAGCTGTGGTACAGTTACACAAAGGAATACCACTCAGCCATAAAAAAGAAGCAAATCTTACTTTTGCGACAGCATGGAGGGACCTGGAGAGCATTATGCTAAGTGAAATAAGCCAGTCAGAGAGAGACAAGTACCATATGATTTCACTCATATGTGGAATCTAATGAACAAAATAAACTAACAAACAAAATAGAAAGAGACTCATAGATACAGAGAAAGACTGATAGCTGTCAGAGGGGAGGGAGTGGTTTGTGGGGCTGGGTGAAAAAGGTGAAAGGAGTAAGCAAACATTACCAACAACAAAACCCCTTCATACACACAGACAACAGTATGGTGATTATCAGAGGGAAAAGGGAGGTTAAAAGGTAGGAGAGAGTAAAGGGGGGCTAAATGGTGATGGGAGGAGATTTGACTTGGAGTGGTGAACACACAATACAACATACAGATGATGTATTATAGAATTATACACCTGGAACCTATATAATTTTAGTAACCAGTGTTACCTCATAAAGTCAATAAAAAAGAAAAAAAAAAGGTTGTCAATCTGCCCAAGATCAAATCTATAGAATCTAAAGAAGCTGAGATTTGAATCCAGGTTTGTTCATATTCCATAGACATGTAATCTGCATGTCTAGAAGCTAATGAAGTAGGTATTCAATAAAATATGTATCAAATTTTAAAAAATGAAAAGCAAATAAATGTTATATACAATGTGAATTTATTGATTTCATCAGGTTAAAAAATGTTTTTATTTTCTTCCTTATAATGCCTGTGAAATAGAACTTCATAAGATTTTTCCTATACTTTCTAAAATCTACTAAAAAAGCATTGGATAGTATTTGTATTTCATATATTTACTTATTTCATATATTTATTTCAGTAATAACTTATTCCTTTCACTCCTTTAGATTCCTTTCACTCCTTTATATATTTTTCTTCTCTCTCTCTCAATAATCTATAATCTGACGAAGCCAGGGCCAGAGGAGGAAGGCCTACTCTTGCATGAATTTTCGTGCATCGGGCCTCTAGTAGACTGACAATGCTGGAGTAAAATTCTTAAGAGAAAGCACATCTGATAGGGCAAGTATACTAGTAAGAGAATAACTGGTTTAAAGCCTTTGCCTGGGGCATATTTCTCACTTGCCAGGCTTTTTACCTTATTAGAAAGGATAAAAGCTTCCTCACAAAATATGGAAGCCTTCTTGTTACTCCTCAATCGGCCAAATAACTCATTTAGCACTCAAAAGTGAAATCTTATTGTTGATTAAAAAGCAACAACTATAGAAACACTCTTTCCCCTGAAATACCTTTCACTTGGTGTTCAGGTGACCACTAACTGCTATACCAAATGCATTTTGATTCTTTCTTATTTTATGTCTTTTGATCTGGGCATCACAGAATTCAAGCCCACCACTATCTTTATTCTACTGACCTTTGGAAACATGATGTTGTCTCAGGGCATGGGTAGTGAGACTTCTATTTTTCAGAGATAGTCTTGAAATAAGCCTATGTTTTAAATACACACTTTTCTGCACTAGCAGGCATTCTGAAGCTAGGTAGTTCTAAATAAAGAATGCTAGTCAACAACAGGAAATAACTCCCACAGAAAAAAGGGGCAGAATACAAACTCTCACCAACTCTTGTACACAGTTCACAACGGCCTTTTGTTCCCTGCACATTAAGCCTGAAATTTTTACTTTTCAGAGCATGTTTGGGCCTTTGCAGGGCAATTAAACCTCTCTTTTCCTTCTGAGGTTGTCCTTGCCTTCTTCTCTTGGAGGAAGTTAACCTTCCCAGGAGATAGTAGATCAGAAAATGGAACAGTTTCTATTCCAAAACTTAACTTTTCTTTTTCTTAATGGAGTGTCTCAAGTAAAAAAATTAATTCTCAGTTTAAAACTTACTTTTCCTTCTAATACATACAGTGCCATGTAAACACATATATATTCAAAAGGAATATGATCATCTGCAGTATGTGTTTCTAAATCTATCAACAAGGATATTTCATATTAACCTGTAAATCTAGATCGAAGGTTATCAACACTTTACCAGTGACATATTAGCAAATCAATGTAACCAGAAGGTAAATTTACATTCTACTCCAAAGCTCCACATCTTGAGTTTATGGTGAAAAAGAGGGAAGAAAAATATAGACTCAAGCTAACCAAACAGAAAGACATCTGAATGGTCCTAGCTGGTTTGGTTCAGTGGATAAAGCATCAGCCTGCACACTGAAGGGTCCCAGGTTCGATTCTGGTCAAGGTCACATGCCCAGGTTGCAAGCTCATATCCAATAGAGGGTGTGCAGGAGGCAGCTGATCAATGATTCTCTCTCATCATTGATGTTTCTATCTCTCTCTCTTCCTTTCCAAAATCAATAAAAATATATTTTAAAATAAACAAATAATAATAATAATAATAATAAAAGACATCTGAATGGGTAGTTTTCAAAGTCAAAGTGACTCCAATGAAAAGAATTGGTGGTATTCAGCTATAGTAAGCACAGGGAGTCCTGACAAGAAAATAGGCCTGCGAAAAACAGCCTAACTATGATGCAGCCTGGGATTTCTTCCCTCTTCGAATGCTCAGCCTTGCCCTCTCTACTGGCTCCTTGCTGCAGTCAATAAATTACGGACTCCAGGCTCTCTATCTTCACTTTTGAAACAGGAAACAATCCTCCCCAGCTGCAATGCTGCAGGAATGCTGGTGGCTACTCAATGGCATTAGTCCCTCCTACTTCCTCTGGCGTCTGAAGGACAACGATGCTGACCACACCCAGAAAAGAGCACCAGTGCCCCCTAAACGCCAAGGCCAATGGACACTTCTCTGTTCTTTACACTGCTGAGCCTCTCTGTAGCATTTGACATTAACATTACTGACCACCTCCAACCATCTGTTTCAGTACCTTTGGTTGAACTGCAGTCTCCTGGTTCTTATCTCTCTGGCCACTTACAGTTTTGTTTGTTTGATTGTTTTGTTTTGCTCTTCTCCTCCGCCCATCCTTAAACCTTTAGTTCCCAATTTTTAGAAAATTACCCTAGGTTGCAATTTGGGACCAGAGTGGGTTATGGAGATGAGTAGGGAGTAGGGGGTGGTTGGTATTACAATCTTCAGGAAAATTTAGAGACATAATTGTGTTGGAAAAAATTGCCAACTGATAATTACCATGTAACTGTCTGTATTCCCTATGGCTTTGTTTTTGCTCCTTCTTCTCTTCTTATCCTATAAACTTTCCCTAGGTAATCTACACTCTCAGGTAATCTATATGCTAATGGCTCACAAATCATTCACCACATTCTAGACCTTTCTCTTTAACTTCATATCTGACCTTTATATAGAGAAAGGCCATATGTCCCAGTTTGTCAGGGTCATTCCTAGTCTATTCTTGTTCTGGCATAATTAATAGTACCCTGTTTCAATCTCAAAAGGGTCCTGGTTTGAACAATAAAAGTATACAATTAGGCTATTTTTATCTCATTGCCTATTAGACATTTCCACTGGGTATCATAAAGGCATCTCCAACTCACAGCACATCTAAAATGGTCCTAATCTGACCCTCCTCCTGAATGCCTAAATATGGGTAAGGCACCACAAGGTACCCTGGTGTTTAAACTGGAAATCTAAGATTCATAGTATCTTCTCTTCCCCCTTCCCTCGCATTTAACCAGAGTCGTGTCAATTTTCTCTCTTAAATGTTTTTCAGATATGTCCTCTTGTTTCCATAACAGTCCTAGTCTAGACTCCTACACATCTTCTACTTGATTATAATAATCCATTTCCCTAATCCATCCACACCACCTACGGTGTGACAAGTAGCACTCTAACAACTAGACATACAGGGAAGACTAACTCGTTACATCACTGATGCAAAGGGTTGCCTGGGATAGAGACATACACAGGATGACCATGGACACACATCGCCTGGACAGCATAAAAGGAGCCAGGGAGGTGGGGAAGGATCTTAGGGTAAATGGGAGTTAGCCAAGGTCATCAAAAGCAGATGGAGATGGAGAAACCAAGATGGCGGCTTAGGTAAACACCTAAACTGCTGCCTCACACAACAATTTCAAAACTACAACTAAAAGACAAAACAGATACCATCCAGAACCACAGGAAAGCTGGCTAAGTGGAAATTCTACAACTAGAAAGAAAGAGAAAAAGCACACTGAGACTCAGAGGAGCTGCAAAAGGCTGAGGTATGAAGAGGACTGGTGGCTGAGTACACGGCTGGCTTTCTCAAATGGGAGGGAGACAGAAGCCCCTGACTGTGCTGAACTCCAGTTCCAGGCAAGACTCTGAGAACCCAGACTCATTCAGGGGGAATCTGGACTGTCAGGAAAGAGAAAAGCACACTGAGACTCAGGGGAGCTGCAGAAAGCAAAGGTCTGAAGGCACATGTGCGCGAAGAAGACTGATTGCTGAGTGCATGGCTGGCTTTCTCAAGTGGGAGGGAGATGGAAGCTCCAAACTGCACTGAACTCCAGCTCTGGGTGAGACTCTGGGAACTCAGACTCATTCGGGGAGAAACTGGACTGCCTGGCAGAGGGCAAAATTCAATGGTGGCTTTCTCTCAAAGGTGCTTGCAGCAATTACTAAGGAACACTGAGACACAGAGAACTCATAGGGCAGGGATGATGGGAAGCCAAGGCTGTCTTCTCTGCCTCATCCAAGCTGAGCACAGAGGCTTTTGCAAGTCTTGTCTCATAAGGGTGTCTCCAGCACAGAAGTTCTCACAGCATAGATACAGCTCATCCTCATAGCCAATTGGCCTGGAGATCAATTCCTCCCAGTGATACCAACAACAATCAAGGCTTAACTACAACAAGGTTGTACACACAGCCCACAAAGGGGTGCACCAACAGTGTTGACCTCAGGTAACTGGGGGGGTGAGGGAGGCTGAGCCATTGGCCATATAGGACACCTAGCACACAAAGCCACTCTACCAACTCAGAGAAGCAGCCAAAATGCAGAGACAAAGAAACTGATCACAAATGAAAGAAATGGAGGAAAGCAAATGACTGGATATAGAGTTCAAAACCACAGTTATAAGGTTTTTCAAGAATTTTATAGAAAAGGGTGATAAATTTAGTGAGACCCTCTAGGATATGAAAAAGGGCCAACAAGAAATTAAGCATACACTGACTGAAATAAAAAATATTATACAGAGACCTAACTGCAGACTAGATAACTGCAAGAATCAAGTCAAAGATTTGAAATACAAAGAAGCAAAAACACTCTACTGGAAAAGTAAAAAGAATAAAGAATTCAAAAATTTAAAGATAGTGTAAGGAGCCTCTGGGACAACTTTAAGCATACCAACAGCCAAAGAAGAGAGAGAGCAAGATACTGAAAACCTATTTGAAGAAATAATGACTGAAAACTTACCCACCTGGTGAAAGAAATAAACTTACAAGTCCAGGAAGTGCACAGAATCCCAAACAAAAGGAATCCAAAAAGGACCACACCAAGACACATCATAATTAAAATGCCAAGAGAAAAAGACAAAGAGAAAATATTAAAAGCAACAAGAGAAAAACAATTAGTTACCTACAAGGGAGCACCCATACAATTGTCAGTTGATTTCTCAACAGAAACTATGCAGGCCAGATGGAAGTGGCAAGAAATATTCAAAGTGATGAATAGCAAGTACCTACAACCAAGATTACTCTACCCAGAATTGAAGGTCAGATAAAGAGCTTCAGGGATAAGAAAAAGCTAAAGGAGTTCATTAACACCAAACCAGTATTATATGAAATGCTGAAAGGTATTCTTTAAGAAGAAGAGGAAGAAGAAGAAAAAGGTAAAGATAAAAATTATGAACAACAAATACATACCTATCAACAAGTGAATCTAAAAATCAAGTGAATAAAAAGTCTGATGAACAGAATAAACTGGTAAATATAATAGAATCAGGGGCATAGAAAGAGAATGGACTGACAATTCTTGGGGGGAAAGGGGCATGGGTGTGCAGGAAGAGATTGGACAAAAATTGTACACCTATAGATGAGGACAATGGGGGAGAGGTAAGGGCAAAGGATGGGGTGGGAACAGGGTGGAGGGAAGCTATGGGGGGGGGGAAGGAGGAACAATTGTAATATCTGAACAAAAAAGATTTATTAAATTTTTTAAAAAGCACATGGAGCAGCAGAGATGGGGAGGTGAGAAACAGCACAGGATATGGGTGCAGATCTAAAGTATAAATTCAAGCAAGGAGGAGCAACACACAAGACAAGAGAGTTTGATTGGGCACATGTAGGGAGGTCTTAAACCTCACATTGGACCCCACATCTCTACAGGGTCTGGCCTTTATGTTCTGAAGGTGGTAAGGAGGTACTAAATGATTTTCCACAGGGGAGTGACAGGATGTGATTTTCATTTTAAAGACTTAAACTCCACATCTATTCCTGAACTTGATAGAGTGATCCCAAAATTTACTGAGAATAACCAACACATGAAGAAAACAATTCAATAAATCTTAAAAGCAGATATTAAAAAGCTGTAAAAACTCTGGCCAGTGTTTTTCCGTGCTTAGAGGTCAGTCCATGCATCAAAGGGTTGCAGGTTCAATTCCCGATCAAGGGTGTGTACCTGAGTTGTAGCTTCAATCCCCAGTCTGGTATGGGCACATGCAGAAAAAAAAAAATGATGTGTTTCTCTCATATTGATGTCTGTTTCTCTCACATCAATGTTTCTCTTTCTCTCTCCCCGACTTGGAGAGTGGAAGGAGATATCCTCCGGTGAGGATGGACTAAAAAGAAGAAAAGGAAAAAGAAAAAAAAAAAGAAAGAAAAAGAAAAAGAAAAGGGAGGGAGGGAAGGAAAGAGGGAGGGAGAGAGGAAAAAGCTGTAATAGTTAAGAGTTGGGTTCTGACAAAAGAAAAATATAAATGTACCTGCACTGAAAAACTTGAAACAGACCTTAGCATAAAGATGATTGTTAGTGTGAAAGGAAGGTGTGTACAACAGTTTACTATTACAAGGGGAAAATTTACTTTAGATTCTTGCCTCACACAATATGATAAAACACTAGGGATTAACTAAAGAATAAAATATATCTTTTAAATTTAAGAGAACTAAAATAAATTACAGATGAATAATTGATCTTAGAGGTAAGTAAGTAAAACAGAATACACTAAAAAAAAACACCACGTATCAAGAAACAACAGCCCAGCCAGGGTAGTGCAGTGGTTGAACATTGACCTGTGAACCAGGAGGTCACAGTTTGATTCCTGGTCAGGGCACATGTTGGGATTGCACGCTGGATCCCAAATATGGGGCATGTAGGAGGCAGCCAATAAATGATTCTCTCTCATCATTAATGTTTCTCTCTCTCTCTACCTCTCCTTTCCACTCTGAAATCAATAAAAATATATAAAAGAAAATAAAAGAAACAGCATAAGCAATTTTAAAAGAAAAATGATAAACTGGAGAAATATCTGCAACATAAATAAAGAGTAACCTTACAACTTAAAGTCATCTTATGAATCAATTAGAAAAATACCAACACTAAATTAGAAAACACTGAAAGGAAATTAGAAAAATGGGTAAAGGATATAAGCTAATGATCATCAAAGGAAAAAATGCTTGGAAAAGCAAATGCAAATTCACCTAATCAAAGCAACATAAATTAAAAAGAAATATAACTGCCACATACCAACCTGGCTGCAGATATGTTAAAACTGGTAACAATGCGAGGGCACAGTGGACTGGGCTGTGTCACAGCCAGTGATAAGAGTGTACAGTTGAAAAACACGGCTTGAGCGTTGATCTATGAACCAGGAGGTCATGGTTCAATTCCCAGTCAGGGCACATGCCCCGATTATGATCCTCAGAGTGGGGCATGCTGGAGGCAGCCCATCAATGATTTTCTCATTGATGTTTCTGTTTTTCTCTCTCTTCCTCAATAAAAGTATATTTAAAAAACAAAAACATGGGTTTGAACTGCATGGGTCCACATATATGGGGATTTTTTGTAAATGAATTTTCTCTTATGATTTTTGTAGTAAACATTTCTCTCTAGCTTACTTTATTGTAAGACATAGTATATAATACATAGAACTTAAAAATAATCACCGTTTATGTTATTGGTAAGGTTTATGTTATCGGTAAAGTTTTCAGTCAACAGTAGGCTATTAGTGTAGGGGAAGTCAAAAGTTAGATGCAAATTTAGACTTTGGAGTTGGAAGGGATTGGCACCCCTAACTCTGGTTCAAGAGTCAACTGTTAAAGAATTCAAACTTGGGAAGGCAGGGTGGGTCACATGTATCAATAACTTTTTTAAGTGTGCACTCTAATGTCATTTCACTTCTAGTAATTTACTCTGTAGAACTAATCAGAGCTATGCGTCTACTGTATCCTAGGTTCTAGGAATTGGGAATGCGGTGGCAAACAAAACATACAAAAACCCGGGTTGTCATGACCCTTATGTTCTAGTGAGGGGAAAGAGAGAAAATTGGATTAGTAAATTACTTGACATACCAGCAATTAAGTGGGAAAATAGAAGAGGGCAGAGAGATGGAGAATGTGTGCTTCAGTTTGTTGGGTGGGATGGGGTGCAGTTTTGAAGACGCCTCACTGCGAAGATGACATTTGAGAGAAGAGCTGAAGGTCATCAGGACTCGGGTCAAGCACAGGAGTTTTCATGGCAGAGCAAACAGAAAAGCAAGCAGGCCCTGAGCAGGGAGCATGCCTGAGGGCTCTAGATGTCTATGGAGGGGAGAGTGGCAGGAGAGGGACTGTGGCGAAGGACGTGATTATTGCAATATTTTTGACCCCTAAAGGTGTATTCTCAAGACAGGTGTGTGCAACAGTTGACCTATGAACCAGGAGGTCACAGTTTGATTCCTGGTCAGGGCACATGTTGGGATTGCACGCTGGCCAGTTGTCCTTTTTTTAAACAAAAGTAAAATCATATCATTCCTCTCTCAAAACTGGGTGATAATGACTGATTTGTTTAGTGTTGCCTTGAGTGTTTAATCTCTTTGAGTGAGTAAAAAAATTATAATACTATTTGAAAATATGCTACTAATACGAAACAACTGAGCAGGTGTAATGGGTAAGAGCTTGAGCTTCAGAGCCAAGGCAAAGCTGCCACTTATGAATTTTCCACTTCTATGCCATGGGTCTACTTCTCAACCACCCAGTCTTAACTGTAGAAAAGAGGAATATTACCCTCCTCGCAGTTCTAAACAGATTAAAAAAGATGACACTTTTTTTTCCTTCAAAGTGAAGCATGCCTGTGGTGGTACAGGAGGTGATTTTAAAAGGTACAAGGACCTGGCACTAAAGACCTGGCACTAAGGATCATGGTGGAGGAGGGAGTCTAGATGAGAGGTATGTGCTGTTCGAGGGGGTGCACAGGTTCCCAGGGAGCAGGAGGAGAACAGGATAATGGAATGAGAAGTTACCTTGAGGTTTCTTTGCTGTCTAGCCCCTGTGCTGCGGGAGGTGGTGAGGCAATGCAGCTTTGGCTACCTGGCTGTAGGGGCAGCCTGCCCCTGCCGAAGCCCTGGGGAAGAAATGTCCCAGTCTGACTAGGAAGTGAGGGCCACACACTCCTGCAGGGGGAGCGCCCTCCTTCCAGGCGGTGTGAGGATGAGAATGTGGCGGCGGGAGCTGCGCTAGCCATCTGTGTGCATGACGAAAGAAGGTGAAGTACAGAAGTCAACATGCTGAGGGTGGTAAGGTGCAATGTGGGGTGGAGCCTGGTCCTCGATGACATCACTGAGCTGAGGAGAGGAGGAGAACAACTGATGCTAAGACTATCTTCCTCCAGACTTCCAAGGGACAATATAAATGGCCGTCTGAGGCTGTTTGTAACTATACTAGTAGGTGAGGTCCAAGGACCACCGGCCACTGAATCACCTTTAACCTCACATCCAAGGACCCTACCCAGCTCTGCTAAACCTTCTCTCTGTGGGAGAGGCTTAAGAATCTGTATTTTATATTTCCCAGATTGTTCCCTATTGCCGCTGTAACTAATTATGAAAAATTCAGTGGCTTACAGTGACACCAATTGATTCTCTTACCGTTTAGAAGTTAGAAGTGTAAGGTCAAGTGTTAACAGGGCTGCATTTCTTCTGGAGGCTTCCAGAGAAAACGTTTCCTTGTCTTTTCCAGCTTCTAGAAGACAGCTGCACTCCTTGGCTTTTGGCCCCTTCTCTTATCTTCAAAACACATTCCAACCTCTGCTTCTGTCATCCCATTTCCTTCTGCCTTTGACTTTCTTGTCTCCCTCTTATAAGGACCCTTATAATTACACGGAGCCCAGAACAATAATGCAGGATAACCTCCGCATCTCAAGATCCTTAATTTAATCACATTTGCAGTCTTTTTTACTATGTAAAGTAACATGGGGGGGGGGGTGTCACTATTGCATCAGTTGATTTGGGGACCAGTAATAATCAAGGGTTTAAGCTACTGTTGGTTTTTCTGTATCTGCAAGTGAAAGCATCTTATTAAATCACTTACTGGTCATAAAAACTTAACCCAGTGGTTCTCCATGGGAACAGGGATGGGGGTGTGGAGGATGGGGAAAAGGATGGGGAGAAGCTATACACATTAGTATTGTTTGGGATCTTTTTTTTTCAAAATGTATTTACCTGGGTCCTGGCCCAGATCTATGGGATTGGGATATCCCGGTACACGCACCAGGCATGTATGGGGAAACAAACCTCCCCGGTTTGTTTCAGCTGCAACCTGTGGCTAAAATCCACCGACTGAATTCCAACTCTGCATTAGTTTTCTTACCTGTAAAATATAAGAGTAATGTATGCCCTGCCCATCTCTAAGGATCATGAGAGGATCAAGGGAGGCAATGCATGTGGAAGCATTTTATAACTGGGAATGGTTTATTTAATTATCACTGGTGATTATTAGAGGAAATTGATGCAGAGAGTAAATGGTGGTGGGCAAAACAATTTCTCCAGTTACTTGGAACTAAAAAAACAAACAAAAATAAATCCTTAAGAAAAAAGGAGAAATCACAAAGCCCATGTGTCGAATCTCTGAGTGTTTATGTAAAAGGTGATTTTTTTTTTTTTACCCCAAACCATAAATTGTAAAAGGAAATCAGAGGGGAGGCTAGATTAAAAGAGGCAAGCACATGATACTAGAAAAATAAACTAACAAGTAGAAAAGGCGGAGATTGAAACATGTTGGTACAAGAAACTCAAAAAATATAGCGATGTATGATCATTTAAAGTAGGGGCAAACAGCACCGTGCCCCTCACTAGCTCTGCCCTAAGACTGTGTGTTCCAAGAGAATACCTTAGCAACTTAAATGATCCTCAATCATGAAGAAAAGGTAGCATTATGCTCAGTGCTCTTCAAGGGGAAAATATAATACTAGCAATGAGAGTAATGATATAGGGAAATATTTCTATGGAACAAGCTTACATTTAAAAACATGTGGGTGCTTAAAGAGAAACTTCAAATATATTTAACATGCACATGTACAGAATGCCTGCATGTATATAAATAACACTCTATAAACTAGGGCTGTTGTAAATCTATGCATGAGTTCCGCGGAAGTGGAGGAAGTCCTCACACATCGTAAGAGCTCAATATGTATTGTTTCAGAGATTGAAATTGACATTGTCACCTTCATGGATGAAGAATGGTCTGAGATCCGTCCATCTGCTGGCTATGGAGTTTTACAACGATAACAATACCACACCTTTAAGTCTGTATAATTACTTATTTACACATTATAAAGCACCTTGACCTCATCATCTTATTTGATCCCTCCTCACTAAAGCCCCAAGAGCCAGTTACTACTATTCTCTTTCACATTTGAGAAACGGAGCGAGGTTCAGAGAAAACTTCCTCAAGATGCCACAATAACCAGGCAGTAAAGCCCAGATTCAAGATTCAGTTTCCCACTGTCAAATTTACATTATTGTAAACATCACACTTCACTTAACCATCCAATGCAGACTCTTTGCCAAAATACCTTTCTGAAAACAAGCTCAGATGGGATCTATCTGTCTACCTATCTAACAGCATGAATTAGAAAAATTTTAACATACCTTTAAAAAATCTTATCTTTTTCTTTTTAATATGCCCACACATGGTCTAAGTTTCTATAAAAAGCTTTAGCTTAGAGTAAAATGTTACTACTGGATCTGAAACACTTTAATAAATTCAAAATGCTAAGATAAAAGCTAGTAAACAAAATCATTCGCTCTAAACACCAAAAGCTCAAAATGTGCAGGTTTCACAAGTACTCGGTTGCTCTATGAAGTGGTACAGTTAGCCCATTGGTGAGTTCTACTTGCACCTCTAGTGGACTACTATGTTTCTGTGCAATTTCAACCCACATGCATTGATGACACAGACGGAGCTGGAAATGCTGTGATTCACCACGGCTGCCGGGTGGGCAGCTCAGTGATGCACTCATGAGATGTGAAGCTGCACTCTGCAGCGCACGTTCTCACTCCTCTGACCCCTCCACGCACTGCGTGACTCCAGAAGAGCATGCTCATCCACCTCCGTCCCACCCTCCCACCCGAGGAAGAGCACATGCTGAGAAACTGAAGTAAATAAAAAAGGATTATCTAAAGGTAACCTTAGTCAGAAATCAATCATCTTTTCTACATTTACAGTGAAAAAGTCTTCACGATGAGTTAGGTCATTTTTTATACCATTACCTTTTGTCTCTTTGCAAAACACCAAAGTACCAAATACAGAGTATTTTGAGATTATTTAACATGTAATTAAGCAATATGGTCAACATTTTCCAACATGCCTAAGAATACTAACTTTGGAGTCAAAATATTCCCAGGACAAATAGGGTTTCAAGTTCCAGCTTGACCATGTGCTGGCTATCTGGCTTTAGGTAACTTGCTCAAGCCTCAATTTCCTCAACTGTAAACTGGAGATAGAACCAGGACCTGAGGCATGGTGTTAGTGTGCGAGTCAGATGAGATTATGTAGGTAAAGGAATTAGCACAGTCTCTGAAAATGATAGACAAAAGTAACTGTTTTTGTTATTAATAATTACTTAATTATATAATGCTTGGAGAGAATCCAAGATGGCTGCCTAGGTAAACACCTACACGGCTGCCTGCACAACAATTTGAAAACTACAACTAAAAGACAGAACGGACATCATCCAGAACCACACAAAAGCTAGCTGAGTGGAAGTTCTACAACTAGAACGAAAGAGAGGGGCTCACAGAGACCCAGAGGAGCTGCAAAAAACTGAGGTATGGACACGCGCGTGTGGAGAGAGCGGATGCGGGAGAACCTGACTGGCTTTCTTTGGCGGGAAGGAGATGGAGACTCTCAATGGCATTGAACCCCTTATCCTACGACACTAAAACCCAGATCCAGCCAAAACTCATATGGGGGGAGTTTGGACTATGAAAAGGGAGAAGTGCACAGAAATTTAGGGGAGTCGTAAAAGATCAGAAGTCTGGTGACGCACACGGCACTGGGTGCAGAGGACTGACTGCTGATTGTGCCGCTGGCTTTCACGAGTGGGTGGGAGACAGACCCTCGCAACTGCGCCACTTCTAACTTCACTAAACCCCAGTTTCAGGAGAAACCCTGGGGACCCAGATTCATATGATCCCAGAGCGCAGGGGAGCCGGAGGGGCAGCAGTGTAGAGGCATTGCGAGAGAGAGCACACTGTGCCCACAGGGACCGCTCCAGCGATTACCCAGTCACGTGAGACCCAGGGGCCGTGGAGGGCGGGGCCGACTGGAAGGCAAGGCAGTCCCTTAAGCCCTGAGACTCCACCCATCCCAAGCTCAACAGAGAGGCTTTTGCAGTTTTGCAAGTCTGATATCATAAGGCTCAATCCAACACAGAAGTTCTCTCAGCATAGTGAAAATGCTGAGACAAGGGAAGGGATCACAAACAAAAGAAATGGAGGAAAACAAATGCCTGGATATAGAGTTCAAAACCATGCTTATAATGTTTTTCAAGACTATCCTAGAAAAGTTGGATAAAGTTAGTGAGACCCAAGAGGAGATGAAAAAGAACCAACTAGAGATGGAAAAAAAAACAACTAGAAATTAAACATACACTGACTGAAATAAAAAATATTATACAGAGACCTAACAACAGACTAGAGGAAGGCAAGAATCAAGTCAAAATTTTGAAATATAAAGAATCAGAAAACACTCAACGAAAAGCAAGAAGAGAGAAGAATCCAAAAATGTGAAGATAATGTAAGGAGCCTCTGGGACAGCTTCAAGCGTACCAACATCAGAATTGTGGGGGTGCCAGAGGAAGAGAGAGAGCAAGATACTGAAAACCTATTTAAAGAAATAATGACTGAAAACCTCCCACATCTGGTAAAAGACATAGACTTACAAGTCCAGGAAGCACACAGAACCCCATATAAAAGGAATCCAAAGAGGACTACACCAAGACACATCATAATTAAAATACCAAGAGCAAAAGACAAAGAGAGAATATTAAAAATAGCAAGAGAAAAAACAGTTCATTACCTACAAGGGAGCACCCATACGACTGTCAGCTGATTTCTCAACAGAAATGATGCAGGCCAGACGGGAGTGGCAAGAAATATTCAACGTGATGAATAGCAAGAACCTACAACCAAGAATAATCTATCCAGCAAAGCTATCATTCAGAATTGAAGGGCAGATAAAGAGCTTCACAGATAAGAAAAAGCTAAAGGAGTTCATCAACTCCAAAACAGTATGATATGAAATGCTGAAAGGTACTCTTTTAGAAGAGAAAGAAGAAAAAGGTAAAAGATAAAAAGTTATCAACAACAAATACGTATCTATCAACAAGTGAATCTAAAAATTAAGGGAATTAAAAATTTGATCAACAGAATAAACTGGTGAATATAATAGAATCAGGAGCACAGAAAGGGAGTGGACTGATAATTCTCAGGGGGAAAGGGGTGAGGGGTGTACAGGGAGAGACTGGACAAAAATCATATACCTATGGATGAGGTCAACAGGAGGGTGGTAAGGGTAGAGGTCAGGATGGGAGCCGGGTGGAGGGGAGCTATGGAGGGGAAAAAAGAGAAACAAATGTAATAATCTGAATAATAAAGATATAATTTTTAAAAAATTATATAATGCTCGTTGAGTTTCAATGCTGCGCTGGTGGTCACTGGTGTTGGAAGGAGAGCTCTCCTGTTTATTCACAGGAGGCCTGGTCATTGCTGGTGACTATAATGCATCTTATGGACGGTTTGGGATGCACATTAGAGCACACTAGAGATTAGATGAAGCTCTGTTCACTTAAAGCATTAATCAGACTGGAGTGCAGGAAAAAGATGTTTTTAGTGAATAAATTTCACCAACCGACTAGCATTCAAAATGTACCTCTGTCCCCACAATTCAATATGAAGCCAACTTCACCTTTTTTTTTTTCTTTGCCCAACTAACATTTACTAACTGTCCAGTGTGCCTTGTCTAAGTTTAAGAAAGGGTTCTAAGTGTGAGATCTCTGGATTCTAAATTGTGATCTCCTCCTTCTTGTCTCTTTGCTTGAATTATATTCTAATGGGAACGTGTGTATAACAAAATATAATGCAGACTAGGAAGGATCAGCTACTATCTTCAATGGCTTTAAAATGTAACAGGAGCAATCAACATGCATCTTCCTATTTTCATGACTATAACTGGGCTACAGTACTTACTTTTTCTGCCTAGAAAATGTTGGTAATGCTTGGCAAATGAACCCAAAGGAAAGGAGAATGTACACAAAAATGTAGAAAGCTCTGAAAAATATTGGTACTCATCACAGACACAAATACCTCCATTTGCCCATGCTTCTACCCATGGGCTTGAGTTGTATATCAGGATTTACATTTGGCTATAAGTAAAGAAATACTAACAGCGGCTAATGACTATGAGTTTATTTATTTTTTCTCATACATTAGATGTCTGAGATTAGGTCATCCAGGACTGGAAAGTTGGTTGAAAGGTTCCATCATCCTCATGGTCCTTGGGGTTGTAGTAAGACTGCTAGCCACCAGCTCAGTGGTACTCAACCTTTCAAATGCTGCGACCCTTTAATACAGTTCCTCATGTTGTGGTGACCCTCAACCATACTTCATAACTGTAATTTTGCTATTGTTATGAATTATAATGTAAATACCTGTGTTTTCCGATGGTCTTAGGCGACCTCTGTGAAAGTGTCGTTCGACTCCCAAAGGGGTCGCGACCTTCAGGTTGAGAACCACTGCACCAGCTATTTCATCCACATATCACGTAAGAGTAAAACAAAAGCCTTATCTTCATGGGGCTTTTCCCTTTTATTCAAGAAGAGCTATCCTCCCCAGGGACATCTCACAGGCCAGATCACAGTCGGAATGTAGCCACCTCATCTACAAAGGTGTCAGTACATCAAGTGTTTCAGCTTAGTACAGAGCAACCCCAAACAGAATGGTTTTGGGTAGATGGCAAAGTAAAAAGCACCAGGAATCTGTTTTTCCACCTAGATAATAATCGCACTGGCAGAATATGTCTGATATAACTGCTTTGGAGCTATGGAGTCTTTCGAAGGCTTGCAATTTGCAGGGAGGGGAGACTTGTACCTTCTACTGCAGCAAATTTCAGCTCTTAGTACAATAGTGGCTACCCATCCCTCAGCCCCAGCTGTGCACTTGCTCCTGGAGCAAGATCCTTCTCTTCCACCTGAGGTGACTTCCAGATGATTTAAAAGGTCAACAGCACCCACCCACTCCCCTTTCATTTTTCACTTTCTCCCCTTTTGGGAGCCAGACATCAAAGACTAGCACATTCAAAAATCACTGCAACAGACAGAGAATATAAGAAAGTGACCATGAAACCCCCAGAGAAAGTCAGGAAAGACCTGAGAAGGCTTCAAGCTTATACCATAAGCTGAGACAGAGACAGACTACAACAATCAAAAAACCAAAAACAATACAAAAAACAGCAAGCTTTGAGGAAGGGGGAGAATCTGATTTCCAGTTCTGATTATTAGATCCAACAACAACAAATCACAAGGCATACAAAGAAACAGTTAAGCATGGCCAATTCAAAGGCGGGGTGGGGGTGGGGGATTGGCATTAATCAATAGGTAGAAACTGACCTTGAAAATGACCTAATGAACATATATCAGATAGAGACCTGAGCTGTGTACAAAATGGAACTATCAGTAGAGAACACCTAAAAAGAAACCAAAAAGAAAAAAATCCTGCAATATGTTACAATATGGATGAACCTCACTCATAGATGAAGACATCATGCTAAATGAAATAAGGCAATCACAAAAAGCAAATACTATATGATTCCAATTATAGAAGTACTTAGTCAAAATCATAAAAGGATGGTGGCCTCCAGGGTTAGGGTAGGGGAGGATAGGCAGTTATTGTTTAATAGCAGAGTTTCCATTTTACAAGACCAAAAGAATTATGACGATGGATGGTAGTAATGATTGCACAACAATATTGATGTATTTAACACCACTGAACTATATACTTAAAAATTGTTTAAATGTTAAATGGCATGTTATATGTATTTTATCACCAAAATAACACAAAAACAAACAAACAAAAACCAGAATGAGGGATAGTGGGAATAGATATAGCATAAATATATAGCTATATTAATAGAATTTGCCAATACGGTAAGAGAAAGCAGCAAAAAATTTATGATTCATTGTGGGGGGAAATGAATTAAAATATCAAATGATTATTAACAATTAAAATAGTTCTATATGAATAGATAATTAATAATAATAACCATAATGGCATCTTGGACTTATTTATAGAGCACTGTTTTCTGAAAAATCTCCATTTGTTTTCTACACCTACTAACTTTTATCAAAAATTTAAAAGATATTTTCCAGAGAATATCTGCATAAGATAAAGAAAATAAATATAGAATGTGAAACTTGCGTTATATATGCTGCCTCATGTTCAACTCCCAGAGATCCTTCAGAAAGGTTAGGTAGGTTTGTAAAGGCTGTTCAGGAGAAATGCAATCTGAGTGTATTTAGGTTCAACCAAACTAAGTGTGCTGAGCCAAACAGACTCTTCATTAATCCAATACTCACCGCTTACCAAGGAGGTTTGCAAGCGCAGCCCTTATGGGTAATATGTACAATGAAACATAAAAGGTCTCGATGTTTTGGTCAAGTTATCAGTGCTAGACCAAGAGAGGAAGGGAGGAAAAAAAGAGGAAAGGCGGTGAGAGGCAGAGCTCTGATCACTATGAAACAACTCCCAAACATTTAGATGGACTACAACTATCATAAAATGTTAAATGGCATGTTATATGTATTATCATGCCATTTAATACATGATAAATGTATTAACATTATCTTGTTGCCTGGTTGCAATAATGAATACACTTCTTTTACAGTAGTGTGTATGTTGAGGAGGTTGACATTATTACCTAAAATTATTCCCTTTAATTCAAATATAAGTCCACAGGCGGATAGCTTTGTCCCAAGGAAATCAACCTTTCGGAGAACATGTATGCAACATGTTCAAGCCCAGAACATATTCAAATTCAGTAGGTTATCTTGTAGCCATTAATTAACATTATAGTTTGTAACTCAATTAGAACTTTTTTCTAAATCCTTAATCATTTGATAGACTGAAAAAAAAAGAACTATTACAACACTATTACTAAGCAAAATACTAAAAATACTAGGACACAATGAAAGCTATTCTTCTCTGAGAACATATACAATCCCCATTGTTATTAAGAGAGCTTAGCACATACTCATTTGGAGAAAAAAGAGAAATACACTGTAATGCCTCAGAACTACTCTAAGTGGTACATTAGCTTCCTAAGACTAAATAAGAAAAAGCAGAGATTGTTAGATTTATAGTCTTCAAACATGTACATGTCCAATCAATTATTTATTTTGTGTTAATTTTAATTTTAAAAATTACCCCTTAACTGAGAGTGGGGGGTGGGAGGACAATGGGGGGGAGGTTAAGGACACATTTGTAATACCTTAATCAATAAAGAAAAAAAATTACCCCATAGAAAATGGTTGCATCATTGATGGATTAGATCACAGCACTCTTTCAGAAAAGCAAAGATAAATTTAGTAAGTTTAAATAATATACTAAATAAAGGTTCCCTTTCTCAGGCGAGAAAACACGTGAAATCAAATATGGGAAGTTCTGGAGTGAGTTTCATAATTACTTATGACCCCACAAGTAGTTAGAGCAAAAATTCTTCATTAAAATTTTTTTAAATTCATAATTAAGTGATTGAGTACATATTCATTAATAGCTAGGCAGATCATAAGGTCTCAAAAGCAAATTTTTGTTTTGAGATTTGGGTCCTCCTCTGAAAAATGGGTATGATGTAGGGAGGGGCGGGCAGGGGGGAGGACTCTTAAAGGTGAAAAAGGCTTTTAAGACAGAGAAACAAACCAGCAATATTACTGAGGAATATTTGCCTGGTTGCAATAATGAATACACTTCTTTTACAGTAGTGTGTATGTTGAGGAGGTTGACATGATTTTTAATTGTATATTACCAAAATGGGTTTACAACACTTTTGTTTTCAAACTAATCTAAAAAAAAATGTTTTTAAGTAAAACTTTCCCTTCCCAATGGACAAAAAACTTGGGCCCTAAATGGAGTTGGTTTTTAAAACCTGCAAACTGATTGGGTGACATTTAATCTCCGAGATTAAAATCACTTAGTGAATATTGTATTGTTCCACTGTCCTCGCTGTCATTTTGGCATGTGGGGCCTCACTCCGCTGTTTCTGCTGCTTCTGCGGGAGCACTTACCAGCTAATGAAACCAGCCCAGGAGCAGCTGCCTGAATCTATGTCAAACTGCATCTGGCAGTCATCTATCTTGCAGCGCTCGAAATTCACCTCTGAAATCATACAAAAGCAGCGCAGAGCTCCTTGCAGCCACACCAACACACCAGTCTTTGTTTCATCAAGGCTGTAAAGCAATTTTAGACCTTTTTTTTTTTTAATTTGCCACATATTTGAGAGTGGCAGCTTTCTAAAGAAATGGGGAAAGTTGTTTTTTTAATCATGAGAATATCAAGTCTTAAAAATGTCCTGTTAAAATTTGGTAGGCCGTTATTAGCACAGTTTTGGCTGAAATAGTACTTTTAAGGGCTTGCCAGTAGAGACACACTGGTGCCGACAGATCCCAGACAAGGAGGCGAGTCTGCTTAAAATTCTTGAGTTGTCACGGTTATTAAATATGCTGTGCCACAAAACCTTCCAGGACTCACAGTTTTCTCCATATCAGCTCCACTGGATTATCAAAAATGCTGGCCATAGCAGGAAAATTATTTACACGTGCATTCAAGGAACATTATTTTAAAGGCGCATGTTATAGGAGAACGGTTTTTCTGAAGGGGAGGAGAAAGAGAATAGATAGATGATAGATTTTTGTTGTTGTTGTTAATCCTCACTCAAGGAAAAATTTCCCCACAGAACTCACCTCATTGACTTTTAGCGAGAGTGGAAAGGAGGTGGAGAGACACACAGTGCTAAACGTTGACTAGAGAGAGACACATCAATTAGTTGCCTCCTGCACATGCCCCAACCAGGACCAGGACAGACCCTGCAACCGAGATACCTGCCCTTGACAAGAATCAAACCAGGGACCCTTCAGTCTGCGGGCTGATGCTCTATCAATGAACCAAACCTGCTAGAGCAGATGATAGATTTTTTTAAAAGATGAATTTTTTCCAAAAGTTATAATTAGTTGGATTACTCTGTAAACCATTGACTCTTCTCCTGCTCTTCTGATGGTAATGACCTTTATAAGGGAAGTATAACAAACATGTGCTAAAGAATGTATAAAGAAAGCCAGGCCTTAGATGATGCCTAAAGCAAACTTAGTTCTTAGATGAGAAATAAGTGAAAACAGTTTTTTTAGCTCATTTATTGATTTTGTTCATATATATATATGTATATATATATAAAATCAGTTTCACTTTATGCAGCGTTTTACCTGTTGGAATTGAACATCCCAACCTTTTTAGAGTGTATAATTCAGTGGCATTGAGTACATCCATTTTGTTGTACAACCATCACTACTGTCCATTTCCAGAACGTTTTCATCATCCCAAACAGAAACTCTATCCCAGTTAAACAACAACTCTCCATTCTTTCCTGCCCCTAGCCTCCAATAATCTCTATTCTACATTATGTTTTTGTGATTTAGATTTTTTTAGGTGCCTTATAGAGGTAGAGCCATACAACAGTTGTTCTTTTGTGTCTGGCTTATTTCACTTAGTATGTTTTCCAGGTTCACCTATGTTGTAGCATGTACTAAAATGACATTTCTTTTAAAGAATGAATAATATCCTATTATATGTATACACCACATTTTTTTTAATCCATCATCTGTTCATAGACATTTGGATGCTTCTGCCTTTTAGCTGCTGTGAATAATGCTGCTATGAACATCAATACACAAGTATCTGTTTGAGTTCCTGCTTTCAATTATTTTGGGGATATACCTAGAAGTGGAATTGCTATGATAATTCTAGAACTTTTGAGGAATCAAAGAGTAGCTTTTTATTTATTTATTTTAAAATCTATTCTTACTAGAGGCCTGATGCATGAAATTCGTGCATGGGGCCCAGGCCCCGAAGTCCCATCTTCGTTCAGAAGGTCATCCGGAAGGTTGTCCGAACGGTCATTCCACCATTCGGCCATCCAGTCTAATTAACATATAACGCTTTTATTAGTATAGATTGATTTCAGAGAGGAAGGGAAAGGGAGAGAGAAATAGAAACACCAATGATGGGAGAGAATCCCAGTAGGGTTTAAGCCTGTAACCCGTACATGTGCCCTTGACTGAAATTGAACCCCGAACCCTTCAGTCCTCAGGCCAAGGCTCTATCATCTGAGTAAAACCTGCCAGGACTGGCTTCACTTCCTTGCTAGTCCTTGAACACGCTAGACATTGTTCCACCTCAAGCCTTTACACTGGCTGCTCCTTATGCTGGAGAGCTCTCTTCCTCCACATACCTCCATGGGTTTTCTCCTATTTCCTTCAAGACTTTGATCAAATAGCACTGTCTCTTTGTTTTTAAACCCTGTTTAAAATTGCAAATTACAACCCACTCACTCCTCAGCCATCTCCATATCCTCAATCCCTAAACACTGCTTTAAAAATTTCCCCACAGAACTCACCTCCCAGCATTAATTCTATAACTTATGCATTATATTTATTGTCTTCTGTGCCAGTTAAACTGTGACCTCCATGAAAAGCAGGGAATTTTCCCCCTGATTTTGTTCACTGTTGTATTTCCAGCATTTAGAGCAGTGGTTCTCAACCTTCCTAATGCCACGACCCTTTTATACAGTTCCTCATGTTGTGGTGACCCCCAACCATAAAATTATTTTCGTTGCTACTTCATAACTGTACAACAAAAATAATTTTATGGTTGGGGGTCACCACAACATGAGGAACTGTACAAAAGGGTCGCGGCATTGGGAAGGTTGAGAACCACTGACTTAGAGGAATGACTATGATAAAGTAGATGCTTAATAGATAATAGTTTTTAAATGAACTGGTCAGCAGAATAATACCCTTCCTTTTGGGATATACTGCCAGTTACAGGTGCTTAATAGGGTTACATTCAAATGTGTAGCCTCTCTCACTTATGGAAACACAAACATTTTTAAAAATATATTTTTTAATTTAATTCAAAAAGAAAGGGAGAGGGAGGGAGAGATAGAAACATCGATGATGAAAGAGAATCATTGATCGGATGGAACCCACAACCAGGGCATGTGCCCTGAACTTGGAATTGAACCGTGACCTTCTGGTTCATAGATCAACGCTCAACCACCAAGCCACGTCAGCAGGGCTGACAAACATTTTTAAAGCATCTTCTATGAGTCAGGCACTGTACTAGCTGCAGGTGAAATACAGAAAACCCTTCCCACATGAAATTCACAGTGCAAAGCAGTTCTAAGGAGTTCACAATTTTTTAAACTTTTCCTTTTCAGATAATTATATTTTGACATGCAGTTGTCAAAAACAACGCTGAGCAATACCATTTACACTTTACTCAGTTTCCCCCAGGGGTAACATTTTTACAAAACTATAGCACAGGTTACTGACGCTGACATATAGTGAAGATGCCGAACTTTTCCAACACCACACAGATCCCTTGTGCCGTCCTTTTACAGTCATATCCACTTCCCTCCCAGTCCCTTCCCCTTCCTTCACCCCTGGAAACCATTAAATTTTCCTCAATTTCTAGAACTTTGTCACTTCAAGAATGCTATATACTTGGAATAATAAGGTATGCAATCTTTTGGGATTGTTTTTTTTTTACCCAGCATAATTCATCCAGGTTGTGGCGTGTATCGCTGGTTAGTTCCTTTTCGTTGACTAGTGCTGAACATACCACTCATTGAAGGATCTGAGTTATTTCCAGTTTGAGGCTATTCTGAATAAAGCTTCTATAAACAGTTATATACAGGTCTTTGTATGAACTTAAGCTTTCATTTTTCTGAGATAAATGCTCAGATACACAATTACTAGGAAATCTGCCATGCTATTTTGCAAAGTGTCTGCAAAGTGTCTCCTTAGAAAGTTTTACATTCCTACCAGCAATGAATGTATCTGTGACCCAGTTTCTTAGCATCCTTGTCAGCATTTGGTATCGTCACTACTTTTTATTTAGCCACATGATAGGTGTGTGCCTTTAATTTGCATTTCTCTAATCTAATGATGTTGAACACCTTTTTGCCCCCTGTATATCCTCTCTTTAGTGAAATATCTCTTCATGTCGTTTGACCACTTTTTAACTATGGTTTTTTTTCTATTGTTTACTTTTCAGAGTTTTTTAATATATTTTAGATCAGCGATTTTCAACCTTCTTCATCTCGTGGCACACATAAATTAATTACTAAAGTTGGGCACACCAAAAATATATTTTTTGCTGATCTGACAAAAAAAACTATAATTTTGATTCATTCACACTGGATGGCTATTGTTGTAAGTTGGCTGTTGTCATATTTTAAAATCTGACAATCTAAAAAAGGGGTCAGGGCCCTTAACAAAATATTCAGGTATTGCATAGTCTGTTTTTTAATGCTCACCCATGGATACGTTTATGATTTCTGAAAGAGAGAGAACATTGATCAGCTGCCTCCCATACATGCCCTGACGGGGATAGAACCCAAAACCTAGATGGGAATCTAACCCTCAACCCTTTAGTGTATGGGCTGACGCTCCAACCAACTGAGCCAGGGCATGTATTACAGGTTTAAAAAGGTCTTGTGGCACACCAGCTAAAAATCACTGTTCTAAGTACCATCCCTTTGTCAATATGTGGTTTGCAATTATTTCCTCCAAGTCTGTACCTTGTCTTTTCATCTTTTCAACAATAATTTTTCAAAGAACAAACGTAACTTTGATGGTCTAATTTTTCAATTCTTCCATTTATGGATCATGCTTTACATGTGTAATACCCAAGTCTTAAATGAGTAAGAGTTTGCCAGATTGGGAAATGGGAAAGAACATTCAAGGCTAATGAATCAGAATGGCACCACTAGCTAGCTATGATATCAGTTGGCTTAAAAATAGGAGAACTGGAGAACCCTTTTGACAGTCCTATACTTACAACAGTACGCTAGTGCAGTGGTCGGCAAACTCATTAGTCAACAGAGCCAAATATCAACAGCACAACGATTGAAATTTGAGAGCCAAATTTTTTAAACTTAAACTTCTTCTAATGCCACTTCTTCAAAATAGACTTGTCCAGGCTGTGGTATTTTGTGGAAGAGCCACACTCAAGGGGCCAAAGAGTCGCATGTGGCTCACGAACCGCGGTTTGCTAACCACTGCTCTAGTGTATGTAATCGGAAGGTGCTGTACTCTACACAGGCTGATGGGGATGGAGAGTAATTGTTCTATGTTTACAATTTGAAATATTTTGGGATTGGCTAATGTAGACACTTTTTAAAAAATTGATTTTGAGAGAGAGACAGACTTATTTATGCATTCATTGGCTGATTCTTACACGTGCCCTCACCAGGGATTGAACTCACAACCTCGGCATATGGGGACAACACTCTAACCCACTGAACTACTTGGCCAGGGCCCAGACAGTTTTGTGTTTTTTTTTTAAAGAAAATATGACTAATGCCAACCATTCTGAGACAATATATAATTCTAGACACCGGAAATGGAATTTAGAAAGAATCTTCCTATACAAATACAGAGGTGGTGATTAGATAAAGGTGAAGAGTATTGTGAGTAGTGGGGCCTCTCCTTTATTTGACATGATCACTTTTACAGGCCCCTCTACTTAAACAAATTTTCCACATAACTGATGAAGCTTACCCTTTCAGAGTGCCAACACGTTTTCTCTTTTAACCACAATGAAAGACTCTGGACTACTGTTACTAAATCTATTTTACTGTGTGATAATGTTGTTAAATGAGCAATGCCTTGGGGCTACTAAAGTTCACAGGACTGGTTGCCCCTAGATCAAATTCCTCTGAACTGCCGGCTTAGTTTTTACCTTGGCCTTTTATGTGTCCATGTTTGTTACTGGACATTCTGTTCTTAATTTTTGCAACTGTCAAGATGCCTGCTTCTCACACTTCCTCCTAATCTGCAATGGCTTGGGAAGCTCTGTAAGTAAGCCAATAAGAATTTTGTCTAACTTAAGAGTAAATAAACTCTGAAGGAGGATATGATTCTACTCACCTCTGAGTAAAATGCATTAGTGCATGGCACATGATAATGATTTTAATGCTGCAGAAAACTTTGGGAAGAGGCTTCTAGCTTTCCCCAAATATATATTCCCCCCTTTTTTTCAGTAATAATTTTTAGTTGAGCCCATGGGTACCCAACCAAAAACTAAATTTTCTAGCTTCTTTAGTAGCTGGGTGGGACCATGCAATTCTGTCTGGCAAATGGAATACGAGCTGAAATGACAGTTACAACGTTTGGGTTACACCCACCTCCCCTCCTACCCTTCACCCCTCCACTGTTTCCCCTTTGCAGTGGCTGCTTTAGTGGGTGTTGTGCCATCCTGAACAAAAGCAAGGTTCCATGGATAGTGGAGCAATATGATAGAAAGTGATATAATGATTCTAGCATATGGTTGCCCAGTCTTTATCTATTACATCTTTTGAGTATCAATAATATTTTCAAGAGATGCCACAGTATTTTACTTTTAGAATTATCATTTTGCAATTGTTCTATTTTTTTCTTTTCATCCTAAGAATGTAGTTTTATTTAAAGAATGTCAGCACGTCAAATTTAGGCTTAAGACATTTATCCACACTTAACCAGAGAGGTTGTAGAAGCTATTACACCAGTCAGCTATTCTAAACCCTTTTATGTTAAATATGAACATTTTCCCAATATTACTCTTAAGTCACATCTCATTTATCTTCCTCCTTAGAACTGCATAGGTTTGTTTTAAATAGTTATAAAAGCTGTAATAAACTTCAGAGTTTGCTAAGAGTACAGGTACTCTGGTTAATGTTCAAAATGGTGTGGCAAGAGATAAAGCAAGTATTATTAAATATGCATGCAATCCTTATCAGCACAAATTGAACCATTTTTTACAATTAAAAAAAGCTAGTCCAATATACAACCTCATTCTACAGATAAATCATTTCCAAATCACAGTGAAAGAAAGGGACTTTTATGGAAATTACCACCCTTTCAAAGGCTAAAGTTCCATCTTTCAAAGCTAACCTGCAGGAATTACTTTCCTTCAAACAATTACCTAAAATTCCAGATTCCTTTTTAGTCTTTATTCTTAAAGAACTCTGCCCTTCATGCTTACAATCCTATGTTTGCTCTTAGACATGCTCTTTCCCCTTCTCTCTAGCTGTAACCTCCAGAACCACAGATCTTCAACAGCACAAGACCTGGCATTAGCCCCAGCCTGCCTTGTTTCATAGCTGGGCCTCACCTGGACACCTCCAAACCCAATACAAAGAGCAAATAGCAGCCAACTGCAGTGCCCCAGGCAGTGTCTGACTTTGCATCTCCCTGGAGGCCCTAGAACCAGTGCACCCTGTGGCCAGCTTCAGACCATAGTAGATTACAGCTCGACACATCCACAAGTGACACACTCAAAAGGCAGACTCAGTGAACACCAAAGTCTCACTGAAGCAAGTCTTGCTCCACAGGGGTGTCTCCTGCACAGCAGCTCTCCCACTGTAGTCAGGCTGGTCCTCACAGTCAATTGGTCTAGAGGTCAACTCCTCCCAATGATGCCAACAGCAATCAAGGCTTATCTACAAGACTGTGCACACAGTCCACACAGGGGTGTGCTCATAGAGTGCCCAGCTCAGGTAATGGGGAGGCTGAGCCACTGGGCCCTACGGGACTCCTATTACCCAAGGCTACTCTACCAATTCCAGGAGACACAGCAACTCTATCAAATATTGTACATATAAACAAACTCAGGGAAGCAGCCAAAATGTGGAGACAAAGAAACATGTCACAAATGAAAGAAATGGAAGAGAGCAAACTACTGGATACAGAATTCAAAACCAGAGTTACTCAAAGATCTTCATGAGACTTTCAAGGATCATAATGAGAATGTCAAAGACATGAAAAAGGACCAATCAGAAATTAAGCACACACTAACTGAAAAAAAAAAATTATGGGGATTCAACAGTAAGAAGAGGATTCCAAGAATCAAATCAATGGTTTGGAATACGAAGAACCAAAAAACACCCACTCAGAAGAACAAAAAAGAAAAAAGAATCCAAAAATATGAAAATAGTGTAAGGAGCCTCTGGGACCACTTCAAGTGTACCAACATTTGCATTATGGGGGTGCCAGAAGGAGAAGAGAGAGAACAAGATACTGAAAAACCTACTTGAAGAAATGACAGAAAACTTCCCCTACCTGGTGAAAGAAATAGACTTACAAGTCCAGGAAGCCCAGAGAGTCCCAAACAAAAGGAACCCAAAGAGACCCACACAAAGATACGTCATAATTAAAATGTCAAGAATTAAAGACAAAGAGAGAATCTTAAAAGCAGCAAGAGAAAAGCAGTTAGTTACCTACACGGGAGCATCCATGCGATTGTCAGTTGACTTCTCAACAGAAACTTTGCAGGCCACAATGGAGTTCCTCACCACAAAATCAGTATTACATGTTGAAGGGTATTCTTTAAGAAGTAAAAGGAGAAAGAGGAAGTAGAGGAGGAGGAGGAGGAGGAGGGGAAAGAAGAAGACGAGGAGGAGGAGGAAGAAACAAAAAATATGAATGACAAAATGGCAACAAATACATATCTATCAACAATTGAATCTAAAATTCAAAATAAATGAAAAAAGAAATATAATGAACAAAACAAACTGGTGAATAAAATAGAATCAGAGGCACAGAAGCCTCTGATGGATCTCAGAGGAAAGGGGAGAGTTAAGATAAGAAGAGATTAACCAAAGATCATACCTATGGACACAGATAGTAGGATGGTGAAGACGTGGGACAGCGTTGAACTGGGTGGAGGAGGGAATAGGGGGAGGTGAAGTGGGACATCTGAAATACTCTCAACAATAAAGATTTTTGTAAATAAAATAAAAATAAAACCGTAATAGAAAACTTTAAGGGAATAGATGGTAACCAAATAATTGGATTTACTAGGTATTAGGGAAGGTAAAATGCAATTGTGCAGCACTGGAATTTGACCAGGCCATTAAGGTCAAGTAGTTAAATGTAAAAGGTGCTTCTGATTGCATGGAATGTAAAAATGTCTATACTTTTCTCTGCATTAAAACAAAACTTCTAATCACCCTGACTTTCAATTCTATTTTCCCTAAATTCTGAAAGCAATCAATTGCACTTAAATAAGTAGGACAAATGAAGGAGAGAGATTATCCAAAAAAGCATATATGAGAAAAATCTTTTAATGATTTTAAAGGAGTTTAATCTGTGTATTAACAACTGTAGCTCTGTAAAAGGAAACCATGTGGAGAACATAGCAACATTTAGTTTATGTTTTCACAAGTATATGCTGACTATCTCATAATTAAGTACACAAAGCTCAAAACAGCCAAGCCAACACTACAGAGAGCTTATACTGTTAACCATTATAGAAGAGGTTGAGAAATATTTGCTAATGACTACCATAAAAGGAACTGATGACTAAGAACAGAGAGGATGTGTGACTAAAAAGTCCCACTACAGTTCTTTGAAAATTCCCTGAATAACGAGGCATGCCAAATGTGGTCTGTCATAAAAGCATCTGATGCTAAACTCTGTAGTTAGGCAACAAATACATGCTCTGCCTAAAAGATAAAGTGCCAAAACAACAAGACCACCAATAAGTGAAAGTGTTAACCAAATTAAAGTGTGGCCCAGATGCAAATGATGTTGGGCTAGAGGGGGCTCACTCCTGAGATAATTCATTCATTTCCTCAGGTGCTGGACCACCGCACAGGAGCCAGACACTTCGGGCCGTTGCTGTTCTTTACTGTACCAGAAAGCTTCTCATCGGTCCTAAAATACTAGAATAATTCAAGTCAGCACATCATAGCCTATCTTTGGTAAATCAACCTTTTCACCCCAAAGGCTTACTATAGCTGTAACCAAGCTGCAGAAATCAAAAGAAAATCGCAGTACACATTTGGAATGCATTCGACTTCTTTCATATACACAACTGTCTCTGAATTGGCATAATTGATTTTCCAAAAGAATATTACATTTCCCGCAAATAATTCCAAATTATAATAACAATAGTTACCATTGTTTTATGAACAACATCACTTAATCCTTTAACTCATGAGATAGGTTAAGACATCATTTTTCAGATGGGGATACTCAAGGTCACACCATTAAGGACAGATTGAAACCCAAATTTGGCTGAGTCCAAAACCTACGTTTGTTTCACTACAATTCACTGTTTCTTGATATTTTTCTGTTTGCCACCCGCACTTCTGGGAGAAAATACACTAAATACTGACTCAAGTTTTGAATGACTGCAGAAATGTGTTGTAACACACTGCAGTGACTTTTCATACACATAATTAAGGGTATATGTATTTTTCTTTTCAGTTTTTTATTTTTGGCTTTCATACTATATACTACAATGTGGACCTTTAAGCATGTTTATAACACTATATCAGGCTTCAGTAGTATATGGATTTGTAGTAAAATGTACATCTCCATCATGTATAAATTTTGCATCTTTAAGAAACCATATTCTAGGTATATAATAAAAAGAAGCAATTCTTGACTCCTCTACAGAACTATCTTTCATTCAATATAATTTATTCAATAATGAAGGATGAAACTTACTTTCCTCATTAGAATTTTAATATTTCCTCTACCTAGTGACTGATGTACAGTGAGAAAGAACTGATTAATAAAAAGACATTTTAATTTTCTGAAACAATAAATTGCAAAGTGGCATTTTGCCTCTACTGAAAGAATGCAGAATACAGTATTATTAAAAATGTCAAATACCATGATTACAGAAGACATCTGTTGTTCTTGTTGCATCCATTTCTCTTCTTCTATAATTGCACCCCACTTTTAAGAAGGCCCCCCCCACTATTTTTTTTTCTTTTGTCCAATCCTCCAGCTGATTCTCTCTTTACCAGGGATGGACACATGACCTAGGGCTGGCCAATCAAAGCATTTCACCCACTCTGGCCATAGTGATTCATTCACAGATTACATTCAGGTCAATGAGATTTAATGCCAAGACTTTTCACAAACTATTGAGAAAGAAGTGCTCTCTTTCTGCTAAGAATGCTAAAGACACTGTTGCCTCTGGTTGTCTTTGCTAACACCTGGGGTTAATATATCTAAGAATAAAGACACCACAGCGGAAAACAATGATAAAAAGTAAGACTACATATTCCTGATGCTATTATTTGAGTAGTAGCAGGTTCAGGATGGAAAGGTTGACTTTACTAGCCAATCCCTGTCATGTGGTCTTACTCTGCTGCAGGCCACTAAGCTCCTCTTGACTCCTTGTTTCCAGCATTCCTGGCAATTCTGTGAACACCTGATACCATTTTTGGCTTAAATTGAATAGAGTCTGTTTCTTTTCTTGCAACCAAGAACCCTGCTAGCCTAATGGGCAAACAATTTTGTGATCTTGGGATAGAAAAGGCCTGCCTAGAAAGACAGAGCTGACAATCTAAAAAACAATCTAAAAAATGTAATAAAATAAGAAAAAATAAACCACATATAAAAATAAGTATATGGATATGCAATTCACAAAAGAAGAACACTAGTCAATACATACATTTAAAAATATTCAAGTTAAACCAAAACTGGTTTGGCTCAGTGGATAGAGCGTCAGCCTGCGGACTAAAAGATCCCAGGTTCAATTCCGGTCAAGGGCATATACCTTGGTTGTGGGCACATCCCCAGTGGGATGTGCTCAGGAGGCAGCTGATCGATGTTTCTCTCTCATCGATGTTTCTAACTCTCTATCCCTCTCCCTTCCTCTCTGTATAAAATCAATAAAAAAAAATATTCAAGTTAACGGGAAGAAAAGAAATGAAGATTAAAACAAAAAATACTAGTCTCCCAAAACAACAAATCCTGGGGAGGCAAAAACCATTTCTGTGCTGTTTATTATTGAAACTCCAATATAACACACACTTAGACATTTATTAAATAAATGGATGAATCAGTTTAGGAAGGAAGCAATTGGGTGTAATAAACAGGTACTATTAAGGGAGCACACACTGGTACAGCATTGGAGAGCAAGTCGGCAATATTATAAAATGTTTTAAGGTACATTCTGCTGGACTCAGCAAGACCATACCTACAAATGTATCTTACAGAGAACAATGAAAAAAGTGTGCGAGATGTAAGGATAAGTGATGTTCTCAGCAGAAGACTGCTTCCAAGAGGACAAATGAAAAACAATACAAATGTCTGGCAATAATGGTTTACTTAATAAATTATTTTACATCCATTCACATTGGAATATTATGTTGCTATTTAAAAAGATAACCTATATTGACATGGAGAGAGTTCCATGACTGAAAACAGCAGAAAACAAACAGCATCTAGAGTATGACTTTATTTAATAAAGCTTCTTTTTTCTTATATATTCCCTGGGGTAAGGTCTAGAAACGTATTCACTGAAATTATGCCAATGGATTCTGAGTGCAGGTACCAAATAATAATAAAAATGACACATACATGAACAGAATTCATGCAATTTCCAAAGGAATCACATATAATATTTAGTCATATAAGACAGAGAATCTTAATCTTTTCATTATGGCAATGTAAGCCTAAAAATTAACCAAATTGGCCTCATAAGGGAATAAAATTCCCCTTTTCATTCTAGACTCAAGAAAAGATAGAAGCTAGAGCAGCTACCTAGGTAAAATATCTTGAGAAAAAAAGTTTTTTTAATCTTATAAATGATGCTCTTCGGAATTAATACAAATAACCAAGGATCTGAAGAACTACAAGGAAATAAACCAAGGTCATCAATTGTTCAAATATGCATTGCATCAATTCTGACCAGTCAGAAAAGTACTGGACATTTGAAAACATCCAAAATGCAAGGGAATTCTGTTGTCCAACACTACCAAATTGTCTCTTATTTCACTGCAATCTCAAACATACTCACCCACTACTTATCCCAAAGTCCTGAGACATATAATCAATTTTAAAAGTAGTAAGTAAAATGCTTGGCATGTAATAGGGAAGGCAAGATTGATACCAGGAAGAGGTAATGTAATACAAGCTGTCAATCTTGTACAATAAAGAGTACAACCAGTGCGTCTAAAAGTCTTGTTTCTATGGCCCGTAATATTCTGAAGCACTTAAATTCTCAAGAATTCTACCTTTGAAACAGAAACTTCTCGGCAGAGTACCATAACTTGTGCAATCAATGCAAGTTAATACTGTGAGTGCTCTCCACTTCTTTAGAAAACTAAGATATGTGAAGAATTCAAACATGTTAAACTCCATCCCAGAATTTGCATATTCAAGTATGAGCAGTCTATCATAGTGGTTAGTTAAGGCCTTGGAGGTGAATGATCTGAGTACAAGTCTTGACTCTGCCGCATACTAGCTTAGAAATCCTGGGCAAAATAAGACCTGCTTCAGGGTTGTAGTGACTGAGTTAATACAGACAAAGCACTTAGAATAGTTCCTGACACAGAGAATGCCCCCCAAATATTAGCTGTCATGATTATGGGGCATAA
Source organism: Lasiurus cinereus (assembly GCA_011751065.1). Taxonomy (NCBI): domain Eukaryota; kingdom Metazoa; phylum Chordata; class Mammalia; order Chiroptera; family Vespertilionidae; genus Lasiurus; species Lasiurus cinereus. The sequence continues at coordinate 32,312,328 of JAAGEH010000041.1, read as the reverse complement.
AGAATGATTCCAGGATTCTAATGCTGTGGAATAGCTATGGAATTAACCAAGCTAAACTTAAGTTATAAGGCATTTTTATAATTCAGCTCATTATGGTTCTCACTTTAAAAAAAAAAGTAGTAATTAATTTTAATTCTTTGAAGTGCTTTAAGACACTGCATTAACTAAATGTTATTCACAAGATTATATAGTACAATTGTTTCAAAGAGTTCAGAGACTTAATATAATTATTTTCTGATCCAAAATGTGATAATTTTATTCCAGATAGTTTCTAAATGTGAATATGTTTATTGGTTACAGGTTTTACTCTGAAAACAAACAAACAAAAAAACTTTCCAAACATGACACATCTACTTCAAAGAAGTGGTAATGAGGAGTTTATGCCAGTAATTGCTACGAATTTGAGAAGAACACTGCAAAACCCAACTATATGAAAAGCTTAGCACTAAAAAATGCTCTCATCCTAAATGTACTTGCCCCTCCATTCTAGCAAAATGAAGCTTCTTTCTTTTTACTCCTTTATCACTCCATTTTTTTTAACTATCCCTGAATTTCATTATCACATCATGAGGCTTCATTTCATTGTCCCTTTTCCACAGGAATGCTCTTTTAAAATATGTAAATGTCTCTTCATTTTGTAAAATATATATTTTTTTTATTTTAGAGAAGAAGATAAATGAAGAGAGAAACATCAATGATGAGAGAGAATCATTGGTTGCCTGCCACTTGCAGACCCCACACTGGGGATCAAACCCCCAACCCATGCAACCCACCCTAGGCATGATCCCTGACAGGGATTCAAACCGTGACCTCCTGGTTTATAGGTCAATGTACAACCACTGAGCAATGTCGGCCAGATTCCTTTTTTTTTATTTTTAAATTGCAAGGCCTAAATACTGACAACTCATCAGATCATTTCATGAATGGTCAAGTTAACATATACCTTAAAATACTAGAAACTATTACATCCTGGTGTATTTATCATTGGCCTTTGTGCAAAGACCATGATCTGGTGTCCTGACTGGTGTGTCTGTTTTGTTTTGAGATTTGAGAGAGACCCCTTTGTGACAGTTTTGATTATTTAAAAGTCATTAAATATGGCCCCCTTCCTGGTCGTAAAATGTCTGAACTTTGCCAGAAGCTCTTTCAAGTGGTCCTCAATTTGAAAGGCAAAAATGGTCTAGGAGTCATAGCTTAAAGGCTAGTAAAAGTCTGACCTTGTGATGTGAGCTGTAATGAAATCACACTTATGAGTCAGCACACACCATTGTTACTACAACTAACAATTTCTAATCGTAGTGAGTGTTTTCCATGTATCAACTTAGTCTTCACAATAAGTTAGATATTATTTTCATGCTGGCTTTATAAGTGAAAAATATGAGGAAAAGTGAGCTTAAGTAACATGACCAAAGTCACACATAATATGACAGTGACAATTTGAACCCAGTTGGTCTGGACCAGGACCTATGCTCTTAACCATGTGCTATACTCTCTCAAAGATAATTTGGGGCAAGCAAGAAATAAAAAAATAAAAGAATAAACAGTGTGACTGTATCATCATGCACTTACTTTACTCAAATTCAACTATATGTGCTCAACTGAAAAAAGAACACCAGAAAGTAACAATTTAGGTAGTATAGACAATTGCTCCTGTTTTACTCATTGTATGCCCAGAAGGATAGAGATGGGAAACTAATTTTTTTGTACTCTTAATCCATTTCAGTATTTAAATATCCATTCTTAATGACCCAAGTACTTCTCCTTAATGACAGTACTTAATTAAGTTGAATGTGGTTTTACTGTAAAGAGATATTTTTCATGTACCATTAGTTATATGCAAGTCAACTATTTCATCTGGTGCTCAACTGAAGAAGCAGTGATTATCCTATCGCTGCTGGGGGAAACTGGCTCTCCGGGGAGATAGAATGTCAGTCCCCACTGTGCACCTTCCTCTGGGATTAACAAGAGCAATTTTGACCAAATACAATCTTTGCAACTTCAAAACTTACCTCCTGCCTTATATGCAACTCCACTAATGCATCACGGTTGTATGTATTACTTCAATAACAGTGAATAATAGAGGCCAGATAATTTACAGAATGCAATTCGTGCTCATCTAGGCCATTAGTGTGGCTTTGCAGTCTCTTACATTCCTCATAGCATCTGCTCAGTTTTCCCCCCACCTTCCACAAAGTCTCAGATACATCCATACCCACTTAGTTGCTGACAACAACACGTACTTTATAAGATGTGAACCATGCAGCATCAATTCTCTCCACTTAGTCTACTTTCACCACAAAACTATATCATCCAGCCCCTTTGGCTACAAATTGAAATCTAGTCTCACTGTTTTACTGAAACTGCTCTCTCAAAAGCCACTGATGACTTGATTGCCAAGTTTAATAACATCTCAGTCTTCATCACTCTTTCTGTATAGTAGTGGTTCGCAACCATGGCTACAAATTAGAAGCACAAAGAAAATACTGATGCCAGGGCTCCACCCTGGGACCAACTTAATTGGTCTTGGGTTGGCAAAGGGCTAGGTTCTTGTTTAAAGCTCCCTAGATGATCCTAATGTGCAGCCAGGGTCAAGGATCACATCTCACTGTAACTCTTCCACTCGAAACTCTTGGTCATGATGATATCATACTTACTATTTCTATATCTCCTATGGTTCCTCTTCAATATCCTTCTCTGATTCCATTTGCTCTGCCAATGGTTCATTTTCCTCTGAACTCTTAATGTAAGGTTTCTAATAATCCCAAATCTCCATATCTAATCTTGAACTCAAGCCTCAGCTCTAGACCCTCACCTCACAGAGATGATGTCCCTGTGAATTCAAACTTCACACATCCCAAATCATATTGGGCTAGCTGCATCTCAATCCTCTCTCCATAATAGCCTTTTCAAACTTTCTGTACTTTTCTCAGACCCTCCATTTTCTACTACATCTCTTCTTGTTCACAGCAGAAAATCTTGCTCTTATTTCACAGAGAAAATACTAGTCTTTACACTCAATCTTAACTTGACCCAACCTGACAAAGTCTCCTACACATGCACTTTCTCTGCACACCAACCCTCCGGGGCTCCTGTTTTCAGCCACTTTGGAGACTAGGACCTATTATTTCCTTTCCTTTCCTTCTTCTGGATCCTTCCCATCAGCATTTGGATACATTGAAGCCTTTCCCATCTTCAAAAAATAAACTCAGAAAAATATTTAATTCTACATAATCTCTTAGGTACCATCATCTCTCTTCCTATACAGTCAAAATCCTTAACAAGTTTTATACATTCACTTTTCTCCCTTCCCATTCACTGCTCAAATCACTGCAAGTTTCCATGCCATCTCTCCATCCAACCAGTTCTTGTCATAGTCAGCAAGGGCCTCCTTGTTTCTAAGGCCATAGAAAACTTTCAGAACTGCACATTACTAAACATCTTATCCTTTTTCAATGCTCTCTTCTTCCCCTGGCTTCCAATACTTCATGTTTAAGCTCTCCCTGCTTCTCTGGCCACTCAGTCCCAGTCTCTTTTGGAGGCTCTTCTCCTGCAAGGTATTCCTGAGGAGGCTGTCCTCATCTGTTCACTCATATTTCTCCTTATACACTCTCATCTATCCTACTGTATCAACTGTGTACGATCTGCTGCTGCCACAGAAGTATTTGTCCAACCAGATCTTCAATGAGATTCAGAGCTATAAATTCAAATATCACATGATCTCACTCATACGTGGAATCTAAAGAACAAAATAAGTTAATGAACAAAATAGATCCAGACACACAGAAGCATGCAACAAACTGACAAATCTCAAGAGGGAAGGCGGGGAGGGGTTATGGGTGGGAGAATGGGGGAGAATAGATTAACCAAAGAATTTATATGTATAACCCATGGACACAGATAATAGTGTGCTAAAGGCCTAGGGTGGGGGCTAGAAGGAGTCAATGGGGGAATAAAGTGGGACATTTGTAATACTTTCAACAATAAAGTAAAAGAATTAATTAAAAAAAAAACACAAAACAGAGTTACAAATTCAAATGCCTAACTCTACTTCTCCTTGGAGAAGTTTTATGGGTATTTTAAAATCAACATGTCCAAAATTGAACTCATCCTCTTTTCATGCCTCTCCTCAAACCTGCTACTCTTCCACTTTCTCAGTGAAGGCATCACCATCATCCAGTTTACCTAGCCAGAAACTTGGGCATCTCCTCTTTCTAAACCCACCATACATTCCAGCAAGCACCCAATCCTGCCCATTCCACCCCAACTGCTTTAGTTCAGTTCAGGCTGAGACTATCTCTTGCTTGAATTTCACTGCAGCACAATCATAACTGGTCAGTGCAGTCTCTCTACAAATGCAAATCTGATCATGTCACTCTGCTGCTTAAGGCTATGCAAGATGGTGCATTTTATATAGGCATAGAAGTAGTCAGAAAGATTCCAGAGATGGGATAGAGTTCAGAAACAAACTTAGAAACATAATTTTATGTATGATAACATTTAAAGCAGCACTTAATATCAGTGAAGGTGATTCAATGAATGAAGTTGGGATAATTGGCTATTTAGATGAGGAAAAAAATGAAAGTTGTATCTTTATCTCATATAATGAATGGGTATTAATTCCAGATAAATTAAAGCTATAAATGCAATACAAAGAAACCATAAAAGAACATAAAAGAAAATATATGAAAATTCTGTTATGAATCTGGGGATGAATAAGGCACTGTATAAAAGGTCTAAACATCTACAAAGGCCACACAAAGATCTTAACATCATCTCTCTCTACTGCCCATACTCCTCCTCTCCAGTCATGGGAAGTTCTTGCTTCAGGAGATGCACCATGCATGTTCTCTCACCTGAGTGCCTTTGCAATGCTCTTTTGTCCTCTCGCTCTAATATACTGAACAATTCTTCATCTTCCCTCTGATTGTAAGTGCTGCATTTATCATATGTTAAATTTGGCTCAATGTCATCCCCTCCCCCCCACCCCAGGATTCTATTCTGTTCCACTGGTTTGTTAGTCTTCTCCTGTGTCCATGACATAATGTTTTAATTATCTTAGATTTTTAGGTAGATGTTTATACCTGCTCTATTTATTCAAATTTTAAGGAACACTGAATCAGTTGAGAAATCAGCTGACAATCGTATGGGTGTTCCCTTGTAGATGCCATCTTGGAGATGAACAAGGGATGGAATGGGGCTTGGAAAGACTGAGCATTTTTGTGAGTAATCCAAGCTGAGACCAAATCACTTAAAGAGACAAGGGGGTGGCCCTGGAAAGTGCTACTGTGGACCAAAGCCACCAGGCCAGAGGACTAACTGGACCTCGGACTCTGCAGCCCTTGAGGTATCCTGACAAAAACAAATATCCTCAAGCAAAAGACAAATTCATTGAAATCAGCAAAGCTTAGAAGTGGGGTTTTATTGGGAGCCTGAGAATCTATAACCATGGAACCCACCGAGGAGCTGCAAACCTCAGAACACCAGTCCCCAATTGGCACAAACATGTGTATTCAGAGGAGCTCTACACTCCACCATAGAAAGGTCAGATTTCGCCTGAGATGAGGAGAGAGAGAACTACATAACCAGACACCTGGAGAAGAGAGACCATGGGCAGACAAAGAAACAGCCCGCATATGAAAGAAAAGCAGGCATCACCAGAAAAGGAAGTAAATGAAATGGAGGCAAGCAACTTGCCAGAGAAAGAATTCAGAGAAATGGTCATAAGATGACTGAAAAGAATGGGAGACAAATTTGACAATATGAGTAAGAACCAAGAGGAAATGAAGAAGAACCACGAAGAAATGAAAAAATGACATCACTGCTGTAAAGAACTCAATAGAAAGCATCAGAGTAGGCTCAAAGAAGCAGAGGACCGCATCAGTGAGCTAGAAGATAAGGTAGGAAAAAATACCCAAATAGAGCAGTTTCTAGAAAAAAAAAAAATTAAAAATCAGGAGGAGAGCCTAAGGGAACTTTGGGACAACATAACACATAACAACATCTGCATAATTGGGGTTCCAGAAAGAGAGGAAACTGAGCAAGGAATAGAAAAACTGTTTGAAGAAATAATGACAGAAAACTTCCCTGATATAGGGAAGAAGGAAAAAAAACCCCACAAATCCAAGAAGTGCATAGAGTCCAAAGCAAAATGAACCCCAAAAGACTGACACCAAGGCACATTATAATTAAACTGGCAAACACTAACAACAAAGTAAGAATCTTAAAAGTGGCCAGAGAGAGACAGAAAGTTACCTACAAAGGAACCCCCATCAAGACTAGCAACTGATTTCTCAACAGAAACTCATCAGGCCAGAAGGGAATGGAATGAAATATACAAAGTCATGCAAAGGAAGGGTCTGAATCCAGGAATACTGTACCCAGCAAGGCTATCAATCAAAATTGAAGGTGAAATCAGGAGCTTCACAGACAAAAAAGGATTAAGGGAATTTATTACCACCAAACCAGCAATGCAAGAAATGTTAAAGGGTGTGCTGTAAAAAAAAGAAATCAGAAGTGAAGAAACACAAGGATAAAGAATAAAAATGGTGACAAATACCTATCAATAATAATTTTAAATGTAAATGGATAAATGCCCCAATCAAAAGACATAGGATGATGGATTGGAAAAGAAAACATGACCCATATATCTGCTGTCTATAAGAAACCCACCTCAGAAAAAAAGATGTACACAGACTGAAGGTGAAAGGATGGAAAAAGTTTTTCAGGCGAATGGAAATGAAAAAAAGCTGGGGTAGCAATATTTATATCTGAAAAATTAGATCTTTAAGTGAAGGACATAACAAGAGATAAAGAAGCCTACTTTATAATACTAAAGGGAACAATCCAACAAGAAGAAATAACTTTGGTAAATATATATGCACCCAATACAGGAGCACCCAAATACATAAAAACACTCCCAGAGGATATCAAGGGAGAGAGATTGACAGCAATACAATCATAGTAGGAGACTTTAATATACCACTATCACCATTGGACAAATCCTCTAAACAAAAAATCAGCAAAGAAACTTCAATCCTAAATGACTCACTGGACCAGATGGAATTAATTGACATCTTCAGAACATTTCACCCCAAAGCCACAGAATATACATGGCAACAAATGACAATGAAAACACAACAATCCAAAATCTATGGGACACAGTGAAAGCAGTCTTGAGAGAGAAGTTCATAGCTCTACATGCATACTGCAAAAAACAAGAAACAATGGTAATAAATTATCTAACTCTACAACTCAAAGAGTTAGAAAGAGAGCAACAAGAAAAGCCTAGTGTAAGCAGAAGGAAGGAAATAATAAAGATCAGAGCAGAGATAAATGATATAGAAACCAAAGAAACAATACAAAAGATCAACAAAACCAAGAGTTGGTTCTTTGAAAGGATAAACAAGATTGATGAACCTCTAGCCAGGCTCACCAAGAAGAAAAGAAAGAGGATCCAAATAAACAAAATCAGAAAGAGGTGAAATAACAACAGACCCAACCAAAATACAAATGATTGTTAAAAAATACTATGAATAACTCCATTCCAACAAACTGGACAACCTGGAAGAAATGGACATATTCCTAGAAAAATATAACCTTCCAAAACTCAATCAGGAAGAATCTAAACATCTCACTAGGCCAATAACTATGGAAGAAATTGAAGCAGTCATCAAAAAGCTTCCAGCAAACAAAAGCCTGGGGCCAGAAGGCGTCACAGGAGAGTTTTACCAAACATTCAAGGAAGAATTAAAACCTATCCTCCTCAGACTATTCCAAAATAAATTCAAGAGGAAGAAACACTTTCAAGCTCCTTCTATGAAGCCAGCATCACCCTAATACCAAAACCAGATAAAGACAACACAATGAAAGAGAATTACAGACCAATATCCCTCATGAACATAGATGCCAAAATCCTCAACAAAATTCTAGCAAATTGGATCCAGCAGTATATCAGAAAGATCATACACCATGACCAAGTAGGATTTATCCCAGGAATGCAAGGATGGTACAGTATCCACAAATCAATAAATGTGATATATCACATAAACAAATTGAGAGATAAAAATCACATAGTCATATCAATTGATGCAGAAAAAGCATTTGACAAAATCCAACAGCCTTTCTTGATAAAAACTCTCAACAAAGTGGGAATAGAGGGATCACACCTCAACATAATAAAAGCTATATATGATAAACCCACAGCTAACATCATACTCAATGGGCAAAAACTAAAACCATTTCCCCTAAGAACAGGAACAAAACAGGGAGGCCCACTCTCACCATTATTGTTAGACATAGTACTGGAAGTATTAGCCATTGCAATTAGACAAGAAAAAGAAATAAAAAGCATCTAAATTGGAAAAGAAGAAGTAAAGCTGTCCTTATTTGCAGATGGCATGATGTTGTATATAAAAAACCCAAAAGACTCCATAAAAAAATTAATAGACTTAATAAATGAATTCGGCAATGTAGCAGGTTACAAAATTAACACCAAAAAATCTATGGTATTTCTGTACACCAATAGTGAACTTACACAAAGAGAGACTAAAAGAGCAATCCCATTTACCATTTCACCAAAAAGAAATTAAGATACCTAGGAATAAACTTAACTAAGGAGGTAAAAGACCTATATGCGGAAAACTACAGGGACACTGAAAAAAGAGATAGAGGAAGATGTAAACAGAGGGAAGTACATACCATGTTCATGGATTGGGAGAATCAACATCATTAAAATGTCCATATTACCCAAAGCAATCTATAGATTCAATGCATTGCCCATTAAAATACCAATGGCATATTTTACAGACCTAGGAAGAACTCTCCAAAGATTCATCTGAAATAAAATAAGACCCCAAATAGCCACAGCAATCTTGAGAAAGCAAAATAAAGTAGGTGGGATCTCAATACCAGATTTCAAGCTGTATTACAAAGCCACTGTTCTCAAAATAGCCTGGTACTGTCACAAGAACAGACATATAGACCAAAGGAATAGAATAGAGAATCCAGATATCAACCCAAACTACTATGTTCAATTAATATTTGACAAAGGAGGCATGAACATACAATGGCATCAAGACAGTCTCTTCAATAAATGGTGTTGGGAAAATTGGAAAGATACATGTAAAAAAAAAAATTGAACTAGACCACCAACTTACACCATACACAAAAATAAACTCAAAATGGATACAGGACTTAAACATAAGATGGGAAACCATAAAAATACTAGAGGAATACACAGGGAGAAAAATTTCAGACATATGTCAAAGGAATTTCTTCACTGATTCTGCTCCCAGAGCAATGGAAGCTAAAGAGAAAATAAACAAATGGAACTACATCAAAATAAAAAGCTTTTTCACAGCAAAAGTAACCAGCAACAAAACAAGAAAGTCCACTGTGTGGGAGAACATATTTGCAAATGTTATCACTGATAAAGGTTTAATCTCCAACATCTATAGGCAACTTATACAATGTAATAAAAGGAAGATAAATGATCCAATAATAAAAATAAAAAAAAGGGCAACAGACCTAAATAGAATATTTTCAAAAGAAGACAGAGGAAGGCCAAGAGACTCATGAAAACATGCTCAAAGTCACTAATTATCCGAGAGATGCAAATCAAAATGACAATGCGGTACCATCTCACACCTATCAGACTAGCTATCATCAACAAACCAACAAATGATATGTGTTGGAGAGGATGTGGAGAAAAAGGAACCCTCATGCACTGCTGGTGGGAATGCAGACTGGTGCAGCCACTGTAAAGAACAGTATGGAGTTTCCTCAAAAAACTAAAAATGGAACTCACATTTGGCCCAGTAATCCCACTCCTAGGAATATATCCTAAGAAACTAGAAACACCAATCAGAAAGGATATATGTACCCCTATGTTCATAGCAGCACAATTTACAATAGCTAAGATTTGGAAACTGCCTAGGTGCCCATCAGCAGATGAGTGGATCAGAAAACCATGGTATATCTATACAATGGAATACTATGCTGCCATAAAAAGAAGGAATTCTTACCATTTGCAGCAACCTGGATGGAACTGGAGAGCATTCTACTAAGTGAAATAAGTCAGTCAATGAAAGAAAAATACCACATGATCTCACTAATTTATGAATAATAAAGAATATTATAAACTGATGAACAAAAAAATAGATACAGAGGCAGTCAAATTAAAATGGGAAGGTTAGGGAGAAGTGGGGTAGATAAGAGCTCAACCAAAGAACTTGTATGCATGAATATAAGCATAACTAATAGATGGAAGATACTGGGGGGTGAGGGCATGTATGGGAATAGGGTGGGAGGGGGCAATGGGAAGATATGTACACATATAATACATTAATTAAAAAAATAGAAAAAAACACACACTGGAATCAGCTCAGCAAATTCTATTAAAAACTCCATTAGGACTTTTCGGTGTAATTGCACTTAATCTATAGATCACTTTGGGGAGGGAGGACTGACATCTTTTCATCTAGAAATGTGTTTCTCTACCTCTTTTGTCCATCACAAAAATTTTTTTTATAACATATGTCTTATCGAACATAATTTTCCAGGTATTATCATTATAATTGCTATTGTGATTGGGCTTTATTTCATTATATTTTAGAAGTGATCACTGATGATGTGTAGGAAAGCTACTATAGTCTGCATAATTACTTTTCATCCAACCACTTTACTGTTTTTTCTTACTAGTTCTAATAGTTCTTCAGAAGAGTGAGAGTATTTGGTTCCAGAGGAAGGAAAAAAAGACAAATAGTTGAGGCAGGTTGCATGCAATATAATGAGGTCCACATAAGACAGGTTAAGTTGAAAGTGACAATGTTATACTAAACTATAGATGTCCTACAGAAATACAGAACTGGAGCACAGGAGAGGGGTGAGGGCTGAGCAAGAAGTAGGAGGCACATGCATACAGGTAAGAGTTGAAAACACTCCTAAATGGTAATGTCAATGCCAGAATAATGAGAAAAAATCTATTCCAAAATTTATTATTAAAAATACAATTAAAAAGGCACTGTTTCAATAGTGTGCTGGCTTCATACTATAATTATTGAGTATAGGCCTATACAAGGTACTTTTCCAAAAGAATTTCAGGAGACCAAGGGTGGAGTCTCCTGACTGTAGGTCTGACAACTACATTACTACCATGGAATTCATGTGAAGAAAAAAAACTCCTAATGATCAAAAGTATAGGCAGGAAACGGGTGGAGGGAAAGGGAAATGCTGAACTACAAGGTCATGGTCAGGAAACCAATTTGGCAAGGCATGTGGAAAACCAAGGCATATAGAATCAAGTACCACATACAGTAGTGCACAGTCCAAAGCCAGCTTTGTTTTCAGCAACAGGACTCAAATGGCAGGGCGAGTGCCAGTGTCTGTGATCCACAGAAGCAACCACCTCCAAAGTCCCTGTCAAGCTTGTGTTCTTTTAGCAGCTCTCACTGCTGAAACAGACTCCTAAGCGGAGTTCAGAAAAAAGGCTGTCTCGCTCCTAAGAAATGTGTTAGTAATTAATGCCTAATGGTGACTGTCAGGAATGTATACAAGTTTCCTTTTCATTCATTTCCATTATTTTTTAAACAAGTCAAAAAATGGTATCTGTAAATCATACAAGAAAATTAAGACATAGAAAGTACACCCAAATCCTAACTTTATAAAAGAAAGGTGTTTGTGTGTATACATTATAGGTGTATGTTTACTTCCTTTGTGTCTATTGTCAAAAGTAAATATCACTAAATACCAGAATGTAGCTTAGTTTGTAATCGATTTATTCTTTTCTGAAATTTTAGTTTTCTACAATGAATATATATTGATTTTTATAATAAGAACAAATATAACAAGTGTTATAAAAAAACAGAAATCAAAGATCCTGAAATACAAAATTTCAGATCACTCAGGAAGTAGGAATTCTGATGAAATATCCAAATTTTAGAACATAAGTAACAAATAATGGGAGATATACATCTACATTTCTCCTTTGGAGAAAGTTAAAATTAAAAGGCCGTTAAAGGAACAAGTGTGAAACCCACGGAACTGTAGCAGCATGAAAGGGAATGTAATTGATCCTCACATTATGCTGGTAGAATGGGAAAGAGGTTACAGAAGACAAGACAATCACCTTAGAAATGACCCCCTCAAAACAGTGCTAGTCAAACAGGATCATGCTTTTGGGAAATGAATGCAACATCTCTGAAGCCCATGAGGGGTGTAGGGTTAACTATGGGAGGGAGCTCCTTCCTGGTGCAGTCACGGGGGGAGGGCACCTGGTGGCAGTTAGGCCTGACTGCCCTGAGACAGCTGTTTCCTGGATTGGCCTCTTACCTTCCAGCACCTCAACCAGGCCGCCTTCCTGGTGCCTGGTCCTTCGGGAGAGTCCCTACCAAGTCCTATGACCCGCCCTCCCGTCCTCCGTCCTCCCAGCCTCAGGACCCAGACTTTTAAAACTCAGAGGGAAGGGACTGGGAAAGCAGCTAAGTGGACAAATTAAAGTCCTCTGTTTTGAGCCTGGAAGCCGGTTTGCCAGAAGATCGAAGCCAACAGCAAGAGTAGTATCCTTGTGACGAGATGTGAGAGAGAGGTACGTTTATTATGCTCATTTGAACACATACTTACTAAGTGTCTTCTGCAGGTGAGGTACCAGTGAGGTGCTGTAGGGGATACAAAGAAAAATCATTCACCTTCCTAAGGGAGCCAATGTTGATAGAGGCGGTGATAGCCAAATACAGTTAAGTGAAGAATTGTGCAATACAACAATGAGAAGGAAATCTGCATGGTGGGTGAGAGGGGGTTCTGAAGTCAGGTGTTGAATCCAAATCCCTGGCCTTCTACTTGTGTGACCTTGAGTAAGTCTCTTAACTTCTTTATATCTTAGTTTCTTCATCTATAAAATAATGATAATAGTGGTATCACCTCACAGCGTTCATGGGAAGATAACAAAGAGTTTAGAACAGTAAGTGGCACATAATAAAACATTTGTTATAATTCTTTGCCCACTATGTAGCAATGTGCTAATACTTTATACCTTATATTAAATAAGGAAGGCATTATTAGCCCTGTTTGCAGATGAGGAAACTGAGGGTCAGAGAATTAGGTCATCTGAGCAAGATCTAGAAAGAGGAGGAACAGGGTTGTGATTTGAGCTGACACCTGCCTGAACGCAAAGCTTACGATGTTTATTACTACTACTATTGCTGTATAACAGCAGCAGCCAACATTTGTTTAGTACTTACCCTGTACCAATTGTTATATGCATAACTGCAATTACTCACAAGATACTAGTTGAACCCATTTTATAGAAGGAAGGAGGACACCTACATGGAGAGGCTCGGAAGTCACTGAGTTGCTGAGTGGAAACGCCAGGATGTCAGCTTGTGTCTGCCCTTTTCCAGGCCAGAGCTCATCACGCTGCCTAGTGGTGCTTAACTGGGGAGCTTCAAAGAGAGAGCAAGAGATTTCAAAGGGTCCGAACCCTAGAGGGGTAGTACCTGCCTACATCTGAGGAAGGGAACCACTGAAGGGTCTCATGAGCCTGCAAAGGCAGGTGTGGCTGTCGATCTTATGTGCCAAAGTGAAAAGCTTATATTCAGTTCATCTAGAAATGGGAAGTCAGTGAAGTTTTTTTCAGTGAGGTTTTCAGTAAGCAGTATTTTAGGAAAATTAATCTGGGAGTAATGAATAGGATGGGCTGGAGGGCAAAGAAAAGTGTGGCAGAGACCGACTGGCAAGAAGACTATTCTAAGCCACAAAGCTTATTTTAGTCTTAACATAGCTATATGTCAAAACACAGAAAATAAACCCTTGCAAAAAGACCCATCTGAACACAAAATGACTTGCAGAAACTGCACTTTAATATTCTAGATCTATATATAACAGCTCAAACGAAAGTGGATTTTTCCTTTTTAAAATTAACAAAAGAAATGTACACAAATGTATGCACAAGTAGCAATCTTTAAAAGTAAATTATGAGACAAACTAGGTATGTAAATATGATTGAATTAATCCAGCAAATGTGAAAAAAAATTAGGATTTTTATAGGGATTTATAGTTTTAAAAAAGTAGAGATATAAACTTTCTGGAATGGTAAAGAAAAAAAAAAGATAATATGTAGGGTTTATTTTACATAATAAAGGATATACCTTATTTAGGTAATGATAAATTCAGGAACTTAATTTATTTTTAATTTATATGACAGAAATAAATGTATGTATGAGGTGATAAATGTAAGGGAATAACAGTTTTTGTCAATTTAAGATTAAAAACTAAAATCAAAATTGTGATCAAATAGAAGAGTTTTATAGTTTCTAGGTTTATTATCACTAGAGTGTTGAGGAGATACAGAAAGTAGTCCTTTTCTGAAAGGAACTGCAATAAGAACCATAAAGATATCATACCTTTTGGCTAAATAAATCTATTCCTAGGAATTTATTCTAGGGAAATAACTGACTGAAAGCAAAAGGGCATCTGTAGAAGATACTCAATGCAGTGTTTCCCTAGTACCTAAAACCAAGAAACAATATGCCCTGGCCGGGTGGTTGGTTCAGTTGGAGTATCGTCTCATACTCCAAAAGGTTACAGGTTCAAAGAAGAGGTAGGTTAGATAAGAGATCAACCAAAGGACTTGTATTCATGCATATAAGCATAACCAATGAACACAAGACACTAGGGGGTTGGACTATGCCTACGGGCTGGGGGTGGGGGGAGGACAATGGGAAGATATGTATACATGTAACACAATAAAAAAAATTAAAAAAAAAAAAAGTAACGGGTTCAACTCCCAGTCAGGGCACATACCTACATTGTGGTTCTGATCCCTGGTCGGGGTGTGTATGGGAGGAACTGGTAGATGCTTCTCTCACATCGATGTTTCTTTCTCTCTCTCTCCCTTCCTCTCTCTCTAAAATCAATGAAAATGTATCCTCGGGTGAGGATTGGAAAAGTAAAAAGAAAGAAACAATATAATAATCCAATATTAGAGAATTGAGAATTGCTTGATAATTATGATTTGTAAAGATTATAATATTTTATAATACTAAATAAGTTTCCATTATAAACATGATATAGAAATACAAGAAAATGATTATTATATTTTAAGTGCATATTACAGAACACATAATTATACGGATATTATTTATACCTATATAAAAACATACATACATGGAATAAGGCAATGCCAAAATTAAAAACAGTAGATCGAGGGTTGTGATGAAGTATCTTTCTTAAAATAAAAATTTTAAATATTGTTCTATTGTCTTTTTATCATCTTTCTGTCTATATAGATTTTTCAGTTTGTTTAAAGTAGAGAAACTTCTTAAGGGAAAGCCATTTCTCATCCCTTAATCTCACTGGTCACATGCAATTTCTCCCATGTAAGATTTTGCCTAATCAGCCTCATTTCTAAAGCATAACTGCATAATATTTCTTCTCACTTTTCTTATTTATATTAACCAAAAATAACATAAATCACTATCTCTTTTCAAGATTCTGAGTCTAGGGCTAATCCAGGCAAATCCAAGAGAGCTGCTCCACACCCACATTCCTTCCTTAATTTTTGGATAGAAGAGTTCTGTAGCCACATGGATTGACTTATGACAAAACCCTTCCTATTTCTAAACAAAATACTCCTCTGTGCTCAAGTGAAAATGCACTCAGATTCTCCCAACAAGTTCATTTTATCTGGGCCATTAGATGAATGCCTGACAAAGGAGACTGAGATTCATGGAAGTGAGAGCTGCAGATGGTTTTCCAGAGAAGTCTTTCAACTGCCAGGTTTTTAGAAATAGTTTGGGAGGAATCAGCAGTTATAAATAGGTTGCAACAGAAATACCTTATCTTAATTTTTCCAGTATTCTGTACTGAAATTCTGAAAAAAAAAAAAATCTAGAGGAAAAAAAAGATAAGTTTCAAAAAGAAAATTTCCAGCTTTCTTCTTCTAGGAATAACCCAAACCATGATTTGAAATGGGCCAGTATAGATCTTGTAGATTACAGAGTAGTATGGGCAACAGTGGGTTGAGTAAAAGAATGAGTTTCCTTTCCCCTGATCCAGCCGCTACCCCTCCCATTTCCCATTCTCTCCAGGCCACCCCACCACCATTGTTTATTGTTCAATGTGTACTATTCCCTCACTCCTTCACATAGCCTTCTTTCTTCAGCAGACATGTGCCTATGAAAACACATCCGCTTCCAGTCCTCTCTCCTCAGTGTACTGTCAAGTTCACCTTCCTAAAAGATAGCTCTATCCAGGTCATCCTCCTCTTCAACACCAGTATTGACTGGCCAAGCATGGACTGCAGTTGGTCCATCTATTGTTCCTGTAATTGCCCTGGGCTTTCCACCTCTCTGAAATGCCTTTCCCCTCTTCAAGCTCATTGTTCAAGCCCTACCTATCCTTTACTCTAAGTCCAAATTGTATTTCCTCTCAAAAGCCTTCCCTGCTGGCACTAATGAGAAATTTTGTTCTTCCTCTGAACTGTCATCCTAATTTATGCCCCTATGATGTCTTGGAAATTTTGTAGTTATTTGTGAATAAGGCTTATTTCTCCATCTTAAAAGCATTGACAATAACATCTCTTCTACACTTCTCACCTCAAGTAACTATTGAATCAATAAAGGACCAAGCTTTGGTGAACTTAAGACTGCATATGGCCCTAGTCAGTTTTGCTCAGTGGATAGAGCATCGGCCTGCGAACTGAAGGGTCTTGGGTTTGAATCCAGTAGGGAGCATGCTGGAGGCAGCCAATCAATGATTTTTCTCTCTCATTATTAATGTTTCTCTCCTTCTCCCTTCCTCTCTGAAATCAACTTAAAAAAAAAAAAGACTATATGTTCACATGTGTGTATGCCTGTGCATACAGATAAAAAGTCCCCACTTGTTTAGAACTTGGAATGGGCAGGCTTCCAGGCTAGCTTTCACAAGTATACTTAGCCCATATAGAGCTGGGACTCACGGCCTCAAAGATTTGGATTTGAGAGATGAGGGCAGGACCCAAGCATGGGTATTTTTTTTATTATTTTTTTTTAAGTTCTGCAGGTGACTAAATGTGCAGCCAGAGGGCAGATACGGTATTAATGATGTCAACCTGTGTTTGGAGTTCTAGCAACAACAGGTATATAGTTCAACAGGGAAGAGGAAGAGGAAAAAGAATTCTCCCCCTTTTCTGGGGAAAGAGTATAGCCAGTCTTACTTTTTAGTCTTCCTCTCATTTCCTGGGGACCTTATGATGCTCTAAATCTCCTAAGTTTCTCACCGTGACCTGCCCATTTCCCCAAGTATTTCCCTGCTAAAAGTTCACTGTGGTCCTAACCCTCTCAAAATGTTAGCTTCTCCAGGGAGTAGTTCAATTAGATATTTGGGGTTCCAAGCACTACCATAAAAATAATTTATGTTGTAGGAGTCTTGAATGAACGTTTTAGTTGCCTGTCTATGTGATAAGAGCTATTGTCTACTGAGAACTTACTATATCCTAGGCATGGGATTGTGTACACTATATGTATACGGGTCAAGTTAACCCTTGAGTAACCCTGGGAGGCAGGTACAATTATTCTCACTCACAGAAGATAAAGTAGACTTGACCTGCCCAAAGGTTAGACAGTTAGGAAGTGGCAACACCTAATATCAAGTCTGAAGTGTCCGATTCCAAACTCATGTTCTTATTCTCCTTGCTTTATGTTAAAGAAGACTTGCTATTCTGCACTTGTTACTCTGCTCAATGGCCCGTGGTAAGGATAAATAATAAAAAGAGCTCTGGCACTAGACAAGAGGACAGGAAACTGCCAGTATGACCAGTTGGGGTCTACTTCCCTGGTCCTTCCTCCACTCGGACCCTCAGATTCTCTGTGAGCACTGACAGTGCCTTCTGTGGCAGCAGCATCGGGCCTGGTTAGGAGGGGAAAACTGGGGCAAGAGTAGCAGCCTTTGTGTGTAGGGGTTGCTTATAATTAGACTGTTCTATTTGAAATGCATCAGGAGAAATGTAATTAGTACACTCATTTCTTAGATCTCTCTTGTATTTCACATGTAAAAAGACTTGGATTAAGACCTAAATCTTAGAAATAATATGCTGGTAGGAGCTAATGAGAAAAATATTTACGGAATTGGACCCTGGTTGTGAAATACAAGGCTTATTACATCCAAAAATGTTTTTCTTTACTCAGGGACACTAACATTTAACAAAGGTAAATATCACTTTAAAAAAAGAAAAAAGATTAGCCTAAAGTCTAATCTAGGCCAGTGGTCAGCAAACTCATTAGTCAACCGAGCCAGATATCAACAGTACAACGATTGAAATTTCTTTTGAGAGCCAAATTTTTTGAACTTAAACTTCTTCTAACGCCACTTCTTCAAAATAGACTCACCCAGGCCATAGTATTTTGTGGAAGAGCCACACTCAAGGGGCCAAAGAGCCGCATGTGGCTCAAGAGCCGCAGTTTGCTGACCGTGGGCCTAGATCAGTGGTTGGCAAACTCATTAGTCAACAGAGTCAAATATCAACAGTACAACGACTGAAATTTCTTTTGAAAGCCAAATTTTTTAAGCTTAAACTATATAAGTAGGTACACTGTTATTAACTTAATTAGGGTACTCCTAAATTGGCCTTTGCTAAAAACGTCCTCAATCTGATTGAGATACGTTCGCTGAGGTCAACCTCTTCCAACTCTCCCATCCACACTCATCTTGTATACTTGTTTCGTCTACCTCAGTGGTTCTCAACCTGTGGGTCGCGACCCCTTTGGGGGTTGAACGACCCTCTTACAGGGGTCGCCTAAGACATCCTGCATATCAGACATTTACATTACGATTCCTAACAGTAGCAAAATTACAGTGATGAAATAGCAACGAAAATAATTTTATGGTTGGGGGTCACCACACCGTGAGGAGCTGTATGAAAGGGTCGCGGCATGAGGAAGGTTGAGAACCACTGGTCTATCTCCTTTCGTTCATCCTCTCTATATATCAAACTATCTCAACATACCTTTCTCAATCCTCGACACTTATTAAAATTAACTTAATAAACTTTACTTAAAGTTTTAAGTCTTAGTTAAACTATAGGTATGTTGAATAAAACTTGATATCATACTTAATATTGATATTATTTATTGATAAAATTAAATTCCTTACAATTTACCCTACAATATCCATAAAATTCAATCATGGCAATGACTGATAAACACTAATGTGAACAATGGCCTTGCATCTCCTTGGAAAGTTTGGGTAAGTCAGGTTTGTATGTTGTTGTTTTTAATTTTAGGCACGATTCCAGGTTCTCATCAATAAGACGACCTCTCAATCTACTCTTGATAAGGTTCATGCTTGAAAATGATTGTTCGAATAAATATGTAGACCCGAATAAGGAAAGAACAGCAAACGCTAGTTTTTTCAGTTGATTATATGAGTCAGGAATACTATTCCAGGTGTTAAAAATCAACATATCTTCCTTCTCCAGGTCTTTCAAAGCAGACCACTTGTGTTGTGAACTAAGTTCACATTTGTTTTTCTCCAATATTTCTATATCAGCAGAAAGACGTTCAAATTTTGAGCTCCACAATTCTTTGTTTTTTAAATCCAGCAATTGTATTTCAAAGTTGCCAATGTCAATATTAAAGGGAGAAAAATTTAATTCTGTTACAGTAGCATTAAGAGGTTTTTTAACAAAGGCTAACGTTGCTTTGCTCTTTCTGAATTCCTGAAACCTGTTGAGAAAAGCTTCCCTCATATTTAAAAGTGTTGCTTTGAAATAGCAAATGTCAATATCAGAATTATTTTCTTGGCAATGTTTCAACAGGCTTGGAAAGTGAATCAAAGTTTCTCTTTCAAAATCTTGAGCAAAAAGAGATAATTTGTTTTCGAATGAAGTAACTTCTTCTAACATTGAAAAAATTGTGTTTCCTTTCCCCTGCAGTTTACGATTAAGCTGATTTAGATGAGATGTAACATCTACCATGAAATGAAATTTTTGGATCCACTGATCGTTGGTTAGTTCTGGATAGTGAACACCCTTCTCAAGGAGAAATGCTTTAATTTCTGTTAATAAGGAAGCAAAACGTTTCAAAACATTTCCTCTTGATAACCAACGTACCTTGTTATGCAGCAGAAGATCTGCATACTCACTCTCCATTTCAACTAAAAATTCTTTAAACTGGCCATGATTAAGAGCTTTAGCTATAATGGAATTGATAATATTAATCACCAATTCCATAACTTTGCAAATTTCTTCTGGAAATGTCTGCACACAAAGCGCTTCTAGATGAATAATGCAATGGTAAGTAAGTATGTCGTGATTAATTTTTTCTTTCAAAATAGCAACAAACCCATTTCTTACGTCCGTCATACTTTTCGCCCCATTTGTTGAAATCGAGACAATTTTATCGAGTGGAATATGATGTTTTTCAATGCACCCAATTACAGCATTTGCTATATCCTCTCCACGTGTTTGACCTTTGAGTGGCAATAATCCTAAAAGTTCTTCTTTAGGACCTGTTGATGAAATAAATCGTACAAAAAGTGAAACTTGTGCTGTATTTATGTCACAAGCCTCGTCAACTGCTATTGATAAAGCTGAAACCAATTTAAGATCTTCAACTTGCTGATCGGTTATATTCGAAGACATTTTGACTATTCTATCTTTCACTGTTTTAGCAGACAATGGTAACTCTTTAATTTTTTTTAGAATATCTGCTTTGTTCTTAAAATCCCGAAATAACTCTTCGGATGCATTTATAAAACAACTTTTTATGTATTCACCGTCTGTATATGGTTTTCCTCTCTTAGCAATCTCTTGACTAACCACAAAACTTGCAATATTAACATTGTTGGAAGATTGCCTCTTGTAATTAAATACAGAACTTGATTTTTCTTGACTCTTCTGAAGTTCCTCAACTGCCTTTTTCCTTGCATCACCGACAGGATACTTAGTACTAAATGACATATGTTTAGTTGTAAAGTGTCTCTCCAAATTTGATTTCTTGTTATGCGCCAATTTTTCCTGACAAATAAGACAGGTCGGAAGGCCATTTAAGTTTTGAATAAACGCGAAAGTCTCGGTCCATTCAACTTTAAATTCACGGTTTTCATCTTCCGTTTTTCTTCGCTTCTTCTTTGTAGCCATGTCAAACAGGGCACCTAAAAAAAAGTTTCATTTTATAATAATAAAGCCACCAACACAAAATAATTACAATTCTCAAATTGATGACAAAAATACCTGTAGGTTTTGCAGCTGGTTGGAAATATACAGGTAACTTTATGCTTCTAATAGGTACTTTTGGCACCCGCGCAGGACTTGCGGACGCGACTGGCACTAACCACTGCACAGTGAGACTGCTGGCTGCCTGGCACTGACCACTGCACATAAGACTGCTGGCTCCCTGGCACTGACCACTGCACAGGGAGACTGCTGGCTGCCTGGCACTGACCACTGCACAGGGAGACTGCTGGCTGCCTGGCACTGACCACTGCACAG
>JAAGEH010000041.1:32172610-32290858 GCA_011751065.1 Lasiurus cinereus | reverse complement strand
CACTGCACAGGGAGACTGCTGGCTGCCTGGCACTGACCACTGCACAGTGAGACTGCTTGTTGCCTGGCACTGACCACTGCACATGAGACTGCTGGCTCCCTGGCACTGACCACTGCACGGGAGACTGCTGGCTGCCTGGACTCAGGTATGAATTGCACACGCACCTCCCCATCCCCCTCCCCACTGCATATCCCCCGGCCCGCCTGCACCACGTCTCCTATCACCCGACTGACCAACACCCCCACTTCTTCTAACACCACTTCTTCAAAATAGACTCACCCTGGCCGAAAACTGACTTCTGCACATGGGCCACAAAGTTTCTATCGCACTGTACGTGCATGCCCACACATGGTATTTTGTAGAAGAGCCATGCTCAAGGGGCCAGAGTTGCATGTGGCTCTTGAGCCGTGGTTTGCCAACCACTGGCCTAGACAAACTAGAAAAAGAGCCTTCATTTATTTCTAATTACCATTCTGTTGCCAGAGATTCTTAGCCACTTTTGCAAAGCCTTAGTGTGTCCACTTAAATCAGAGCTTGTTCTGTGGGCACGCCATCCAACATCCTCCAGGGTCCACGCAGTATTGGCCTAATGCACTGCAGCCAAGCTGGGATAATTCCTTTCTCTTAGTGCGTGCATTCTCGTGCACACACAACTCCTGAGTGTCTGAACCTCTGCCAAGGAACAAGAGGACAGTCTGCTGGGAGATCAGGTACATCTGAAAGCTAATCAGTTTTACCTGCAGTCCAACAACACCATTTCTCAGTCATCCTGACAGCTAATAAGTGGAAAATAAACACTCCTCTGGCTTATGGCACATGGGTTCAAATTGAAGGCTAGTAGCATCAAATGTACACCTCAATGAACTCAGTTTCTAACAAACAAAACTGAAATGGAATTGAAACTGTGTGATGTTCCCAACGTTCTCATTCCAAGTCTCAGAACATCAGGAAGCACAGTGGATGGTGCTGATGTCCACACAGAACAGTGACCGATGATCCTGACCAAAAGTGGGAGAGATTAGCTTGCAACAAGAGGACCCGTGAGGCAAAGACAAAAAATGAGTGTCTTGAATTCCTTACAATTAAACTAAGTTGATAGGAAAAGCAAATTCTAGGAGTCCTGGCTGTGTTACTGAATTACTTACTAATCTTTTCTGGGCCTCAGTTTTCTTATCTATAAAATGGAAGTATTAGTATCTGCTGTGCTTAATTCAGTGTTATGGAGATAAAAACTAGACAACTAGAGTGACAAGTGTTCCAAGAGCATGATCAAAAGGTAATCCAGTAATGCCAAAATCTTATTACTGTTTCTTATTTCATTCACAGTCAGCTCACTCTCATGCCGATTTAATAGCAACAAAGGAAGTTACAAATGGTTTTATTTTCCACTTGTGCTCTTACTCAAGTCACTTTTCATTTTGTTCTCCTTTCAGAAAATAAGGATATGGGAA
Organism: Lasiurus cinereus; assembly: GCA_011751065.1. Lineage (NCBI taxonomy): Eukaryota > Metazoa > Chordata > Mammalia > Chiroptera > Vespertilionidae > Lasiurus > Lasiurus cinereus. The sequence continues at coordinate 32,289,407 of JAAGEH010000041.1, read as the reverse complement.
ATAGCTTCTATGGTAAGGTTCCTAAGTCTCAAATAACTAAGCACTACATAAAGTTTTAAATTAAAAAGTTTCCTTCTCATAATTTTGACTGCCTTAGCCAGATCACTCACTGACTCTGAGAGGGAAAACGCACTAGAAGCACTTGAATTTCCACCTCAACTGTAATATAATCAAAGGAACCACAGCCCCCAAAGAAGAAAAGGTTGGGCATTTTCAACACTTCCCAACATCCTTTATATCTCTAAACCAGAAGCTAACAAGGCTAATAGAACTGAGGGAATCACACTTTTTAAATATCAGAGGTATAGAGAAAAGTATATAAATACAAACAGAGTCATGTATTATAGAACATACTAGAGGCCCAGTGCATGGGTGTCCCTCAGCCCAGCCTGCAACCTCTCCAATCTGAGACTCCTCAAGGGGTGTCCAACTGCCCATTTAGGTCCAATCCCATCAAGCTGTCGGACACCCCTCTCATAATCCAGGACTGCTGGCTCTCAACTGCTCACCTGCCTGCTTGCCTGATTGCCCCTGCTTCTGCCTGCCAGCCTTATCACTCCCTAATCACTCCCCTGCCAGCCTGATTGATGCCTAACTGATCCCCTGCTGTCCCGATTATCCCTAACTTCCCTCCCTGCCAGTCTAGTCACCCCTAACCGCCCTCCCCTACAGGCCTGGTTGCCCCCAACTGCCCTCCCCTGCAGGCCCAGTCACTGCTAACTGCCCTCCCTTGCAGGCCTGGTCCCTCCCAACTTCCCTCTCCTGCTGGCCTGATCACCCACAACTGCCCTCCCCTGTTGGCCATCTTGTATCCACATGGGGGCAGCCATCTTTGACCACATGGGGGCGGCCATCTGTGTGTTGGAGTGATGGTAAATTTGCATATTACTCTCTTATTAGATAGGATGTCCCCACCCAGGTCAAAAAATTGAATTGTCAGCATTCCAGAAGCACCTTCCCCACCACACCTTCCTTCCTGATCATGTGCCCTCCTCCCACCCCTCGAGAACATTGTCCTGGATGGATCCTGATGCACAAGAGCTGTGCATTCTCTAGGGCAGCAGTTCTCAATGTGGTCCAACTCTTGGAGGTGGGGAAGGGTCTTGAGACACCTGAGAATTTCTAGATCCCTTCAGAGGGTGCACGAAGTCAAAACTATTTTCATAATAGTTTTAAGATGTGATTTGCCTTTTTCACTGTTGAAAAAAAAGTGAAACATTTGGGTGGATTCAAAATGACATAATAAAGGCAGCAGCATCAATTTGTATTAACAGTCACTGAATTCCTCACTGCCACACTATGAAGAAAACATGCCAAGTTCATGCTAAATTGTTTTTATTGAAGCAGTAAAAATATTAATTTTATTAAATCTCTTCTTTAGGATATACAAACTGCCAGTTATAAAAACAGTCTTGGGGATATAAAATACAGCATAGAGAATATAGTCAATAATACTATTAATTATGTGTGATGTCAGATGGGTACTAGACTTATTAGGATGATCACTTTGTATGTTATATACATGTATTATCCCTATGTTGTATAATCACTGTGTTTAAGTTTTTTTAAATCTCTGCTCTTAAGTAGACATTTTTCAATATTCTGTGTGACAAAATAGGCAAGTACACATAAAGCATTTCTGCCACACACCACAGTACAAAGGTTGCTTGGAGAAAGGCACTTGGGCAATTGTTTGCCTTTGAGCTAGATGACCACAGCTGCTTTTTTTTTTCTGAAGGAGAACAGTCAGACAAACTATGGTTATTCATATTTGAGTATCTGGCGGGTAAGTCAGCCTATCACTTTAAGAAAAACAACTGAGGGTTTGGGTGCCAGTGGAAAAATTAGGGCTTTCAAGTGAAAATGACAATTTTAGAAAACTTGTATCTGCCACTCCGTGCCTTATAACTTCCCAATACTTGAACACTTTTCTGATGAGGTTGGTAGTAAAGTTAAAGAATGTGAACAGTTTAATATTATATAATGAAATGAGTAAACCAGTATTGTGCAAATTATCAATGTATGATATTACAAAATCATGGGTGAGTAAAAATCTACTCAACATGTAAGGTAAACAAAAAGATTTTAATGTAACAAAATAATTAAGTTTATTGATATGGTTTCAGATTTCACGTTGCCACCCACCTTTAAGAAATTACCATCTGTTGCCGAGACGGGTTTGGCTCAGTGGATAAAGCGTCAGCTTGCGGACTGAAAGGTCCCAGGTTCGATTCCGGTCGGGGGCATGTACCTTGCTTGCAGGCACATCTCCACTGTGGGGTATGCAGGAGGCGGCTGATAGATGTCTCTCTCATCGATGTTTCTGATTTTCTATCTCTCTCCCTTCCTCTGTAAAAAATCAATTTAAAAAAAAAAAGAGAAAGAAATTACCATCTGTTGCCCTAGCTGGTTTGGCTCAATGGATAGAGCGTTGGCCTGGGGATTGAAGGGTCCCAGATTCGAATCTGGCCAAGGGCACATGCCTTGATCCCCAGTAGGGGGCGTGCAGCAGGCAGCCAATCAATGATTCTCTCTCATCATTGATGTTTCTCTCTCTCTCTCCCTCTTCCTTCCTCTCTAAAATCAATAAAATTTATTTTTTTAAAAAAGAAATTACCATTTGTAGTTTTAGTTGAGTATCAAAGAAGAGTATCTGCAATTATTTGAGAAAGTTATTAAAATACTCCTCCTTCTTCCAACTACATATTGGTGTGAGGTCACATTTTCTTTGTATACTTCAACCAAAAACTACATACCACATCAGATGAATACAAAGTAGATAGAACTGAGACTCCAACTATCTTCTACACAGGTTGACATTAGACTTGCAAACTGTAAACCAATGCTACTCTTCCCCCTAGTTTAAGTTATTTTTCATAAAAAAAAAACACATAATGGGTTTTCCATAAATATTTTTAAATTTCTATATTTTTAATATGGTAGCTATCTATAGATATGATCCACATAAACAAAAGTTCTTTGAGGTCAATAATTTCTACAAGTGTACAGTGAGATCAACAGTTTGAAGAACTGCTACTCTGAGATATAAATCTAGTAGTAAAACTATGGGATCACAAAGTATCTTGTCTTGGCTTCACTAGTTACTGCCAAACTTTTTCCTGCTGTGGTTGTACCAATTTACACTATCACTAATAAGTAGTTACATATTCTGAATATAAGTCATTCATCTGTTATGTGTTCTAAATATTTTTTCCAATATATTTTTTAATTTATTATTTTTTTGTCCTCACCCGAGAATATGTTTTTATTTGTTTGAGAGAAAGAGGAAAAGAGAGAGTGAAACCTCAATGTGAGAGAGAAGCACTGACATTGATCGGTTGCTTGTATTCTCCTGACTGGGGATCGAACCTGCAACCCAGGTATGTGCCCTGACCAGGAGTCAAACCTGCAACCCTTTCCCAATCTATTTTCTCCAATCTTTTTAGTGAATAGAAGTTCATCAAGAGTAGTCAAATTTATCAATCATTTTCTTTATGGTCAGTACTTCTGTGTCTCATTTATGAAGTCTCTCCATATTCCTAACTCTATATTCTCCAATCCTCCCAAACATAGCATTGCTCTGCTTTTCACAGTGAGATCCACGGCACTGCAGGCTATCTGTTATTTAGGATATCTGTGCACTTCTGTTTGCAGTAAGGAACACAACCACTCTTCTCTGAGTCTTCATATGTCTCATTCAGGAGTCATTCGTATTGCCATTGAGTTTCTATCTGAATCTCTCCAGTCAGCTTAAGAAGGCGTGGATTCAAATATTTCAATAGATGATCAAAAACAAGAGGTCTTACTTTTCAATGGACTCTTGGATACATAAAGCCATCACCCATCTCTTTACAATATTATAATGAACTGGAAAGCCCTTCATGCTGCCACAACAATGTTTTTAAGAAAGTTGTATTGATGTTTTGTTTTAAAATAGAACTGAAAGCACTCTGGGAATTTTTCTAGGTCTATAGAACTTCAGTATGTATTTCTCAGCAAAAGGTAAGTCCAAATCAGAGTGTAGTGTGGCTGAATGCTTTGGTTTTCCTTACTTTCCTTTATTCGCCCCTGAATACTCCTCAGTAGGAAAAGTGCTGTCCTATCTACCATGGGAACTAGAAAAGGCACGAATTTGTCATCCTCTGAGATCCCAGTATCTTTCTAAAATGTAAGTTATTTCTTCAGCAAGACTAAATAAATATCCATGCCCAAATACCTGTTTACACATGAACTTAATTTCCTGTTACTTTTAATGTCTAACATAATATTTCTCCAACTAGAGATCATTGTCCATTCATGATCATGAAATCAATGAGTCATGAAATCAATTTGGTGAATTATACTCAGTATTTTTAAAATATGAACTACAAAGGAATGTAATCCTATATAATAAAAGGGTAATATGCAAATTGTCCCCTAGAGCAGGAGTTCTACCAGAGTTTGACCAGCGGCTACCTGGGGCTCCTCCCACTGGAACAGGCCTGCCAGATCCCACCCATGCACAAATTCGTGCACCAGACCTCTAGTTGAAAATATCAGAATGCCTGTACATAGTGAGGATAACTACTGTTTCATGAAATTCTTTCCAATTAAACATGTGTTTATATGTGTATCTCAATGTAAAATGTATTTTTTTAAATATATTTTTATTGATTTTTTACAGAGAGGAAGGGAGAGAGATAGAAAGTCAGAAACATCGATGAGAGAGAGACATCGATCAGCCGCCTCCTGCACACCCCACAGTGGAGATGTGCCTGCAAGCAAGGTACACGCCCCGACTGGAATCGAACCTGGGACCTTTCAGTCCCCAGGCCGACGCTCTATCCACTTAGCCAAACCGGTCTCGGCAAATGTATTTTTTTTAACTTGGGCTTCTGTCAAACATTTAAAAGGTGCTTGTTCTGATATGTTTTAGTGAGCATACAATCTGGGGACTTTCTTCCTAACGACTATCTTTTATCCTGGGAAATACCTACCAACCATATGGGTAAACACACATGTTGCCATGTTTCTACATGACCCCCACCTCCACAACCCCCACCTTCCTGACCTCTCTACTCAGTGACACATGACCAATATTAATCTGATGAGTTCCTTGCCCACAATTTGACATCCAGAGGTAGAAGCTACAACATAAACTGTTGCGGTCATGTTTCCAACCATGTGGGAAAATAGTCTGCCATAGAAGGAATGAAGCAAATATATAGAAAGAAATGGAGATGAAAGACAGAGAAAGTTCTGGCCTTGTTCAGGCCAACTGCGATACTGCCCTTCCTATAGTTTGGTGGCCAAGTTTTTCTTAGATTCTGTAAGTCAGTAAGTCTCTATTTGCTAAGTTAGTTTGATAGGTTTCTGATACTGTTAGTCCAGTAGATAGACATGTAATGCCTGCATTTCTCCTACAGTCTTGGGGGCTGAACAGATGAATTGAAAATATAAATCCCAATGAATAATGAACTGGATTCTTACCCTAAACTTCACTCTACCATGTATCATTAAAGAGAGAAAATTGGTGCAACTCATAAAAAGCTACAAATATAAGAAGAGTCCTACCATAGTGATATAGTGGTTGAGCATCAACCTGGGAACCAGGAGTCATGGTTTGGTGCACATGTCCAGGTTATGGGCTCAGTCTCCAGTAGGGGGAATGCAGGAAGCAACCAATCAATGATTCGCTCTCATCATTGATGTTTCTGTCTCTCTCTTCCTCTCCCTTACTCTCTGAAATCAACAAAAATATATTTATATTTATATACATACATGTATACAAATACACACACATAAATACACACACACACGCACACAGTAGAAGGTACAGCACAGACTTAAGTCAAAAGGGTATTTGTTTATTTTTTAAAGCTAATCCAAAATCATTCTATTAAGGAGGGCAAGATCACCTGATTATAACCAAGTATATGCAGAGTGTGATTAAAGAACTTAAACACAGAAACTGAGAATGAAGAATGAATGGTTGAGAGCAAAACCTGGAGCTGACAGAGGTCAGAACGATCCAAGCCAAGAAATAGGAAAACTGAATGCAGCTTTTAAGTTTAAGAGAAACTTCTCTTATGAACACAAATATAGCTCTTCCTATATCTGCTTGACTGGAGGCTAGTTTGCTCTTAAAATTTATAATCCAACTGCCTTTGTGTATACCTGAATATTTCATGCAGAACACTGCAGAAACCGGCCCGTTTACACATGTAGTTTGCTCAGCTTTGGAAGTAACCACCAAGAGAGACAAATTTGCAAGGTGCAAGGGTAGGTCTGTAAAGGCATTCGTGAATGGTTTGTTTTGTTTTTTTCTGGCAAAGTGATCTCTTTTATATAATGGAACTTGTGATTATTCTGATCAATTCCCCATCAATTCGGCTTGACTTGGAGGCTGCCCAACTTATCAGGAGTTTCAGAAAGGTTCTCCAGGTTCGCAGCTCAATGGAAGGCCAGCAAACATGTGACTTGCTTGCCATCCACTCTCTGAAAATATATGCCAAGAAGTTAAAGGTTATTCGCAAAGCTTTTATAACCTTTAAAATGTGATTTTCTCAGCCCAAAACTTCTCAAGACAATGCCTAATGAGAAATCTGGTGCTAAAAATCACAATGTGATTTGCTTTTGATCTTGATACTTCAGCTTCTCAGGGACAGGCAGCATTATTCTGAAAGGTTTGAAAGTGGCCACAGTTGTCATTTTTCAGACAAATCAGAGGTCATATAAAAAAGGGGTTCTTCATAAATGTTTCCAGAAGACTGAGGCCAAATCTGGGCTGTCCATGAATCTATCTGTGACATTCTTAGACTTTACATGGCTGAACACAGCACTGGGTACATTTGACCCTGGAGTAAGTCTCCCCTACTAGATCCTAAACTCCTGCAGGGCTGGTTCCAGCACCGGGCTTTGCAAAGGGGAGATGCTCAGGAAGGTCTCCTGGGATGAGAACATAATCTCTGTGTAAGGAGGTGTCTATTGGTCTGAGTCTGGGGGAATGGGACCTTGTCCCTGCATTGACTAGAGTTTCACTTTCCTTATGAAGGGCTTTTCTCCATCTTTAAAAAAATAAAAACTGTATATGAAAACTGAATGATCCTTCAGGTTCATTGTGTGCTGCCATTTTGATTCTAAGTAAGAAATAACAAGGCTCCTATTTTTTATTGGTTTACTAATGTCAAAGTCAATCAAGAAGTTGCCCTTTGGTGATCTCTACATTCCTGCTGTGAGCAACATGACTGGTCACTAAGCTGGCTGGATGTTCCTGGCCCAGGGAAGGGGGCAGTGGAGCAGAAGTCCCAAGACGAGGATTCCAGTCTCGGCTCTGCTGCTTTCTAGCTGTGTGTCCTGCGTCATACACTCTCAGAATTCTGTTTTCCCATAGATGAAGGGGAAGGACAATACCTCACACGGTGGCTGCAGCTCTGGATGTTACATAAAATAATGGTCCTGTGAAAGCGTACACCCTGCAAGACACCAGCCATACAAACCCCGGAGGTATGGCTGTTGGCTATACAAAGCCAAAATGATGTTGTTCAATATACTCTGCAGAGTTCAAATAAAAAGCAAGTGCTTGAATGAAGGGTGAAAATGAAAGTTCTACTTCGTTTTCCTCCCAAATGATATCCACCATGGAACAGACAGCACCGTAATTACTTAAGAGTTAAAATCTAAGCCCCACTTGGCGTTTCCATCGGTCCACCACTGACTTCAGTTATCTAACATCTGTCCTCTCCCCTCACTACTTGTTTACAGTTACAGAGAGCCTCTTCCAGTGATGAGAAACTCCGCTGCTGTTAAATGACAAACTGGGACACATGTTGTTGTTATTTTAACTTTCAGCAGGGCTGGGCAGACCCCTGCGGCCCTTCCTGTAAGACGTGGGTGTGGGCTTCCCCCCAGGGCAGTGCTGGGGAAGCCCCCCACTGGTGTGCACCCTGCCTGGGCCACTCCCTCACAGCCAAGGCGCTCTGCTCCCGCCAAGCCCAAGACCTAGACTTTGAGACTTCCCTGCACAACAGAAGCAAGAGGCTGGGAGGGTAGCTGCTACTGGCTCCTTATTCTTGGTCACTCACAGAAAGCGAAGGATGGGTGAGAAGGCCGTGACTCGTTTTCTTTGTTAAAGCAGATTTTATATACTAATCTCTATGGTGATTTTAAAAACCACCAGTATTGTCTTTTAAAGGCAAAAGCATTTTATGCCAATTAAGGAAATAAAATACAAAAGAAACAGCTCTTTGGGTTCATTTGTAGTTATGCAGGGGAACAGGTTTCCTTCACCCCAAATGCACTTCTTTCCTTGGTTGTAACTGAGTCAACTACTGTATGATGCTCACTTGCTGAAGTTGCTAATATAGCTAACTTCGGATGCTCACAGCTTCACATATTTTTGAATGCCCACTCTATACCAAAGTGCAGTGTAAGAAAGCAGTTTATTAGATGTGCTGTTTTTTAATATTTAGGGTTTTAACACATTTTCTGTCCAGGGTAAGCTAAAGTCAATCTTTATGTGAATTTCCTAAACATACACCTCAAAACCAGGTGGGCTAGCTCAGGTGGGGCATTGAGCAGAAAGTTAAGGTGTGAGTAGTTTGCTGTGGGTAGTCCACCGAACTCTAAATGCTTCCCACCCATTCTTAATGTCACACTAGAAACCCAGCTTGGAGTCACAAGCAGAAAACCACATTACCTACAACCTGAAATATTCTCAAACCATCTATGCAACTGTAAGTCATGGAAAGTAACTATTCTTTTCCATTTTTTATAACTGCCTGAAAATAAGCAAGAAGTAGGCAAGTGAGAAAGACAATTATTTTATATAACCAGTTATATTTTATCAAGTGGCTCAACCCTTCTCTAAGGAAATTCTGATTTCTAACTAACAAAATATCCTTTCTTTTATTTTGGTTTTGTCTCTTCCAGTTAACACAAAACAATTACAATCATTTGGCCTCTCAATTGTATGCAGCTTTCGGAGTTTGAATGAAGAACAGGATCATCATATTCATAAATCCTTCCCATTGAGCTTGTGAGTATAGACTTATGCTAGATTTTTCAAAAGGCCCTCTCTGAGGCAAGGGAGTGGGTGACCTTGCCGTCTAAGAGTTCCCAAATTCAAAAAGATTGTATCTCATTTTAATGCACAGATGTCTTGACTGAAAAAGAAATTCATACATCATCATCCCACACATTTTAGGTGGGAGAGGAAGTAACAGAATTGAACAATTAACAATTACTGAAGAAATCATTTAATATAAGCAGAGAAACAAGACATTGTTTAGAAGGCCTGAATTTCAGTCATTTCATCACTTGCTAACTTTTTAATTCTCTGGACTCAGGTTAGCTCATTTCTATTAGGAATAGCGACAGTTCTTCTGATCATTACCCACATATTTCTTGCTGGGGATTATATGTAAAAAGTCAAGGAAAAGTACATTACAATTCTCTTTTTAAAAAGGGGCGGGCGAGCTACCCCAGTATTCCTGACATGAACAGATTTCTCTGCATTGCATTTATTCAAGTGTGGCTGAAGATGATCAGAGCCAATAGCAGGCCTTCGGCAGTTCTGCAAGAATCTCTGAAGTGGGTCCGCTATCACTGCTGCCTGGGGTGACATCAGGCTGTTGTTTACAGAAGAAGAAAGGCTGCCAATTTCCACCAAGCAGAAGACCGCAGTGGCCAGCCTCCTCTGGCTGTGAGTGAGCAAGAATGGACTCTTTATATGTGGCATGTGCGTACATGCAACGGTTCACGTGCAGGGGCCCCCAAACCAGAAAACTGCTTTGTGTGCATGCACGAGCCCACACTTTGGGGCTTCCGTTTTCACTAAGAAAACTAATGAAAATTGATCAAAATGCAACTTTCACTTTAGTTACTCTGAAGGAAAAAGTAAAAAAAAAAAAAAAAATGCCACTCAGAAACTTCATCCTCAGTTGGAGGTTCGAAAGCATTTTAAAAGCAGAACAGTCCATTCCTCTAGTTTTTACAGGCTCCTCCTTACGTTTTATGAACATTCACTAACAAAAAGAATTTTGGAAGATGTGCTTCAAAGCACAAAATATATTCAAACTGCAGTAGCCAAGTTTTACAGGAACAACCTCATTTTCAGAGTGGTTGGAGTTGCTTCCTCCTATAAGTTCAGGAAGTACTCACTCAAGTTTTAACATACTCTAACTGAATCCACTTCAGGGAGGTATTTTGTTAAGTTTATGACTATAAAGGGGGAAAAATTTTGGCTTATTAACATATGCCCATTCATGAAATTTCCTGGCAGAAAGCAACCTTATATTAAACCAAATTTAGAAAGGCAAAAAGAAAATAGGGGCTGCATTCATTATACTCTTTCTTCAACTATCCATCACCTTCTGGGACAGCAGTCAAATCAGGAATAATATGGGAACAGATCATGTTTATAACTAGCACTGAAACTTTACTTCAGACAATAAATCTAGTGTAAATCATACCATTGGAACACTCAAGAAGAGACATGGGAAATATTTTTGGTGCCTAAAAATGCATTTTCTTTAGTCCTGTTATAAGTATATCAGAAAAGGCCCAGAAATAAGGTGAAGCTGAGGAAGATCCCTCAGTTCTGTTTTTGGCTCTGTGGCTGATTACAGTATAATCCTAGGTCAAATATTTACCTAAGATGTGCCTTATTCTTTCTTATCAGAGAAATGGGGCTGTCAATAGCAAATATTATTTTTCAATTTTTAGGAGAACATAGGAAAAAAAGATAAGTGAAAAACCTTTAGGCAACATTACATGTACATTACAGAAATTAGAAAATAATAGAAACAGGGGCTGGGAATCCAGCCCGATATTGGCCAACTCCTTTGAGAGCTGGGGAGGAAAACGTGCTAAACAAGTAGGAAGTGTTATTAACACTTCCTTCATTTTATAGTGAGACATAACAGTAGCATGAAAAACATGGCACCAGTTCAACTTTTCCAGGGCCAATTCCAGCAAGTAACATTGGCCACATCTTCTTAAAGATATCACGAAATCTTTTTTAAAAATATGTTTTTATTGACTTTTAGAGAGAGAGGAAGAGAGAGATAGAAACATTGATGAGAGAGAAACATCATCCATTGCCTGCTCCTACATGCACCCTACCTGGACCAAGCCCAAAACCTGGGCCTGAGCCCTGACCTGGAATCAAACCAATGAATAACCTCTTGGTTCATGAGTCGATGTTCAACAGCTGAGCCACACTGGCCGGGCCTCAATTAACACCAACAGAAAATGTTTTCATATTGCTCTTACAATACTTAAGTTCTGCAAAAAAACAAAACCAAAAATCCATCACCTTGCCCTAGCTAGTTTGTCTCAGTGGATAGAGCGTCAGCCTGAGGACTGAAGGGGTCCCAGGTTCGATTACAGTCAAGGGCACATGCCCAGGTTGCAGGCTCCATCCCCAGTAGGGGGTGTGTAGGAGGCAGCCAATCAATGATTCTCTCTCCCTCTCCCTTCCTCTCTGAAATCAATAAAATAAATAAATAAAAACAAAAATATCTTGAACAATCTTAAAAAAAAAAATCCATCACCTCTGTCAACTTTGTGCACTTACCACTTAGTAGTCACTATGTTAGTGATAACATGTGACATGAGTTAATATAGAACTCGACAAGGGTGCTGAGAACACAGGAGTGTCCCTGTACCACAGGGTTTTAGGGCTAAGTTAGGAAAAAATGAACTGCATCACTGTCAAGAGTCCATGATTTGGTCCCCAATCAAACTAAATTTATGGCTAATTGCTGACAAATTTTCTGACAATCAAAATTTTCCGCCATAATGCAATTCTAATAATACCCTCAAACTTCCCTTTGTTTTTGCCCAACTGTAATTTTTTAAAATTATTTCTCAAAACTCAAGTTGACCAGTAAGTATCCCCAAATGCTTCAACTCAGTCCCATGGCAGAGTTAAAGATGCACACATTGAGTGGCACAGTGCTTCCTATGGCAAAATGAGACTCCTGGCCCTAAAACTTACCCATATTTTGGTCTTTCAGAAAATCATCTCTGAGTATAATCACTTTTCCAAATAATTTTTTAAAAGCTACCATAAACATATTATTGTTTGTTGGTTGCGCTGCCATTTTCCATCAAAATAAGAACTTCTTGTGGAAAATGAAAACAACAAATGACCTAAGACAAAAACAGTCTGCCCTTAGGATCCATTCCACACAAGTTTAGATCCCGCCCATAAGAAGCTCCAAGACAGAACACAGGAGCGATAAAATCGAGGAAGAAGACAAAGCTCGGGCAATTACTCTATCATTACAGTATTAAGTCCTGGGTAATGAGAGGCAGGTAATGTACTGCTCTTCAGCCTACTCATTTAGACTTTTGTTCCATTCTCTCAAGGAGACTAAAAGTTAAGGATACTACCGTAACATTTCTCAGTAGAAAAAGGTAAAAAAGAATCTGAGTCTGTCAGGACTGCTTAGCCTTGATGGGTTTTTCACCTAACTGACTGAGTGTCTGAGAACAGAAACACATTTCCGATTCCACTGCTTAATCCCAGCAATCAGTTTGACCAACGGTATAGCCATGAAAAAATATTTCCGATGCATGACTGTTCCCATCATGGCAAAGCCAGCCTTATTCTAGCTAGGAAATTAAATTTTAGTTTGAGCTTTTGAATCTTGATCTTTGTTTTCTTTTCATTTCTTTTTTTAACATTGGGTAGTGGAAATAAAAATAAAATCTGGTAGTAGATGGGAAACAACAGCCATTTCACTTTTCATTGCAGCCTCTGAGCCATTAGTAGCAAACCTTAGCTTAACAGTAAAAGCATTTGTTACAGAGCAAAGAGAAGCATGTCCACAAAACTTTTCTGCGAGATTCTAAAATTAAACATTTGCTCAGATCCTATGTCACCATTTTAAGGTGACCAATAGCACTTCAAGGAAACACAACACAAATTTCAAACTTCCCCTCCCCAAAACTTAGCATTTTTAACTATAGCCGTGGTGTCCCTTCTCTGGCTTCTTTAATACAATTACTATTTACTTTAGAATTCTGCTTTCATTGTGCTGCTTTATAATTTAACGTGTACAGAACCCTCATTTGAGATGTATAAGACACATCAGCACACACTTAAATAGTTCCTTTAAAAAGCCTCCCTCTGACTGAATGACTCATGCCAGCAGAAGCATGAAGTAGGGATGGAACCACTCAAAATCTATGTATTTTCAGTATTCATGGAGCTTAATAGATCAATAGATGCCTGTCAATACTAAATACAAAAATTTAATGACAAAGTAAAATAACTGTAACTGAAAAGGTACAAGCCAAGGTTCAGTATTTTCCAAATCAACAGAAACTCCAGACTTTTCAGCCTTCTATTCCCTTGCAGGACGTTGGTAGGAATAAAATACTGTATTCTACTTCAGGGGTCAGGGAAGCTCGATTGCTCTCCTTCAAGAGTGATCTTGTTGTTCTGATGGAGGTTTTTTTGTTGTTGTTGTTAATGTGAAGATCTTCCCATGTGATAGTGACAATTTTGCAGGTGTTTCAGGAGTGCTTTAGAAATCCCACAGAGAAGAAGAAAAGACAATCCTTCTCTACATATTTTGACAAGGGCATGCCTGAACAAAGACCCTGGAGTGTTCACACATCCTGGAAAACATGTCTTTCTCATGATACGTGAGAGAGGGTTCAAGACCAAACAATTAAAAAAAAAAAAAACCTTGCTGGTAAAATACACACAATTCTTTTTTAGAAAGCAAGTTCTGGAGAAACCAGGGCAGCTAAACTACCATATAAGCCCAGATTTCCCCAAAATATCAAAAGCCTGGTACATCCTGGACAACTAAGATACTACACTTCAAATGGAGCATTTTACTCTGCTGCTTTTCCACAGGGCATGGTGCAATTTTCTTTTAATAAAAGGAAAACAATCTATTTTGATTCCTGTTTTTACAGAGAGTTAAATTAAAAAGATTTCTGTGCACATTTGATCTAGAGTGTGATAAATATGTATACACTGTTGATAGTTTTCCTTCGGTGGCTTTGGAATAATATAAAGTGAAGTTGAAATACATAAGAAATAAGATGGGCCAAGATACGTTAATGGACAGTATATGACCGGTTGCAAAGTATACATAAAACACTATGCCCTCGATACGGAGGTGAGAGGACAGGTAGAAAACCAGTTAAGGAAAAGTCACTTACATATATGCTTACTAGTATGGAGTGTCGCAGTGTCAAAGGAGGGCAAAATTTTCTATAAGATGGAAAGGAGTAAAGAAAAAAACAGAAATTAGCATTTATTAAATTATCAGCTGTGTGTTTATTGCTTTACCTATTGTATATCAGTTAATAATCACAGAGGTGGATATCACTGTTCCCATGTTACAGCAAAGAAAACTGGGCTTAGAGAGGAATAATGAACAGTTAGTGGTAATGTCCATTCCTACTTTTCTCTCCCTAAATTAACTCATTCCCTGATTACAAGTCCAGATGGGGCAGAGCTGTCCAATCAGAGAGAAAGACTGAGGGCGCACCCTGTGGAGAGATTTCCAACTTCCCCTGAATACCATATTATATGAATGTGAAGCAGCTTGAGGAAGGAGTCAGAACAGAAGGTGGAAGCTATCAAGGACTCAGGTGCAGCAGAAAGATTCTGAGAACCTGAGCCACAGGTGTGACCAACCTTGAACCCTGCCCTACCTCTGCACTTGTGAGATGATAAATTTCCTGATGATTCCAGCAAGCTTGAGGGTGGTTTCTGAAAATACTCTAACTGGTAAAGGAATGTAACTTCTCCAAGGTCACCCCCAGTAAGTGGCAGAGCAAGTATATGAACCAACAACATTCTGCTCGAAACTGAGCTTTTTCCAGTAAACCACGTTGTGGCATGAATTTTGATGAATGTATTTCTCATACCATCATGCAATGTTAGCGCTGGAAAGGATCTTACCTCATCATAATAACAAAATGCAATGAAATAGTGGCATTTGCAAACACAAAGAAACACACCTTTAAGCAAAAATTCCCAGAATTTTATATTCTGCAGAACTTCTCACTTCATATGCATTTGACTTTTACTAGAATATGAATTCACATCCTTTAAAATGGAATTGAGCTCTAAAAAAGTATTCCAAGTTATTATTGTTTTAATGGTATTATGGTTACATAGGAGAATATCCTTATTCTCAGGAGATACAGAGTGAAGTATTCAATGGTAAGACTTACGATATATGAAACTTATTTTCACAGGATATAAAAAGTAAGTATGAAAGAAAGAAAGGGAGAGAGCCATAAAGCAAATACAGCAAAAGGTTAGCAATTACTAAATCTAAGTATAGGGAATATGGGTGTTTGTTGAATTATTCTTTCAAGTTTCCTAAATGTTCAAAAAATTTTATAATAGGAAGTTTGGGAATGACAGAATATGGTGTGGGACACAGCACTACCGAGTATAATATGGCTATCCATAAGAATAACCTGGGCATTCTGAAAAATATTGAAGCCAGGGTCTCACCCCAAGTTTTGGCCTGGGCACAGGTGATTCTAATGTACTGATCACACTGGTATGGTAGAACTTGAATTTTAAAGTCACAACTTAATACTCTGATAGTCCATCCCAACTCCATAAAGATAAACCTGAAAATTTCTATAGACTATATTTTATTCATGAAAAATTGCCAGTGTTTTAAACTTTACATAAGGATTAATTCCAACAATAAAGAAACTTCACTGAAACATACATTGGGTGACATAGGAAATATTCAATTAATATTAAACCATCACAACAAACCTATTTAAGTTTCCTGGTGCTATGCTCAAGACCATGAGGGCAAGAAAAATAGAGCAGACTTAATTTTTCCCTAAACAAATCTATTCATAGAGTCTATGTTCCAACATGCCAAAATTTAAATTATAAAAATGCAAAAAAAAAAGAACAATATTTAAGGAAAAGCATTAAGCCACTTAAACTCTCTTAAAAACAAAAGTCTTACTAAATCATGCTCTTTATCCCATGCCAAAGATGAGTCATAATCTGTTAAAAACTATAAGGAAAGGAGGATTCCTTGAAAAACACACAACTCTATTCTCCAAATTCAAATTTGTGCAAATTACTTAAAGATACTCCAGTGAGCCGTACATATGGAAAAAAGCTCTCTAAGGCCCTATATCTAAATTTCAGCTCACACACAGGCCTCCTCAGTTCTATTTGTTTTTCTTAAAATATGTGTGTCTGGGGTATGGGGTAGAGGTGAATAAAGAGTAGATGAAATAGAGAAATAAAAATAAATGACAAACTTTAAAAATATAATTCTTATAATAGAGATTTCATCTTAGAAATATACTTTACACCCATGTGGCTTTAAAAAAAGTTGATACACGATGAATGTATATATTTAAAATGTATAATTTGCTAAGTTTTGTCATATGTATATGTACACCTTTGAAACCATCACAGCAATCAAGATAATGAATATAACTATCCCAGGTGGCCTTCTTTTTTCTTAAATCCTCACCTGAGGATATATTTATTTATTTTAGAGAGGAAGGGAGAGAGAAATATTAGTATCGATTGGTTGCCTCCTATAAGCGCCCCAACCAGGGATCAAGCCCAAAATTTCTTAGTGTGTGGGCCAATGCTCCAACCAACTGAGCCACCCTGCCAGGGTTCCTAGATGGCCTTTTGAATCAAACAGATGTGTCATAGCATATATACGGTTTTCAGGGGGGGAGGAAATTCTTGATTGACATTGTTACATTAAAAACAACAACAACAACAACAACACACACACACACACACACACACACACACACACACACACACAGAAGAAACCAAGATGGCGGCATAGATAAACACCTAAACTGCTGCCTCACACAACTTCAAAACTACAACTAAAAGACAGAATGGACATCATCCAGAACCACAGAAAGGCTGGCTCAGTGGAAATTCTACAACTAGAAGGAAAGAGGAAAGCACATTGAGACTCAGAGGAGCTGCAAGAGGCAGAGGTACTGAGACAGGCACATGGAAAGGACTGGCAACTGGTGCACGGTTGGCTTTCTTGGGTGGGAGGGAGACAAAAGCTCCTGGCTGAGCTGGACTCCAGCTCTGGGTGAGACTCTGGGGACCCAGACTCATACAGGGTGAAACTGGACTGTCAGGAAAGAGAAAAGCACATTGAGACTCAGAGAAACTGCAGAAGGCAGAGGTATCGCCGCACACAAAGAGAGGGCAGGCAGCTGGGTGCACGGCTGGCTTTCTCAAGTGAGAGGGAGATAGAGGCTCCCAAATGCACTAAACGCCAATTCCGGATGAGATTCTGGGGGCCCAGGCTCATTCGAGGAGAAACTGGACTGTGGGGCAGCAGAAAGAACTTGAGGGTGACTTTCTCTCAGAGATTGTCACAGGACAATTACCACAGGACACTGAGACACAGGGGCCTATTAGGGCAGGGCTGATGGGAAACCAATGCTGTATGCTCTGCCCTGAGATTCCGTCCCATTCAAGCTGAGCACAGAGGCTTTTGCAAGTCTTGTCTCATAAGTGTGTCTCCAGCACAGAAGTTCTCACAGCATAGACACAGCTGATCCTCACAGCCAATTGGCCTGGAGGTCAATTCCTCCCAGTGATACCAACAACAATCAAGGCTTAACTACAACAAGATTGTGCACACAGCCCACAAAGGGTGTCCACCTCAGGTAACTGGGGAGGTGGAGCTACTGTGCAATATAGGACACCTAGCATACAACGCCACTCTATCAATTCAGGAAAGCAGCGAAAATGTGGAGACAACAAAACAGATCACAAATGAAAGAAATGGAGAAAAGCAAATGACTGAATATAGAGTTTAGAACCACGGTTATAAAGTTTTTCAAGAATTTCCTAGAAAAGGCCAATAAATTTAGCAAGAACCTCGAGGATATGTAAAAGGACCAACTAGAAATTAAGTATACACTGACTGAAATAAAAAATATTATACAGAAAAAAAAAATATTATACAGAGATCCAACAGCAGACTAAAGGATCACAAGAATCAAGTCAAAGATTTGAAATACAAAGAAGCAAAAAACACTCAATTGGAAAAGCAAAAAGAAAAAGAATCCAGAAATATGAAGATAATGTAAGGAGCCTCTGGGACAACTTCAAGCACACCAATATCAAATTATGGGGGTTCCAGAAGAAGAGAGAGAGCAAGATACTGAAAACCTATTTGAAGAAATAATGACTGAAAATTTCCCATACCTGGTGAAAGAAATAGACTTATAAGTCCAGGAAGTGCACAGAACTCCAAACAAAAGGAATCCAAAGAGGACTACACCAAGACACATCATCACTAAAATGCCAAGAGCAAAAGACAAAGAGAGAATATTAAAAGCTGCAAGAGAAAAACAGTTAATTACCTACAAAGGAGCACCCGTACAATTGTCAGCTGATTTCTCAACAGAAACTATGCAGGCCAGACGGGCGTGGCAAGAAATAGATTACTCTACCCAGCAAAGCTATCATTCAGAATTGAAGGTCAGATAAAGAGCATCACAGATAAGAAAAAGCTAAAGGAGTTCATCAACACCAAACCAGTATGATATGAAATGCTGGAAAGGTACTCTTTAAGAAGAGGAAGAAGAAGAAAAAGGTAAAGATAAAAATTATGAACAATAAATACATATCTATAACAAGTGAACCTAAAAATCAAGTGAATAAAAAAATCTGATTAACAGAATAAATTGGTGAATATAATAGAATCAGGGGCATAGAAATGGAGTGGACTGACATTCTTAGGGGGAAAGGGGTATGGAGGGTGTGGGAAGAGACAAAAATTGTACACCTATGGATGAGGACAGTGGGGGGCGGTAAGGGCAGAGGGTGCAGTGGGAACCTGTGGGAGGGGAGCTATGGGGGGGGGTGGGCAGGGGGACCATTTATAATAATCTGAACAATAAAGATTTATGAAATAAATAAATAAAATGTTTTAAAAAAAACAGCAAAAAAGTCTCCACAGAAATGTCCTAATACTTTTATCAACAGTTAAAATAAACATTGAAGCTTTGGATATTTCCCCCCCCTAATTGAAATTTAAGAGACAAGAATATGTTATGTTATTTTATCTTAGATTTAGGTCCAAATAAACAAATAAAGGCACTCTAAAAACAAAGGCAATCTTAATATTTTCAAACATCTAGGAAAATAAAAATAGAAGTCACAATCACACTGCATTATGTTTACGAACTTTTAAACACACACATTATGGATTTGGCTATTCAAAGCAAAATAATTTAGAAAGATTATACCTACATATTATGGCAATACATAGACTTCCTAAATTTGTAATATTGAGCCTGTACACTCCCATTTCACAGGCAGGTAGGGCTACTCCAGGCAAAACTGAAGAAGAAAAAAAAAAGTGTGTGTCTTCAGTAATTGTCGAAGGTTCCATCTCCACTTTTTTCCTCCCTTTTCAGTATTTCTTCCATTTAGGGCCCTCAAGCGATGTACCAGGTTTCCCAAAGTTATGAAGTGACTCTTGTCTTCAGAACCTCACCCATGTCAAAGGTATGTCTATATATTGTGTTCTCAGGTGCAGAGTTTCTGCTTAGGTAGCTAGTTAGGGAATGTAACAAATGGCTAGGAAGTGTGCTCCCTTCCCTTTCCCTTCCTTGCTGAGCAGTTTTAGTAACTAAGAGAGGGACTGTTCTACCCTTAGGTGCCTAAGGTACAGGAATACCTGCTAAGCATCTTTGTCCTAACTGAAAAGGAAGGATGGATTTACAAGAAGACCACCCAGGATACCCAGAGGGCAAGTCCAAGACAAAGTTTACTATAGTGGCCTACACCAGACTTCCCATCATACTAAATCCTATATTGTTGAATACAAGAGATTTCATTTTCATATGGAGATCTCTTGTCTCCCCAAATGGAATGTGAACACCATGTCTTATTAGTCTGTGATAGCCCCAGGGACTTGGGACATGTATTAAATATTTATTAATAAAAATAAAATAATTAATGAAAATCATTGTATTGTATCATTTCAAATTAATGCTATTTTACTACAAAATACTTAGATTTATCTACTTTGATATATGAGGTAGAAATGTACGAGTTTTGTTTGTTTAGTAAACTACATAGTGTTACAATCATAGAAAAAAAGATTAGTTCTTTCTGTACACTGGACAAAAACAAAGTTAAGATGTTCTTATTAATTGTGCAATATAGCTGAGATGACTACATTTCCATTGTGCAATGTTCAGTGTTACACTTTTTTCCCCAGACTCTGTTATAGAGAAAACAAAGCAAAGGGAGAAAACAACTTGAAAGTATAAAGAAAACCTGGTAAATAGTTCAGAGCATGTCCATTGTCCAGGGTTCACCAATGAGGATGATTTCAGATTTCTGCTGGAAATATCCAGTTACATTATCAGTTTTTAACATTTCAACTCAAACTCAAATGAAAATTTTCCATTCAAATGGAGTTTTGTTTCAAGATTTAGGATTCCTTTATACCAAGTCAAAGAGCATAAATTCCATATAAAGAAACCTTACTTTTTTCCAGATCATTATTATACAATGTTTAGTTCTGACTAATCCCAAATAGAAGACAGTAAGTTCTATACACACCAAATTGTTTGAATGTAATTTCTACTAGAAAAGGAGTATTTGTCTCTTTTCTCCACTGCTGTATGTACGTGCCTAATAAGAGCAGCTGGCACAGAAGGGCTCAATACATTTCTGTTGTACGAAAGGAAGGAGGGAAGAAGGGAAGGAGGGAAGGAAAGAAGGAGATATAGGTATGCAAAGAAAAGACCATGCTTCTTCCATGAGACATAGATTTCATAAAGTACAATTTCTGGGAAATCTCTTATTTAATCAACTCCAAAATGCAGTTTATCTAATATTATATTTGAATTGTTTAAATAAAAAGTAACAGTGGGCTGTTTTTTAAATCAAAAGGAGAATTCATTTTGTTTACTCAAATTGAAAGTTTTTCTACTATTGAAGTCTGAATAATATCAGGTATTTTGAGAAACTATATAACATTCTCTCCAAATCAATGGATTTTGATCCATAGGAAAACATTTCACTCAAAAGATTTTTATATAAACTTCTTTTGTTTAATAATACATATGCATTTACATACCTTTTGATTTCCTGGGTGAAAAGACCCCTTAAAAATCAAAACAAAAGTTAACTCAAAGGGATCCATTTCATTTGAGCTGAAGCCAGGGGAAGACAATAAAGCTGATGGTTACTTCACCAGGAACCATTAATCATTTAACAATGGTGAACCCTGGAGAACCTCACAGTGGACTTGGTCTGATGTTCAGCCTGGTTTCAAGGAGTTCAAAACACAACAAAGGAGCTGCTCCTCATGCCGAATGCGGTGTTCCCGGGCCAGCCGCCCCCACCACGTGGTCAGGTGGCCATGGTCACTGCAGACACAGCCTGCAGGGCTCGCCAGGGCACTGGGCGTGCAGCAAGACAAAGGGAGGATGTCTGAGATGTTTCCAAGCCACATGGACAGAAAAAATTCTGTGGGTATCCCCCCAATAACATAAACACGTCACAGTTTCCTCTTTTCCCACCTCACTTGAGCTAAAACTTGGTTTTAACATTTACAAAAATGGCCCCTTGCGTTCTATGTAGATTAGATTGGTCGGGGAGCTCATCTTGTGAGATGAGCTAAAGCTAATTTTCTAGATAGAAGGACTTTGCCTCATAAAAACAGACTGAAATAAATGAAAACTACTAACATCATACCTTATACAGAGGCAGAGGCAAAAGACAGCTAAAGGAAAAAACCTACTGTGATCAAGGAAAAAGAATACTAATGTGAAGAGAAGACAGAGCAAAATAAAAAAGATGCTGCATACAAACAAAAAACAAACACACTTGGAAATATTAAGAAAACTGAAAAACAATGGTAGAACAAAAGAAAAAGGATTGTGAAAAACAGGAAAAAATACATTAAAAGTGAGCTGTTTGGGTCATTTCATTTACTACAGTAAAAGTAAACATTCAATATACTAAAGAGTCATAGATACCACCACACAAAACATTATAAACATCAATGTGGACTTTATATTCAAAAGAGGAGAAGAAACCTATGATTCTAAGTTTCTGTTAGTTGAATGTTGAACAATAAGGGGAAAAGGACACTATATTTTTAAAGGTGATTTTTGCTAAGCAACTTCGTATTAGAGGATAATTGCTCACTATACTCAATGTTAGTTGAAATAAGTATTTCTTTGTATGTCCACTTGTTTTGATAGGTCTTATTCTGAGTACACTAGAATTCAGTTCCATTTAAAAAAGTGAGTAACATCATGAGGCCGTGACAACTCTTCTGCTAATAACCAGAAAGGGATAAAGCTGAATTAAAAGAAATGTACATAATGTGCTAACTGTGGGCTTTTGACTTTTAAAGTCTGCTAACTCACTTTTAAGGACAAGAGAAGGCTAGTTTCTTAATACACAGCCTTTCCAGACGTATCTTCACTCAAATTTTCAAATAAAAGATTAACTAGATAAAATGAAATCCTACAACCCACTAATTCCGACATCTGCACATTTCACTGCATTCCAGGCTCAAAATAAATGAATATAGCTAAAGAATCATTTGGAAACTTAGAAATAAATAAAAAATTAATTTTTCTTTGAATATACTTCTAACGAAGTCTAATATGTCTGAACATTTTTTCCTGCGATGTGCAAATTTTACAAGCTTTAACTTAATAAAATATATTATCTCTTATACATAAAGTTTGTTCTTACATCAACCCCTGCTATAACCCAGGATGTACCAAAACTCAGCATTATCATTTTTAAAATATATATATATATTGATTTCAGAGTAAAAGAGAAAGGGAGAAAGAGAAGCATCAATGTTGAGCCCTAGCCCTTTGGCTCAGTGTATATAGAACATCAGCTCACAAACTGTAGGGTCCCAGGTTCGATTTCACATATCTTGGTTGCAGGCTCGACCCCTGGCCCTGGTCAGGGCACATGTGAAAGGCAACCTATCGATGTGTCTCTTCACATCAATGTTTCTCTCCCTCTCTCTTTCTCTCCCTCTCCCCCTCCCTCACTACCTTCTACTCTCTCTAAAAATTAACGGAAAGATATCCTTGGGTAAGGATTTAAAAAAAGAAGAACAAGAATAAAGAAACATCAATGATGAGAGAGAATTATTGATTGGCTGCCTCCTGTATGCCCTTTACTGGGGATTGAGCCCACAACCTGGGCATGTGCCCTGACAGGTAATTAAACCATGTCTTCCTGGTCTATAGGTGGATGCTCAACCACTGAGCCATGCTAGGTGGGTTCGGTGGTATCATTTTAAATTCCATTCAATTAAAACAAAGTTCCCTGCCTCTTTAAAAGATACTTTTACACACTCTTGTGAACATATTGATTAAAAATATCTTCAAATACAAAGTTAAAAGAAAAAATGCCCTTCAGACAAAATATCTAAAAGACCACAATTTTTAATTGATGATAAATACCCATTTCTAAATGCTAATGTTTACCTTATATTTGCTTGCATTTTTGCCTCCAGTGCTTCAAAAAGTACTTACAGTGCACCCCTACAACATTCTCTGTGAATGAGGGTAGGGTTAACTGCCTTCCTTCTTCCCACTGAAAGATGGATAAGAACTCCAGGAGCCAGGGAGGTTAAGTGTAAAGCTCAATGTCACCTGCCAATAAGTAGCACTGTTCATTCTAGATCCATGGACCTTAATTTTATGTCAATAGATAATATATGTATTATTTTCCTCTATTTTTGATCACTGACAGATATAGAAGATCCTCGAACAATGTAGTTCTATTCATCACCGTTTCATCTTATGGTAGGAAATTAATTATTATTTTATAGCAATTAGCCTATGGTAAATTTTACATTGATTTCATTTTATGTTGTCTTGCTTAAAGTCACAGAACCAATTGATGACGTTAAGTGAAGTCTACAGTTATTCATTTTCCTAATGATAGAAGACAGCACAGAAATCACAAGCCTTAAAGTTTTTATCTACCTCATTCTTCTCTTCTTTCCAAACAGTTTTTCATCAGAAACGTTGCTTTTTTATTTTTTTAACATATTGATTTTTTTTACAGAGAGGAAGGGAGAGGAATAGAGAGTTAGAAACATCGATGAGAGAGAAACATCAATGAACTGCCCCTTAAGCACTCCCTACTGAGGATGTGCCCGCAACCAAGGTACATGCCCTTACCCGGAATCAAATCCAGGACCTTCAGTCCACAGGCCAACACTCTATCCACTGAACCAAACCAGTTAGGGCAGAAACAATGCTTTTTTAAAAAGTTGGATACATTATATAGGACTATAAAATACTAACACATGTCTTCACAAAAATGTTAAATGAAAGGAAGAGATAAGAAAGAGATGTGAGCTACAGAAACAGTCATGCTAAAATGTGCCAAGTGAAAAATAAATGACCTTCCATCTTGCAGACCAGACACTTGTGTAGTTTCTAAGTGCCTATAAATTATTTTTTTTAAGTTTCATTTTTAGACTGGCTGCTTTAAAAGAATATGAACAATAAAGGGCAAGTTTTCTAAATTAATTGTTTTAGCCAATGAAAATGCAATATATTCAGCTAAAATCAGCAATTGGTGATTAGGTTAAACAAAGTATTATATATACAAGATTATCCACATTGTAGTATACAGTATACAAATTTGAAAAGTTTTAACAATGTTAGGGAACACTAACACTTCTGAGTCAATCAGTATCCAGATTTCGTTACTGAGGATATCTCTTTTATAAAAGACTAGAGGCCCAGTGCACAAAATTTGTGCACTTAGGGGGAAGGGATCTCTCAGCCCAGACTGCATCCTCTCACAGTGTGGGAGCCCTCAGGGGATGTCTGACTGATGGATTAGGCCCACTTCCCTGTGGGAGCAGGCCTAAGCCATCAGTCAGCCATCATTAGTGCTGCCGCAGACGCAGGAGAGACTCTCACCACTACTGCTGCACTAGTCAGCTATGAGCCCGGCTTCTGACTAAGCAGCACTCCCCCTATGGGAGCACACTGACCACCAGGGACAGCTCCTGCATTGAGCATCTGCTCCCTGGTGGTCAGTTTGTGTCATAGCAACAGGTTGTTCTGCTGTTCAGTCGATTTGCATATTAGCCTTTTATTATAGAAGATATTTTTGCATTTTATAATTTCAGGGGCATAATAAATTAAACTGGATTTTATTGACAAATAAAACAGAGTGATTCTATAAATGAAGCAGATGATAGGCCTCATCAATTTTATTTAAAATATGTATATTCCTTAATTGTGTAATGCCTATTAAGTATGTGAAGTTTAAAGTGTTTTATTTTCATATACCTCCTTTATGAGTCCTATTACACTATTTACTACAGCTATTCCTAAAGTTAATTATTTATTAAGATTATGCAAGAGAAAGAATTTCATTCTTGAATGGGAAGAGAAACAAAGCTTTGGTCCTTAAGGAAATGATGCCATTTTATTTTCAGTGTTAGCTTGATAAATTCTCTTTATTATTATTAATTCCGAAGCTGATAATAACATCACAACATCATTTGGGACATGCAAAAATCTAATTAGTATAATTCACATTTAGAGTAACATGCAACTTAGTAACAGGAAATTTGAGAGTCAGAATATCTTACAATAAATGGATGACATGTCAGGTATCAAAGGAAGATATCTGATATGTACTTTTCTGACTATTTTAAATTTAATCTTTAAAATGAAAAATAGTTTCTTAATAAAGTATGTTATACTGTAATTCCTCTCATTTGTCCTCTATTACAAAAATAATAATTAAGAGCAATACAAATACTAGCATTCTCCATAATATTACTTGCATGTCATTCACCTAACTCATAAACAACTTCGGAATAACATTATTTAATTCATTCTACAGCATTCATTAACCTTTTTTATGTATAAGGTACCCTGGTAAATACTGCAGATTAAATTATGAAACACACACACACACACACACACACACACACACACTAGAAGCCCACTGAACGAAATTTGTGCAAGGGGCTCAGCCCTGACAGCATCAGCAGCTTGCCTTGGCCCTCAAAACCCTGGCCTTGTCTGGAAGGTCGTCTAGAAGGACGTCCAGAAGGACGTCCAGAAGGTCGTTTGGCTGTCCGGTCTAATTAACATATTACACTTTAATAGGTATATATTTTTTAATTGATTTCAGAGAGGGAGAGAGAGGATGAGAGAGATAAAAATATCAATGATGAGAGAGGATCACTGATTGGTTGCCTTCTGCATGCTCCTTACTGGGGATCGAGCCCACAATCCAGGCATGTGCCCTAACCTGGAATCAAACAGTGACCTCCTGGTTAATAGGTCAAAGCTCAACCACTGAGCCGTGCTGCCAGCTGGCTGAAACACTATTCTTACCCTCAAAGAGCTTTCTCTTTAGTAAAGGAGAAAATCAGAGATAAAAGCAAATGTGTGATAGGTATCACTATAATAGAAGCATATCTATCCTCTTACGCAAGCTTAAATGAAAGTGATCAACTCAGCTCATCAAATAACTAAATTGCATAAAGATATATATAAATGCTAGTTTAAAGTATACACCCCAAAGAATATCACACATATTGATAATAATCCTGCTTATTTTGACAGCAATAATTCTTTACAAAAAATTTACTCATGTTTCACCAGGGAATTAAACTTGAAAAGATGTTTCAAATGCTAGTCAAGATCTTTACAAAGATGTACTACTAATAAATATTAGTTAAGATCTTTGCAAGGCCCTGGCCAAGCAGCACAATTGGTTAGAGCCGTGGTAGGCAAACTGCGGCTCGCGAGCCACATGCGGCTCTTTGGCCCCTTGAGTGTGGCTCTTCCACAAAACACCACGTGCGGGCGCACACGTACAGTGCAATTGAAACTTCGTGGCCCATGCGCAGAAGTCGGTTTTCCTCTCAAAAGAAATTTCAATCGTTGCACTGTTGATATTTGGCTCTGTTGACTAATGAGTTTGCCGACAACTGAGTTAGAGCATTATCTGGATACCAAGGTTGCTAGTTCAATCCGGAGTCAAGCACATACAAGTGGAAGGAACCTAATTTATGATGACAATAGATGGTTTGACTTTGGGTGGCGGGCAAACAGTGCAATATACAGATCTTGTATCATAGAAATGTACACTTGAAATCTATATGATCCTATTAACCAGTCACCCCAATAAATTTAATAAAAATTTTTAAAATGAGTCAACCAATGAATGCATAAATTAGTGGAATAACAACATGATGTTTCTCTCTCTCTTTCCTTTCCTCTCTCTCTAAAAAAAAAAAATCAATAAAAAAATTTTTTCGCCAAAACTGGTTTGGCTCAGTGGATAGAGCGTTGGCCTATGGGCTGAAAGGTCCCAGGTTCGATTCTGGTCAGGGGCATGTACCTTGGCTGTGGGCACATCCCCAGTGGGGGGTGTGCAGGAGGCAGCTGATCGATGTCTCTCTCTCATCGATGCTTCTAACTTTCTATCCCTCTCCCTACCTCTCTGTAAAAAATTAATAAAATATATTAAAAAATTTTTTTCTTTTAAAGTTTTGCAGCCCAGCAGGCATGGCTCAGAGGCTGAGTGTTAACTATGAACCATGAGGTCATGCTTTAATTCCTGATCTTTGGGGCACATGCCCAGGTTTCGTGCTCGATCCCAAGTGTGGGGCATACAGAAGGCAGCTGATCGAGAATTCTCTGTCATCACTGATGTTTCTCTCTCTCTCTCTCTCTCTCTCTCTCTCTCTCTTCCTCTTTCTTTGCGCGCCTTCAGCCCCCCCCCCATTTTCTTCCTCTCTGAAACCAATAAAAAATATATTTTAAAAAATAAAAAATATTTGCATATATTAACTCATTCTGACCCCACAATAACCCTATGAAGTGTTTCTATTATCCCCATTTTACAGATGGGGAATCTGAGGTTAACTTGACGATGGTCACATAGACAACAAGAGGAAATGCTGGGACTTGAACTTACAGACTCTAATTCTAGAGGCCCCACTCTTAACCACTATATTAGACATCCTCTCTAAGGGGGTGGTGATGACAGAACAGCTAACACCAAGTGCTCTGTGACATGCATTCTTATTATCCTTACAGCAGCCCTTTAAGGAAAAGTCATCCTTCCCATTTACAGGAAAAAATCAGCAGAGGCCACATTTAAAAGTTGCCCAAGGTCAAACAGCTATCTAAGGATGGCAGCAAGATTCAAACTCAGGCAGCCTGGCTCCCATGCTCGAGGCCTCTCAATGATTCAGTCCTACACTCAGGCAAAAAGGCCACATGATAAATTTATTAAACAATTCAAAAAAGCTTTGTATAAGTCTTCCTGAAATACTTTGCAAGATTTGGGAGCATATGACAAGCATTTCCTCACGATAGCATTTACATTTGAGTCAACTTGACTACTTTAGGCTGATCTTAAACACATTTCTGCTCTTCAAAAATAAATCTTTCTATAGAAAATTGGCAGATTTTAGTACAGGTATAGTCTATTCTTTAAACTTAAATTTAGTAACAACTTATTCTGATTAGTCTGAAAGAGAAGGAGAGAATGAACTATTAAGAGGCCTTTCCTATATTTTAATATATCAAAGCACGTTTGGTTTGGCCTAATTTGAATCTTGTGGACAACATAGACCAGAACTTGATTCAAAAAGAGTAATAACATTTTAAATAGGCTGAATTCTCAAAAGTAACCTCAGAAGCTGATTCAGAGTAACTACACATAATTTTTACTTTTATCTCCAATTAAATACTAAAGATGCATATAGCAAGATTCTCATAAAGCATACATGGGCAAGTATGTATACTTCTGGGCTACCAACAATCAAGAAACCAAATTAATTTTTTACAAAACTCTGTAGCCTGGCATTGTTTAAGAGCAATCAAAAATACAACAGAGGATAGCAAAAGAAAAGGAAAAAAAAAACACTATTTTTATCCTTAACACACCCTACTGTGCCCAGTGCCTGAGAAATAAAAAATTCGGTGTTGTAATTTCTTGCTAGAAAAGAGGTGAACTGAAGATGCAGTATGAAGCTGGATTTTCATCTTACCTTGCTTTCCTCCAACAGGTTCAAAGACTTCATAACCTTTATTTTAATAGTGAATTCCTATTTTTTCCCAAAAGGAAACCTATAAAACTATTTTAAAATAAAAATAGTAAGCCCACACCACTAGGCAACCTGCCTTCCCCTTGCTCTCTATTATCACACATTCAAATCAGAAATACCTTTTGTCTTGCCTTTACTAAATAAAAGTTGAACTTTGATTTGGGGGGGAGGGGGAAATGTACCCGATTAGCCATTTTACACTTTTTTTTTGCAGGTCACAGAGTCTCTTAGATCACATTGCTGACTATTACAGCTCACGAAGCATCCCAAAGACAGAAAGCGTGCCATGACCGCTCGTTTTGCTAAGCGTTCTAATGCCCCGAGGGTGGAAGTCTGGCGATACCTAGAAACACAGCGGGGCTGAATAAGGGGGGGGGGGGGGCGAGAGCTGGGGAGGGAGGCGGTCTCCACCTCAATCCACGCCGGACCGGAGCCTTCTCCCCCCAAGGCGACCCCTGCCCTCCCCAGAGTGGACGGCTCCCACATTTCCCCATAGCTCCCCCCCGGATCCCGCACGGCACTCACCCTTCCGCGAAGAAGTCGCCACCGGGTCCAGCTCCGAGTCGGGTCGGGGTGGCAGCGAGGGAGGGGACGTCTGCGCGGGGGGCGGGGGGTGTCGGTGCGTCACTCGCGGGCAGGACGGTGAGTCCGAGCGGCGGCGGGAGCCCAGCGGAGCGGGGAAATCAAGTCACGGCCGAAAAAAGAGGAGAAACGTGGCGGGGGGCGGGGGGCGGGGGGGGTGGAGAGCCCCCTCTCTAAAATAAACTCTCGGCCCCCTGCAACCCGCTGCCCCAGAGAGGGAAATAAAACCGGGGGGGACTAGACCGATAAATCAATCTCTCAAACGACGGGGAGCAAGGAACAGACTTTAATGCCAAGGGGGAGACGGAGCGAGGGCTGGCGGGGAGGCAGAAGTCGCTTTGGGTCTATCCCATGCCTTTGCAGTCCCCCAGCAGAGGCGGAGGCTGGCCGAGGGGAAGTTGCAGCGGTTCCTGAGGAGGAGGTGGCGGAGGAGGAGGAGGAGGAGGAGGAGGTTACACCGTAACAAGTACAGACAGACAGCCATGGATCAGAGGGGCGCTGCGAGCAGGGGCGGCCGCGGCGGGGCGAGCGGCGGCGGCAGCACCGCCTGCTCAGCTCGCTCAAGACATTTAATTGGATTGATGGGTTGTGCAGTGACTCACAGACTTTACAGAGTCGTACAGCAGTCCCCGCCCCGCTGGCCGGGGGGATGCGGCGGGGACGGCGGGGAAAGGGGGTCGCGGTCGAGCCGGGAAGGGAGGCGGCGACTGAGAGGGCGAGGCGTTGGGGGGCGGGGAGCGGAGCGGAGCCACCCAATGGCGAAGCCCGCCGCTCCGACGGGCGTGAGCGTCGGCCAATGACCGCGCGGCTCGCTCGGGCGGCTGGCTTCGCCCCTAGCCCACTGAGTCTACTAAGGACACTGCCGCGATCGGGGCGGGGGAAGTGGAGTGGGGGGTGGGGAGAGTGGGTGGACGTTGGAGTGGGGGTGGAGAGAAAGAGGAGGCGCCGGAGACCCGCGGAGTCACTTCGCTCGCCTCGCTTCAGAAGTGCGCCTTCCGCCAATCCCAGGGCCGCTTGGGGGTGATGGACACCGGTATGTGACCAATTAGGAGGAGGAGATGCCCTTAGCGAGACCGAGGGGAGAAGTAGGCGGGCCAACCCCCTCCCCCTCCCTCCCGCCCCGTTGGGGTCAGTCACGCAAATAACAGTGTGAGGGCTGGGGCCGCGCGGGGGCCCGAGGGGGGGCAGGGTGCGCTGCTGGCGGCGTGACTGCGATCGCGGCAGGCTGTGGTGCCCACCCCGCGCCGGCGGGAGGCGGCGGCGGAGGCTGGCTCCTTCCTCAGCTTGCAGGCTGCGGTTGCTCCTCCTCAGCCTCTGCCGCGCGCAGCCTGGAGCCGCGAAGGCCAAACCCCACACCCGAGGAGCCACCACATTTGGAGTGAATCAGATCAAAACTTTGCCCACGTCCATGCAGCGCCTGCTCTCGGAGATAGCTCGGCGGGGCTGGGCTCTGGGCTCTGAGGCAGCTGGAAGCCAGAGACCGGAGGCTTGGCAATGGCAGTTGCGTCCTTGCTTGCCTGTTTTCTGGGGAAGTCAGGGTAGGGTGTGGACAGGTTGAAACAGCTCCTGAATACGGACCTTCTTCTTCTTTTTTTCTTTTTTATTTTTATTGTGTTTCCGGAAAAGGCACTCCTTAACCTGGCACGAGCGCAGCTGTATGGGCTTTGTTTTTTAAATGCATGTATGCACCTTGGCTCCCTCCCTTCCGCAACCTCTCTCCCGTTCTCCGCCCAGCCTCCTTCACCTGCTACCTGAAGGCAATGCTAGGGAGTGCTCACTATTAGATCTTCTCACTGCTCATTCCCAGGAACGATGGCTTTCTCGGTTTCTTGCCTACTGTCCAATAATCATTTTACAGGCCTTAATATAATGACCAATCAACCTGAATAGAAATGCCCACAAAAGCAGTTATACTTCTTTCCCACAAGGTGCATTTCTGCACCTTGACATTTACGACAGTTGCTTCCTATCCGAGGAAAGGAAAATCATATCTCATCCCTACAAAAAGAGGTTTTCAAACTATTTAGAAGGCCTATTGTCCATTTGCCACAGACAAGTCAACTAGAAAGACCTAGAGTCAACTTAGGGTCCTGAGGTGACCTAGATAATGTTTTCTTTCCCATAAAATTAAAACCTAATGTGGTCTGGAAGTCAGGGAACATGGATGTTTGCTCTGATCATAATGAAGTTTTCCTTGATTATTGTCATTTTTAGAGTATGATTCTTACCTTGAGCTGTAAAAGTGAGACAGCCTAACTCCTTTTACCTCTTCCCTTAATGATTTTAGCCCTACTCCATGATGTCTGCTGTAATCCTGAGTCCACCTAAGAAAATGAGCTGCCCTGCAAACTTTTGCAGTACCTAGCTTGTGCATGTGTTGCCCCTCAGTGTGTTGAAACGCCTTTGGAATTTGGCAGTGCAAGGAGGCCAGTGTCCTCACCCCAGGGCACAGTGATCCATGAAAGGTAGACAGAGCCCTCTTGCCAGGTCACCCTGTGATAATCTAGTGGCTAGTGGTTCGCAAACTCATTAATCAACAGAGCCAAATATCAACAGTACAATGATTGAAATTTCTTTTGAGAGCCAATTTTTTTTTTTAACTTAAACTTCTTCAAATGCCACTTCTTCAAAATAGACTCGCCCAGGCTGTGGTATTTACTGGAAGAGCCACACTCAAGGGGACAAAGAGCCACATGTGGCTCAAGAGTCGCAGTTTGCTAACCACAGATTTAGACAAACTAACTCCCTCAAATGGGGAAAATCATCTCCATTTCTAATGTGTGCTTTTGTACCACATTTAAGAATGTGCTAATGGGAGAAACTAAAATGGCAGCATAGGTGAACACCTAAGCTGCTGCCTCACACAATTTCAAAACTACAACTAAAAGACAGAACAGACATTATCCAGAACCACAGGAAAGCTGGCTGACTGAAAATTCTACAACTAAAAGGAAAGAAAGGGCTCACAAAGATTCAGAGGAGCTGCAAAGAGCTGAGGTATAGAGACATGCATGTGGAGAGAACGGGTGGTGGAGGGCCTGGCTGGCTTCCTCTTGTGGGAAGGAGACAGAAACTCCTGACTGTACTGAGTCCCAGTTCCAACTGCACTGAACCCCAGTTTCAGGCAAGACTCAAATAGGGGGAGTCTGGACTGTCAGAAAAAGCGAGTAGTGCACAGAAACTCAGGGGAGCTGCAAAAGGCAGAGGTCTGGAGGAGCGCACAGTAGTGCACACAAAAAGGACTGACGCCTTATTGTACTGCTGGCTTTCTCTAGTGGGAGGAAGAGAGAACCTCCTGACTGCGCTGAACTCCACTTCCGACTGCACTGAACCCCAGTTTCGGGCGACACCTTGGGGACCCAGACTCATATGGTTCCCCGGAGTGCATGGAAACTCAGGGAAGCCACAAAAGGCAGAGGTCTGGAGGCACACAAGCATGAGTACATGCACAGGGCTGTGGCAATTACTGAAGGACACTGAGACCCAGGAGCCATGTAGGGTAGGGCTGACAGAAGCCAAGGCTGTCTGCTCAGCCCTGAGACTCTGCCCCATCCAAGCCGAGCACAGAGGCTTTTGCAATTGTGCAAGTCTTATATCATAAGGCTGACTCCAGCACAGATGTTCTCCCAGCATAGACACAGCTGATCCTCACAACCAATTGGCTTGGAGGTCAATTCCCCCCAGTAATACCAGCAACAATCAAGACTCAACTATAACAAGACTATACACATAGTCCACAAAGGGGTGCACCAAGAGTGTCCACCTCAGGTAACTGGACCATATAGGACACCTAGCACACAAAGCTACTCTACCAACTCAGGGAAGTAGCAAAAATGTGGAAACAAAGAAACACATCACAAACAAAAGAAATGGAGGAAAACAAATGACTACATATAGAGTTCAAAACCACGGTTATAAAGTTTTTCAAGAATATCCTAGAAAAGATGGATAAATTTAGCGAGACCCTTGAGGAGATGAAAAAGGACCAACTAGAAATTAAACATACACTGATTGAAATTAAAAAAATATTATTATACAGAGACCTAACAGCAGACTCAAGGAACGGAAGAATCAAGTCAAAGATTTGAAATACAAAGAAGCAGAAAACTATCAACTGGAAAAGCAAAAAGAAAAAAGAATCCAAAAATTAAAAGATAGTGTAAGGAGCCTCTGGGACAACTTCATGCATATCAACATCAGAATTGTGGGGGTGCCAGAAGAAGAGAGAGAGCAAGATACTGAAAACCTACTTGAATAAATAATGACTGAAAACTTCCCTCACCTGGTGAAAGAAATAGACTTACAAGTTCAGGAAGCGCACAGAACCCCAAACAAAGGAATCCAAAGAGGACCACACCAAGATACATCATAATTAAAATACCAAGAGCAGCCGAAACCAGTTTGGCTCAGTGGATAGAGCATTGGTCTGTGGACTGAAAGATCCCAGGATTGATTCCGGTAAAGGGCATGTACCTTGGTTGCAGGCACATCCCCAGTAGGGGGCATGCAAGAGGCAGCTGATCCATGTTTCTCTCTCATCGATGTTTCTAACTATCTATTGCTCTTCCTTCATCTCTGTAAAAAAATCAATAAAATATATTTTTTAAAATAAAATACCAAGAGCAAAAGACAAAGAGAGAATATTAAAAGCAGCAGAGAAAAACCATTAGGTACCTACAAGGGAGCACCCATATGATTGTCAGCTTATTTCTCAACAGAAACTATGCAGGCCAGATGGGAGTGGCAAGAAATATTCAAAGTGATGAATAGCAAGAACCTACAACCAAGATTACTCTACCCAGCAAAGCTATCATTCAGAATTGATGGTCAGATAAAGAGCTTCATAGATAAGAAAAAACTAAAGGAGTTCATCAATACCAAACCAGTATTATATGAAAGGCTGAAAGGTAGTCTTTAAGAAGAGGAAGAAGAAGAAAAAGGTAAAGATAAAAATTGTGAACAACGAATATATATCTATCAACAAGTGAATCTAAAAATCAAGTGAATAAAAAATCTGATGGACAGAATAAACTGGTGAATATACTAGAATCAGGGTAATAGAAAGGGAGTAGACTGACAGTTCTCATGGGGAAAGAGGTGATGAAGGTGAGGGGAGAGACTGGACAAAAATCATGCACCTATGGATGAGGACAATGTGGGGGAGATGTAAGGGCAGAGGGTGGGGTGGGAGCCGGGTGGAGGGGAGCTACGTGGGGGAACAATTGTAATAATCTAAACAATAAAGATTTATTAAATTTAAAAAGAAAAAAGAAAACGTGAGGGAAGGGAAATTCACCTTTCCAGATATAAGACATATTATGTTATAGTAACAGGCATGTGGAATAAAATAGAGAACTCAGAAACAACCCATTTACCTATAAGAATTTGGTATGCAATAATGGCAACATCACACAAAATGTATGATGAAATCATGCTGAGATAATCAACCATTGCTGCAATAATAACATTATATAACAAATAATCCCAAAAGACCAGTACCTATAGCAGCCATTGTTTCTTCTCCTCCATGAGTTTGTATGTGAACTGAGATTTTGCTAATCTCACCTGGGCTCATCAAGACCTGACTGGGCTCAGCCAAGTTCAGCTGGCTTGGCTCCAGGACACAGGTAAAGTTCAGGTGTTCATCACATGTCTCTTTCTGGCAATGACAGAAGCAGAAAAAGTGAAGTCAAATCACTCAAACACATTTAAGGCCCCTGCTCCCATCACATCTTCTAACATTCCATTGGCCAAATAAGTCACATGGCCATGTCCAACCTCAATAGTGGAAGAACTGCAAAATAACATAGCAAAAGGCCTGGGTATATAAATCTATAGCAGAAAGGACATAAACGGTTAGGAATGATAATCCAATCTAACACAGATGTTTCTTAGATAATATTGGGAAAATTGGTTCATTGTGGAGAAAAAGTTGCATCCATAACTCACACGTTATGCAAAGGTATGAGCTCTCAGTGAATTTTAAAAAACCTAAAAGTCAAAGGGCAAATTATAAAGCCAAAAGAAATTGAAAGCAGAAGAATAGCTTTGGAATCCTAGGATAGGAAAATGCTTCTTAAGACTCTAAAAGCATAAACTATAAAACCAAAACAATAATAAACCATACTAAATCAAAATTAGAGTTTTTGTTCCACAGAGAACATCATAAATAAGATAAAATTGATAGATGGAGAGGCATTCCCAAAGGTTAAAACCAACAAGAGATTAATATCTAGAATATTCTAGGAATTCCTGCAAATAATGAGAAAAAACACACACACAAACAAACAACCCACAGGAAAAATAATAGAAAAATAGCCAAAGAATAGGCAAATTTACAGAAAAGAAACTAACAATGAAGAGATATACAGATAAAAGCATATTAATACAATAAGACACTTCTTTACAAGTATTAAATGAGCAAAAATGTGAAAGATGGTTAACACTCAGTGTTGGCTAGGCTGGGAATAAGCTATTGCTGTTAGAATTAAGTCTAGGTCATTTTGGAGTTTTCTTCTAGCATATATTTTCCTGATAGCCCAGCAGTTCCACTCCTAGGAATATATACCTCTAAGAAATTCTTGCACAAGCCCGTAACAGGACATAATTGAGGATACTCATCACAGCAGCATTTAAGATAGCCACATATTATATGCAAGCTTAGTACACATCACTTGTAAAATGGTAAATAAAACAGTGAATGCTCTGCAGTAACATGCAGCCGTTGGAAGTAATGCACTAAACGTACATCTTGCAACATGGATAAATCTTTAAAAGATGTTATAACGGAGAAAAAGGTAAGAAAGAAAACAAGATCACGTAAGTCCCAGGCCTTGGGATGTGTTTCATTATAGGATGCATCAATGTTTTTCATTTTTGCTCTTATCTGGGGCACTCAGAGGGGAGGATAAGGAAGGTGCTGTTAGGACTCACTTCTGATTCAAATATTTCCTTCCAGTTTTCACATGAAGTTGTGGCAGGCTTTCATGCAGGCCCTTCCCCCAAACCTCACACTTACTCCTTCTACAGACCCATAGCTTCTCCCACCATGGCGTGTTCTGTCACCTCCCTGCTTCCTCATACGTGTTAAATATACATTTATCTGGTTATAAGTTTCCTTCCCAGGCTGGGTGGGAGATGAGTGATGGCTCTTGAGGAGTGGGCTGCACAGTCAGAGATATAAAATGCAGTCTTGCCACTGTGCTACTCACACCTGCCTACATCCCCATTTCCAAGTGAGAAACACCCAAACATCTCTGGATTTTAGGAAGCTTTATTTCAAGACTGACCTAAAAATGTGTTTGCTTATGTATTTTTATATATCTTCTAGGGTGCTATCGGTGCTAATAATAACCATAAGGATAATATAACAATAATTGTAATATTAGCGTTGTGTCAATAAGCAGGAGACACTGAGGCCTTTTAAAGTTGACTGAAAGGGATGTGATGAAAAGAACATAACTAGCTATAGAGGCTTAGGACACGTATTAGAAATAGATCCCTGAAATCAAGGTTGATAAACAAGTAAAAGGAGTTACCAGGACGTTTGGAGATAGATAGATGAGTTAGGGAGCTTTCTAACCTAAAGACTGGAATAAATGCGATGGCTCTTGAAATTTCTCCCAGCCCTGTCTGGTTATGAATTTCTACCCAATTGTTTCCCACAAAGGTACACTGGAAATAGCCCCTGCTTGCATTATACTGTCTTAAAAGCCTGTCTGTACCCAAAGCATTCCTTAATGGCTCATTACTAGCATATGAAATTCTGACCCTTAGTAATGGCTATGATTTCATGGTCCTCAAACTCACATATGAAGGAGCTTGCCTGAGCCCAGGTAGGGAGCTCTGCAGGGTAGCAAATGAGGACCAGCTGCCCACACCCCTTCCTAGGAGACTGAAGAACAGCTGCAGGCTTCTCTCCAAATAGCTTTGGGTCCCTGGTTTCTGCAGAAGCCAGAATGTGAGCCTGCAAAGATAACTGTTCTCAGGATCACATATCTGATTATCCCATTTAAGGTCTGTAATGCTCATCACTAGCTCCCCAAATTGGAGCATTAATGTTAGCTTGCATCTATTACATAACACTAACCCTAAACGGTCTAATGATTTATTCATCTGTTGTTTCTGTAACTCCTAGGAGCTGTGTGATCCCATCATTCTGTATTTGTTGAACACTTACTTTCTGAGTCTTGGGAGATGTAAATGGAAAAGTAGATTGAGCCCAGATTATAGGACACCCTGGTTAAGGGTGTCAATTTATAGGTTAAGGAAGTAGGGAGCCTTTGAAAGTGTTTGAAAACTAGAATAGCATGATGAAAATAGTGTTTTAAATTTAATTGAGCAAAAATATTGGGAAAAGGACAAACAACTAGTAAGTCCTATTATAGGAAAGCCTCTCTGATAAGCGCAGGGGAAAGAGTCCTTGCCTTCCAATAATTTATAGTTGCTAGGTGTTGATCAGTGTCTGTTTTTAATATACGGGGTAGCATTTTGAGGCATTAGCCAGTGTAGTTTCCCTGAATTGCCTACACCTGAGTCCATTTCCTCAGACTATGTACATGCACAGAAGAGCTTTGGGAAGAAAAAAGGCTCAGCTCCTGACTTTCTGGTCTCCAAGCAGACTTGAAGAGCTCCCAGCAGAGACACTAGCTCTAGAGAAAGGCCCAAGTTTTCATAGGCTACAAGGCAACATGAAAGCATAGATCTGGAAGCACAATTTGTGGGGCCCAAAAAAAATGTTATTAAACGTATTAGGATATAGACATTTTTCCTTTCTTCTACAGTTTTTATACCAACTTGGGTTGGTTTTTAAAATCCGTTCTTTAATGTCATTAAGCAAAAATTGAAATTATTAGCCTGAGTTTTATTGTTCATTTTTGTATCGTGCAATACCAGTTTTAAATGCAAATATAACAACATGTAACTTCCCAGCAGAATCACTGAAATTATCCGATTTATATCTTGTAGCTTGGGCGTGCCTTGTGTTTTATTCTTATCCCGGTGGGACAATGACAATGCTGCACAAAACTAACTCAGTCGTTTTCCTTTTTCACTTCTTGATATGTGCATTCTACAAACATTCCTCCTGCACTTCCTGATGTCTAAGGAAGGGCTGAAAGGGAAAGGAACTATGGGGTGGCATGTACTTCCCTTTCCTTCTCTGTCTCCATTTTAGCATATGGTTGGCTAATACAGGGAAGTACCCAAAGTAAGAAAGGATATGAGAAGGTTCCTGGGCTGCTCATGTGTTTTAGAATGCCATTGCCCTTTTCCTGTGTTCAAACAAGTCCTGGTTTGAAGGAAAGCATGATCCCTCAGGGTTGTCAGCGGCCCCACTTAATCAAAGATGAAACACACATCTTGCTGAACTCCCAGGACCATGGGACATCCAGAATCCTGCGCTCATGGGGCAGCAGGAGTAGCAGAACTACATGGCACGCATATCCCTCTGCTCATGCTCCACTGTCCCACTGGATTTCACAATAAAACATAGATTCAGAAATAAAATCAAGACTTGAGACAGCACAGCAGCAGAGCGCCCTTCTGATTTCAGGTACTGTGCAGGGGACAGGGGACCCTATTTGAAAGCTGGATGAAGGGCCAGGGTGTCCTGCCGTGGAAAGTTAATCATGCTCTAAACTGGGGGTGGGAGGAAGAGCCGGAACTCTAAATACGAATGTGTCTCTGAGAAAGGGGGCTGCGCCTTGCTCTTCTGCCCACTCTTCCATCTCCCCATGGGGTCACACCCCAGAACCCACTGGGAGGTGGGCAGATATAAAAGGAGGAAAAACCTGACCCTCAGTTCCAAAGTTTTATGTCATCTGTTGAGAACTTCGAAATTTACAAAGAAAAAAAAATTAAACTTTATATCATCTTGCTGTCCAGAGAGAGCCACTATTAAAATGTCAGTCTATATGTGTACAAAATTTAGAAATGTATAATAATATATGGTGAACATTTCTCATGCCACTTCGTATGCTTCTAGAAAACAATTTTAAATGTAACTTGACTTTTTTTTTTGGTGAATATTTGGTAGGATTTTGCACAATGAATTCTAGAGGGAAGAATCTATCGGCAGGGAGCCTGGTCAGGAAGTAAATGCAAGAATTCAAGAGGGGATCTGGGCTGAAGGTTGCCAATGAGGAGAGAGAGAAGGCGCCTGGATGAGGCTCAAAATAGAATGTTGAGTGAAAAACGCAAGTCATCAAAGATTCCATCTATTTATAGTTCAAATGGCAGAGGAAACTAAACACGATGTTTTTCAGGAATACATACATAACCATTACAACTATACAGTAAAACATGATTCTGAAAAGTATTCCTGAGGCGAGGCCAGGGAGGTGAAGGTGCTTAGAAATGGGCACTCAGGAGCTTCTAAGGGACTTAGGGATGTTTTGTTTATTTTTAAACATATTTTTGTGGATTTCAGAGAGGAAGGGAGAGGGAAATAGAAATATCAGTGATGAGACAGAATCATTGATTGGCTGTCTCCTGCATGCTCCCCACTGGGGATCAAGCCTGCAACCTGGACAGGTGTGACCTCCTGGTTCATAGGTTGATGGCTCAACCACTGAGTCACATGATGTTCTATATCTTTTTTTTTTTTTTTTACAGAGAGAAAGGGAGAGGGAGAGATAGTTAGAAACACTAATGAGAGAGAAATACCGATCAGCTGCCTCCTGCACACCCCCCACTGGGGATGTGCCTGCAACCAAGGTACATGCTGTTGACCGAAATCTAACCTGGGACCTTTCAGTCCGCAGGCCAACGTTCTATCCACTGAACCAAACAGGCTAGGGCGATGTTCTATTTCTTAAGCCTGGTTGTAGATGCATGGGTGTTCAGTTTATTATTTTTTTAATATGGTATGCTTTCATGTTATATATTCTTTTGTATAATGATATAGGCCAGTATATCTTAAGCCAATTGCAAAAGATCAGGTTTTCCCCAACCTCACTCTTCTCTGTCCTGAGGCTTTGCCCGACAGGTTATACAAACTGGGCTCTTCCCCTAAGCATCCCCTCCTTCCCCAACGGCTTCACTATGTGCATAATTTAATCTTGTTCTTAAGTAGCTGTCTGGAGTATATTTATCTGAAAGTGTCATTTCTGAGCTGAGAGCAGCAGCAATGCAAGCATACACCAGAATGTGGATACTCAGACACACGGATATACAAAGGTCTAATCATGCAGGGATGAGCAGGGCCACCAGATGGAAAAGCTTTCTGCTCTGAAAGTGGCCACCTTGCAGCAGGAGTAGCAGGTGCATGTCATGCTTTTCCAGCTTCCGGGGTAGTCACTCCAAACCAAATCTAAGATGTTGAAGGGAGAAGTAGTGGGCAAGTGCCTCACAGAGTCCTCTTTATGGTGTGGCAAGATCATCAAAGACAATTACATGGGGACCTCTCCTCTCTTGTAGTAGACATGCCACAGAAGATACTTTCAGCAGGCCCACAAACCATTTCTATTCCCAATAGTATACACATCGTTTATTCTAAAATGCATATTGCATGTATCACTGACACCTAAAAGCCGTGATTAGTGTTTAGAGCTAAGCTAAGCTAAAGTAGAGAGCAAAGTTAGCTTAGATTAATGTTTCTTAAAAACTCTCTATGAATGATAGTGTTCCTGGCACTATAGTATTATGAAAAGTGGTTCCTATGAACCCAAACACAACATGTCATATTGGAGACCATTGCAAACCTCTCTTTCCAATAGTAATTCTATTTTGAGTACTTTTTATCTGCCAGGCTCTCCATACATTAGCCCATACATCCGTAAACTCCTACCATTTCTGTTTGTTCACAGATATCCTTCCTCCTTGTCTTCATTATCTTCTTCATCACATGGCATTGGTTGCGGAGTCCTCAAAAGAAACCACCTGGGCAACATCAATCCTACACTCATTCCTCTGTTATGCTGAAGTATAACAACATACACTTACATGAGTGTAAAGAAATACCTACATCATTCTGCAGTATGTAAGTGTATCAAATTAACACATTGTATACCTTAAACTCATATAATGCTATATGACTTCTCAATAAAGCTGAAAAAGAAACCTACAATGGAAATGAAAATATAAATAATTTGGTATCACCCCCTAGTGCACACTCCTTGTCTACCCCTGCTTCTGCTGTAGTTTTTTCCACTTTGAAATGGAGGCAGAAGTACTCTGAGCACACTGCAATATTTTGAAATCTACTCACTTGATCTTTACATAGAAAGTCATTGTAGGTAATATGAATTCTGATAAACAATATTATAAGTGATAGGTTGGTGCAAAAATAAAATGGATGAGTTATAAGTCTCTACATAATTATTTTATAATAGGTACCCAATTGACCTTTAACTCTGCCACTACTCCCATTCATAACATATCACAAGCACAGAGGACAAAAATCAACAACAGAGTGCCATCTTTAAAAATTATGATAATAAAGTTCTAGCACCAATGAGCAAAGCATTTCTATGATGATGCATAGATCAGGTAGAGCAAGGTTAAAAGAATGCTGAGGATAAAAGCTTAGCTTAGTTTTGTTTTGTTTCATCACAGTAAAATTCTCTAAAATGACAATAATCCCAAACATAGAACTTCCATAAATGAGAGAGCTATCATATGTGAATAAATTTAGAAAGAAATTTAAAGGTATTTTTAATTTAAAATATTTTAATAGATGATGAATGCTATTTGAAAAAAATTCAAAGATACAAGAGGATACATAATAGAAAATAAGTTCTTGTCCCATCCCAGCTTCCCAGTTACCTCCCAGGAGGAAAACATTATTACCAGTTTTGTAAATATTCATATATATACATACACACACACACACACACACACACACATATACACACACATAAAACTTAATATATAGTATATTTATTTTATAATATCAATTATAGTGTTTTATAATATTTATGCATCTTTCTTTATTCACTACCTTAATCTTGTTCAAGATTAGGCCAGCCAGCATTGCTCAGTGAG
This sequence comes from Lasiurus cinereus, assembly GCA_011751065.1. Lineage (NCBI taxonomy): Eukaryota > Metazoa > Chordata > Mammalia > Chiroptera > Vespertilionidae > Lasiurus > Lasiurus cinereus. The sequence continues at coordinate 32,246,733 of JAAGEH010000041.1, read as the reverse complement.
TATCGACCTATGAACCATGAGGTCACAGTTGGATTCCAGCTTGGTCGGGTCCCCCAGTATGGAAAGTGCAGGAAGCAGCCAATCAATGATTCTATCTCATTACTCCTGTTTCTCTCTCTCTCTCTCTCTCTCTCTCTCTCTCTCTCTCTCTCTCTCTCTCCCCCCTCTCCTTTTCTCTCTAAAATCAATAAATATGTGTTGTTGTTTTTTTAAAAAAGACTGTTCATCATATAGACATACGATAACTGTGGAACATTTATATTGTTTTTAACCTTTTGTTAGTACAAACACTGTGACAACCAATGACTTCACGTGTGTAATGTAACTGATAAACTCCCAAGAGAGAAATTGCTGAGTCCAAGGGCATGTGCATTGAAAACTGTGATGGTGCCCTAGCCAGTTTTGGCTCAGTGGATAGAGTGTTGGCCTGTGGACTGAAGGGTCTCAGGTTCCATTCTAGTCAAGGACAAGTACCTCTATTTCAAGCTCAATCCCCACCTGGTCAGGAGTACATGTAGGAGGCAACCAGTAGAAGTGTCTCCTTCAAAACAATGTTTCTCTCTCTCTCTCTCTCTCTCTCTCTCTCTCTCTCTCTCTCTCTCTCTCTCTCTCCTTCTCTCTCTCGCCACCCTTCCTCTCTTTTAAAGGAAAAAATTTAATAAAAATGTGATGGCTATTTCCAAATTGTCTTTCATGGGGATCCCAGCATCAAATGGGTATTTTTTAATGCAATATAACAATTGCTATTGTGGTTGTTCTTTAACTTTATTAAGTACTAGGGCATAGCACTCACCACAGTAAAATCATGTCATAATACTATTATTACAACACCCCTCACTTTATAGGCCAGATGTTAGCAAGAATGTCATATTAGATATTACCCTGTCTGCCTCTTGTGGTCTTAGAATTACCTGCATGGTGACCAATCTGTGGCTTAGCGAGGCTTTCAAAAAACAGGCCTACACAAAGCCCAAAAGATTTGTAGGGCAGTGAAAATGCTTTGGAAGATATTATAAAGATGAACATATATTATTAAACGTTTGTCCAAACTTATAGACTGCACATACCAATAGTGAACACTTAAGTAAGCCATAGACTTTGAATGATTATGATGTGCCAGTATAGGCTCATCCTTGTTTTTTTTTGTTTGTTTGTTTTTAAAAGGTACCATTTTGGTGAATGATGTTGATAATGGGGGAGGCTATGCATGTGTGAGGGCAGAGGGTATATGGGAAATCTCTGTACATCCCTCTCAATTTCGTTGTAAACTCAAACTTGCTCTTAAAGATAAAGTCTTTTTTTTAAAAGGCCTATATCTACACATGCATATCCTTTTTCTTAATAAATCTAAAGGACAGTACTTCTTTGATCGACTCTGGAGTTTATAAAGTGAAACTGAATAGAAACCAAGATGAAAGATAGTCATCAAGGCTACCTCTTTAGCATTGACTAAGTTATGAGAAATAAATTACAGTTTTGAAAAAATTCCCTGTTTTAATTACTGCAAATGTTAACGTGACTAGGTAAAGAATTACTTTTAATCACCTATAATTACATGGATAGTGTACATCTCAAAGCACAAAGTCGTAGCCAAAAGCCACAATTTAAAAAAAAAAAGCCCCAAGACAAACTTTGCTTTTGTTTGAAATGTGCTGTATTTTCCCTTTATATGCTCTCTCTCTCTCTCCCTAATATGTACGGTTAGAATTGCTGGCTTTTAGCAAATACAGAAAGCCAGCTAAAAACATCTTTCCCCCCGAATTCAGTGGGTTTGCTTTCTTACCCAGTTTGAGCAAATTCTGGGCGAATGTTTCATGAACTCACAAGAGACGTAAGAATGTATCTGACACGTTTAGGAGATGTAAACTAAAGCCGTGTAAGTTTCTAAGCTTTAGAAAATTGGGGGATTCCCTGTGCCGCAGAGAGCGCCCAGGCCGGCAATTACTCGTTAAGGAAAACACACAGCAGAACTCCCCCTCATCCCTGAGTTTAGGCTCTTCCGTGCTAGTAGGTAGGGTGTTTCGTCCCCTCCTTCACGAAGGAGGGAAGGAGAGCGAGGGCGAGCTCGGTCTGCGGTCGGAGGAGTGTCTATAAATAGAAGGTGAAGTGTTCTAATACGGGGGGGCGGGGGGCGGAGAGGGGGTGCGTCACGGCGTCCCTGCCCGGAGCGGCCAGCGCCGGGGCGGCTGCGGGAGCCACCGCCAGTCCCCGGGACGCCGGCCCCGGCCCGGCCCGGCCCCGCTTTCTCCCGGGAGCTAGAGACCTGCGGGAAGGACAGCCTGGGGCGGGTGGAGGCCCCCGACGACCCCCACATTACCCCAGCCCCAGGCTGGATCAGAGCCACTCTCGGGCGCACGGTCGCCGGCGGGGAGGCGGGGCGCCCTGGACTCAGGCGCCCCTGCTCGGGTGGCAGCCGGGCGCCGCCGCGGTCCTCCTCCCGGCCGCTTCCCCCTCCCCGCCTCCCCGCCTCCCGCCTCCCCTCCTCCCCGCCGGCCCGCCTCCCCTCCTCCCCTCCTCCCCGCCGGCCCGCCTCCCCGCCTGCCCGCCTGCCCGCCTCCCAGTCCCGCCGCCTGCCCGCCTCCCAGTCCCGCCGCCTGCCCGCCTGCCCGCCTGCCCGCCTCCCCGCCTGCCCGCCTCCTCGCCTGCCCGCCTGCCCGCCTGCCCGCCTCCCAGTCCCGCCGCCTGCCCGCCTCCCAGTCCCGCCGCCTGCCCGCCTGCCCGCCGGCAGCGAGAGAACAATAACCCGAGCGGACAATGCGAGGGGAGTCCGAGGGGGCGGCCCGGGCGCCCCGCGCGCGGCAGGGGGCCACGTGGAAGATGATTTAGGTCTTTGGAAACCTGAAATCTCAAAGGGTCTGCCCAGGCCCGGGCAGGATTTCCTGCAGTCTAGATAGAACATCAGCAGTTGGTTAAAAGGCGCGCAGCGTGTGTATTTGGGTTCTTTTCTCTTTCGGATTTGAATCTCCGCAGTCACTTGTGGAATTTCCACAGGCCTGCCTTTTTGTCAACAGATCGCTCTGGGATTCCCCACCCAGCCTCCCGCCTTGGCCTGTTCTTCCAGCTCGACCCGGTCCAATCTCCATCGAGAGTCATCCTCCCTCCCCCTCCCTTCTCTTCCACACGCACAATTTTGTTCCCTTTGCACTTTCTCCAATGCGTGCATGTCCTGAAATTTTCTCCCTTCTAATTGGCGCCTGCGTGGGGTTCCCCTCTCCTTGCCTATGTGTTCATTTTATTTCAATCTCTTTCATAATCCCCCCCCCCTCAATTCCTTTGTTTTCTTTCACAGACAAGTATATTTGCTTGATTTTTTTTTTCTCCCACTAGTGAAGGCTGTTTCACCTTAAGGACTCAAGGGTTCCTGGGGGAACACCAAGAGGATTTCATTGCATTTAAAAAAAATTATTTATTGTTGAAAGTATTACATATGTCTCCTTTTTCCCCCTTTGACCTCTCCCTGGCCACTCCCACCCCCAGCACGTGCCTCAACCCCCTACTGTCTGTGTCCAGGGGTTATGCTTATATGCATGCATACAAGTTCTTTAGTTGATCTCTCATCCTCACCCCCTCCCAATCCTCTCCTGCTTTCCCTTTCATTGCATTTTATCTCGGGAAACTGTCAGACAATTCCACGTCCACAGAGTCTGGGCTAGCCAGAAGTTTTATACTTTATATGTATGTCAGACCATCCTAGCTGAAGAAATCCCAAAGCTCTGTAGTATCTTGGGTGCTGGACTGCTTGCTTACAATAAAAAGGCATGCAGGAAAAGAGGGGTGGGAGGGCATTTTGAAGTTAGGTCTCTGAATATGGATCTTACATTTATTTTAAAGCAATTTTTAAAAAATATTTTTTATTGATTTTTTACAGAGAGGAAGGGAGAGGGATAGAGAGTTAGAAACATCGATTGGAGAGAGACATCGATCAGCCACCTCCTGCACCTCCCCCCCCCACACACACACACACTGGGGACGTGCCCGCAACTAGGATACATGCCCTTGACCAGAATCGAACCTGGGACCCTTCGGTCCGCAGGCTGACGCTCTATCCAATGAGCCAAACCGGCTTCAGCTAAAGCAATTTTTAAAAAAATATATATTTTATTCATTTTTTACAGAGAAGAAGAGAGATAGAGAATTAGATACATTCATGAGAGAGAAACATCGGTCAGTTGCCTCCTGCACGCACACCTCCTGGGGATGTGCCCGAAACCAAGGTACATGCCCCTGACTAGAATCGAACCTGAGGACCCCTCAGTCCGCAGGCCGATGCTCTATCCACTGAAACAAACCCATCAGGGCTTAAAGCAAATTTTTGAGTTTACAGTATTTGAAAGTCAGGGCATTGGCATCCTTCAGTCACCCATGAAGTGCCAAATCCTTGGTCATTTTCTTGCATTTGTTCCCATCTGTGGAATGAATATCTCACCACTTGGTTCTTTCCTCTGAGACTGGTCTGGAGTACAAAGTACAACCCTTTATCAGAAATAACTCTTAGACTTGGGACCGGAAGGAAGACAGGAAAGGAAAGAAAGAAACCAGTCAAAAGAATGGTTAAAATTTTGTCAAAAGGCAAAACTTTTGTGGCCAAAAAGTTTGGAGGTGAAAATGAATGTGAGTGGCTATATGTGAGGTAGGAGTGGGGGTGGCACAATCATTACACATTTCCAGGAGGCCTTTGCTTTACTAGGGCTGACCCTCAGGTTGGGTGGGGCCTGAACATAGCACAAATCACATTTCTAGGCAGGTGACATTGGAAATAAACTTGGTGCAGCCTTGACAGAGAAAAAGCCGTCAGCGTCCAGAGGAGAGGAAGAGGCCCTGAAGGAGGAGGGGGGAATGGAGGGTAACTTGCCTTATCAGCAGCAGCTGTGGATTGGGGGGCTCTCCTCCATCCTACCACCACTTCTGCCTGCCCGAGTTACTAAACCTACTTTCTTCCAGCCAGGGCCTCGACTGAAGGTAGATCAAGAGCAAGCTACAGATCATGAGTGATCCTATTTGCATATACCATGCTCACATCCTTCAAAAATTTATTAAGGATTTTGGGGCCCAAAGGTCGGGCCCAACCAACAGGGTTAAGACTCAAAAATAATATCATTTATTGCCATTTATTTTATGCTAGGGACTCTGCTATGACCTTTAACACTGTATCTCATTTAATCTTCACAACAAGACTCTGAGGCAGATACTACTACTCTCATTTTACACATCAGAAAACCAATGCACAGAGTAGTGGCTAAGAGCTTATTTGCCCAAGGTCACAGGTTAGTGAGAGGTAGACCAGGAAGGACTCAAGCCCTACTCTAGTTTCAAAACCTAGTTTATAATCCCCTTTCAGCAAGGGGAGGAGATAAAGGCTGTCTTCAGCTATGAGGACCTGAGAATTCATCCTGAGATGCGGGAGACATAGGGTATCTATCTCTGCACAGAGTCACTATGACAGTCACCTTTGTCTCTTAGGAAATTGATTCTGGTCCTTCTAAGGAAAACCTGTCAACCTGAAAGCACAAGGCTTCCTTGAGAGGACAAACACTGCGCCCTAAACCTTGCCATCAAGGTTGGGGAACACACCTCCACCTATTGGGGACAGAAGGCTTGGCTCTTTACAACAGCAAGATGGCACAGCCATTTTCAGGAACAGCCCTAGCAGCAGCATCTGTAGACAGGGATGAGGCAGGCCCTGAGTAGGGGCACAGTGGTCAAAGAGAAGGTTGCAGTGGGAGGGGCCTTGATTAGAGACAGGATATCAACAGAGATGAGCCAACTCTAGGCCAGCTGGCACCAGAATAGTCCCAGACACGAACAGGGCTTAGTGTAGATAGCCACAAGCTGGAAGTGCTTGTCTAGGAGGGCGAAAATTAATCTTTTAAGAGCAAAGGCTCTGGGGCCAGACTTAGTGGGTTCAAATCCTGCCTTCATCCTTTCCCAATACTATGACTTTAGACAAGTAAATGAACGCATGCCAAAACCGGTTTGGCTCAGTGGATAGAGCGTCGGCCTGTGGACTGAAAGGTTCCAGGTTCGATTCCGGTCAGGGGCATGTATCTTGGTTGCGGGCACATCCCCAATAGGGGGCATGCAGGAGGTGGCTGATCGATGTCTTTCTCTCATCGATGTTTCTTACTCTCTATTCCTCTCCCTTCCTCTCTGTAAAAAATCAATAAAATAAAATTAAAAAAAAAAAAGTAAATGAACTCCCCTGTGCCTCTGCTTTCTTTTCTGAAAAAAGAATGGGGATGAAAATACTATAATGCTTCTCCCAGAGAGCTGTTGTAGGGTTAAAGGAGAGAATGTATACAAAGCACTTAGAACAGTCCCTGGCATGTTGTAAGTCTTTTCTCAGAGTAAGCTGTTATGATAATCATCCAACTTGACACAGGGCGAACTCCTTGGAACTGGCAGGGGAGGAAGACAACAGGGGATTTCAACTTCAGGTATGCATTCCTCCAATGCACACCTTGAGTAAGTCACTTAATTTCTCTGAGCCTAAATTTCCATATCTATAAAATGAGTAGGAGTGGGTTTTGTGTTTATTTTTGGGGGGAGGGGGTGGCGCAGGGAGAGGAGTCTTCCCATCATCTCCCCCTTTCTTCTGGGACCTGTTTCTCTCCCATTCGCCTACTATTGAGACTTCCATTTTCTTACATGATGCCACCTCCCTGGCCATAATTGACATGTGACCCAAGCTGGGCCAATCAGAGTGCTTCCGAGAGATTTTTATTTTTGTGTTTTGAAACTGGGAAAAGATAGTTAGCAACTCTGGGTAGAATAGATGGAGCAGGACTCAAGATCACTTGGCAGTCCTATTTCTACCAGGTGAAGTCTAAGAAGGTTGCAAACAGTGAAAAGCAGTGATAAGAGACCAATCATTCTGGCGGCATTGGATCGGGTATCTCTGAGACCCATGTGTATCCTGCCTTGAATGCCGTTAAATGAGACACTCAGATTAATTCCAGTGATTCTCCTCTTCCTCAAAACTGGTTCAAGTTTGTTTTCTTGAATCACTTGCAACCACCAAATCCCTGATTATGCAGATCAGTTTATTTATTAACCCCCACCCCTTTAACTCTAAATGACTATGCTTTTATACAAGAAATAAATTAATGGTGTTCAAGAAAGGCTATGTCTCTGAACCTTGGGTTGCTGTGTAAAATAATCAAAGCCTTTTTAAAAAAGGGAGAACCCTCATTAAACTTACTTAAAAGTGCAGAATAGGTTCGAGACTATTTATAGCTTTTTATTATATTTAAATGAAAGAAAGAAATAGGTCAAGAGCTGGTGTTTTGGTGAACTGTGAGGAAATCAGCCATTAAATTATAAAGAATTGATTTCAAAACTGTTGACTTGGTGACCCGGTTTTGAAATTGAATCCTTTTTTTTTCTATACCCCGTATAACACAAGAGGGAAATTAGTTAACTTTGGCTTGATGAAGACCAAGAATTTAGAAAGACTTGGTCACAGTGTGGCTATTTTAGCCGAAATTTCCTAGTCTGTCTACACTACCTTGTTAGCATTGAGTAAGTGAAATCTTTTCTTTCTACTCTACCCATCCATCAGTCTGTGTATTATTAAAAATAACTTATATTTTAACTTTCAACAAATAAATATTTTTATATTGGCTTCTTGATCATTAATATTTCAATATAGAAAATTTTTTACTTTTGCCCATAGTAAAATAACTCAGGAATGTCTGGTAACAATAAATCTTTCTATTTATAATGACTTCTCAATATTAACTTTAAAAAGAATGCCTAGCCAAAACCGGTTTGGCGTCGGCCTGCAGACTGAAAGGTCCTGGGTTTGATTCCGGTCAAGGGCACGTACCTTGGTTGCAGGCACATCCCCAGTGGGGAGCGTGCAGGAGGTAGCTGTTGGATGTTTCTTTCTCATCGATGTTTCTAACTCTCTGTCCCTCTCCCTTCCTCTCTGTGAAAATTAATAAAAAATATATTTAAAAAAAATGCCTATATGTCTATTCTTATATCTGTAATGATATTTTAGTCTTCTCATTCTACTGTAGTTAATTCTGGATAATTAATAGTACGAGAGATGGTGCTTTCATAGTGCTAATTGAAATCAATAGAAAATTATTTTTAAGATCTCATTTTTTGCTAATATTGTCATTTTAATCTCCCCAGAAAAAAATTTTTTAAACTAGAGCTCATATGTATAGTAGTAAACCTATTTTGACTTTTACAGACTCTCTTTACCCACTTTTATTATTATTATTATTTTTAAATTAAATATATTTTTATTGATTTCAGAGAGGGAGAGATAGAGAAACATCAATGATGAGGGAGAATCACTGATCTGTTGCCTCCTGCACACCCCACAATGGGGACTGAGCCCACAACTCGGGCATATGCCCTGACTGGGAATTGAACCCTGACCTCCTGGTTCATAGCTTGACATTCAACCACTGAGCCACGCCCACTGAGCCCACTTTTATTTTTTTAGTTGAAGACCTTCCAAAATGTAAAGCGAGAAATGAGAAGAGGTAAGGAGACTGGAGCTTGTACAAACCACTACTGATATTAATACATTTGAATAACAAAGCATTGGTTATAGACCCAGAATAGCATGGCACCTAATGACTGGGCCTGACTCCTGAGGTCAACAGGAGCCCAGCTGTCACTGTCACCCCTAGTGAAAGGTCCGAGCCACGTATCTGGAGTGATTTTCACTTTATTCCTACTTACTAACCTTTCCTGTTGGGGAACTCTGAACGCATGGCCCACTGAATTGGGCGATGCAGTGCACAGTCTAACCCATATACACTACAACCCTGTTGTCCTTTTTTTTTTTGTCCCTTGCCCTTTCCCACTTTACACTCCTACTCAGGCGCCTCCTTGCCTGCCCTCCTGTCCACCTAGTCTTGACTACAAAATATCCTGCCTTAGTTGACTATTTCCTTCCTGATATCTTGATACCACCTCATTATAATTAGAGGGCTACTGATGGCCAGTTTCCTAGGAGAAGAGGGTAGGTGGAGTCTGTGCAGGGAGTGCTGCTGGACATGTGACTTGATCTTGGCTTTTAATCTTCTTTCACTCTGATTATTGTGTGAGGCCAATCAGTCGTGCCTGTTCTGGGTACAGTTCCTGTTTTGGCAGGGGCCAATTTGGTTAACTCTCAGTTCCCTTTATCCACCTTTCCTCCTCACACAGCTGGAGAGAAATACCTAGCTCTCCCTGTCAGAAATATACTTAATAGAAGACATGAAACAACTATAGACATCAATAGAGTTATACACCTTCACTTTATAGATATGTATTTAGTAGAGGAATGTGGAGCAATAGTGGCTCTATTGAATTTGGTTCAAGCCAAGCATCAGAAGGCTAACTGAACAGCAATAAATTAACACAGTGATGAGCTGCAAACCTTGCACAGGTGGATGGATTCAGAACAGTGTGTAAAATGTATTTTTTGTTACATCTGATCACTACAACCTTAGTCAATGAACATTGCCACTTGGCATAGACCTCTGAACAACTTGCTGGAAATATGTTAAATACTAAAAAAGTTACATCTAATATTACCATATGGATATCCAGGTTAGTAAACTGATGATACCACAGTGGGAAGTGTATATAATGTTATTGTTAGTGGCAGACTTTGCTTTGTAATCACTGTTCATTTCTTTAGTTCTGCTTTGAATCTTTGAATCTCTTCAACTGCACAACTAAATTATCAGGAATTTGAAGGTGTTACATGAGCACAAAGACAGTGAATTATTAGAACTGTGATTGATCATATGGTATGAACTAAGAACATGTAAGGTCAAGAAAAATAACATTAAGGAGACACCAAGGTGGCTGCATAGGTGAACACCTAAACTGCTGCCATGCACAACAATTTCAAAACTACAACTGAAAGAACAGACATCATACAGAACCACAGGAAATTTTACAACTAGAAGGAAAGAGAGGGGCTCACAGAGACTCAAAGGAATGGCAAAAGCTGAGGTACAGAGATACGTGCATAGAGAGGATGGGCATCGGAGTGCCTGGTTGGTTTCCTCTAGCGCAGCGGTTCTCAACCTGTGGGTCGTGACCCCTTTGGGGGTCGAACAACCCTTTCACAGTGGTCGCCTAAGACCCTCAGAAAACACAGATATTTACATCACGATTCATAACAGTAGCAAAATTACAATTATAAAGTAGCAATGAAAATAATTTCATGGTTGGGGGTCACCACAACATGAGGAACTGTATGCAAGGGTCGCAGCCTTAGGAAGGTTGAGAACCACTGCTCTAGCGGGAGGGAGAAGGAAACTTCCAATTGCACTGAACCCCAGTTTCAGGCAAGACTTATAAGGGGGGAGTTTGGATTGTTGTGAAAAGGGAGAAGAGCACAGAAACTTAGGGGAGTCACGAAAGGCAGAGGTCTGGAGGCGCATAAGCATGAATGCGCACATAGAGGGCCAACTGTTGATTGTGCTGCTGGCTTTCTCTAGCAGGAGGAAGACAGAACCTCCCATCTGTGCTGAAATCCAGCTCTGACTGCACTGAACCCCAATTTCAGGCAACACCCTGGGGACCCAGACTCATATGGTCCCCAGAGCACCTGGAAACTCAGGGGAGCCAGAAAGGCAGAGGTCTGGAGGTGAGCCAGTGCACAGAGAGGGCTGCAGTGATTGCCAAGTGACACTGAGACCCAGGAGTCGAGTAGGGCGGAGTTGACAGAAAGCCAAGGCTGTCTGCTCAGCCCTGAGACTCTGCCCCATCCAAGCTGAGCACAGAGGCTTTTGCAATTGTGCAAGTCTTGTATCATAAGGCTGACTCCTAGGGTAGACACAGCTGATCCTCACAACCAGTTGGCTTGGAGGTCAATTCCTCCCAGTGATACCAACAATAATCAAGACTTAACTACAACAAGGCTGTACACACACAGTCCACAAAGGGGTGCACCAAGAGTGTCCACCTCAGGTAAGTGGGGAGGTGGAAATACTGGTCCATATAGGACACCTAGCACACAAAGCTACTCTACCAACTCATGGAAGCAGCAAAAATGCGGAAACAGAGAAACAGAATCACAAACAAAAGAAATGGAGGAAAATAAATGACTGGATATAGAGTTCAAAACCACGGTTATAAGGTTTTTCAAGAATTTCCTAGAAAAGATAGATAAATTTAGTGAGAGCCAAGAGGAGATGAAAAAGGACTAATTAGCGATGAAAAAGGATCAACTAGAAATTAAACATACACTGACTGAAATAAAAATATTATACAGAGACCTAATAGCAGACTAGAGGAAGGCAAGAATCAAGTCAACAATTTGAAATATAAAGAATCAGAAAACACTCAACTGGAAAAGCAAGAAGAAAAAAGAATCCAAAAATGTGAAGATAATGTAAGGAGCCTCTGGGACAGCTTCAAGCGTACCAACATTAGAATTGTGGGGGTGCCAGAAGAAGAGAGAGAGCAAGATACTGAAAACCTACTTAAAGAAATAATGACTGGGGAGAGAATCCAAGATGGCGGCATAGGTAAACAGCTATACTGCTGCCTCGCACAACCATTTCAAAACTACAACTAAAAGACAGAACGGACATCATCCAGAACCACAGGAAAGCTGGCTGAGTGGAAGTTCTACAACTAGAGGGAAAGAGAGGGGCTCACGGAGACCCAGAGGAGCTGCAAAAAGCTGAGGTACGGAGACGAGCGCGCTGAGAGAGCGGGTGCCGGAGTACCTGGCTGGCTTTCTCTGGCGGGAGGGAAACGGAGACTCCCAACGGCATTGAACCCCTTATCCTGCGACACTAAACCCCAGATCCAGCCGAAACTCATACGGGGGGAGTTTGGACTGTGAAAAGGGAGAAGTTCACGGAAATTTAGGGGAGTTGCAAAGGATCGGAGGTCTGGTCGCGCACGGCACCACGCGGAGGACGGATTGCTGATTGTGCCGCTGGCTTTCGCGAGTGAGAAGGAGACAGACCCTCCCAACTGTGCCACTTCTGAGTCCACTGGGCCCCTGTTTTGGGCGAAACCCTGGGGACCTAGACTCGTGTGGTCCTGGTTCGCAGGGGAGCCGGAAGGGCAGCGGTTAGAGGTGCTGCGGGTGCGCGCGCACAAGGACCGCTCCAGCCATTACCCAGTCACGGGAGACTCAGGGACCATGGAGGGCGGGGCCGACTGGAAGGCAAGGCGGTCCCTTAAGCCCTGAGACTCCACCCCTCCCAAGCTCAGCAGAGGCTTCTGCGGCTGAATCCAGCACAGAAGTTTCCCCGGCACAGTGAAAATGCCGAGACAAGGGAAGGGATTACAAGCAAAAGAAATGGAGGAAAAAAAACGACTGGATATAGAGTTCAAAACCACGCTTATAAGGTTTTGCAAGAATATGCTAGAAAAGATGGATAAATTTAGTGAGACCCAAGAGAAGATAATAAATACACTGACTGAAATGAAAACTATTATGCAGAGTACTAACAGCAGACTAGAGAAAGGCAAGGATCAAGTCAAAAATTTGAAATATAAAGAAGCAGAAAACATTCAACTGGAAAAGCAAGAAGAGAGAAGAATCCAAAAATGTGAAGATAATGTAAGGAGCCTCTGGGACAGCTTCAAGCGTACCAACATCAGAATTGTGGGGGTGCCAGAAGAAGAGAGAGAGCAAGATACTGAAAACCTGTTTAAAGAAATAATGACTGAAAACTTCCCACATCTGGTAAAAGAAATAGACTTACAAGTCGAGGAAGCACACAGAACCCCAAAGAAAAGGAACCCAAAGAGGACTACACCAAGACACATCATAATTAAAATGCCAAGAGCAAAAGAGAAAGAGAGAATATTAAAAGCAGCAAGAGAAAAACAGTTTATTACCTACAAGGGAGCACCCATACGACTGTCAGCTGATTTCTCAACAGAAACGATGCAGGCCAGACGGGAGTGGCAAGAAATATTCAACGTGATGAACAACAAGAACCTACAACCAAGAATAATCTATCCAGCAAAGCTATCATTCAGAATTGAAGAGCAGATAAAGACCTTCACAGAGAAGAAAAAGCTAAAGGAGTTCATCAACTCCAAACCAGTATTATATGAAATGCTGAAAGGTACCCTTTTAGAAGAGGAAGAAGAAAAAGGTAAAAGACAAAAAATTATGAACAACAAATACACATCTGTCAACAAGTGAATCTAAAAATTAAGTGAATTAAAAATCTGATCAACAGAATAAACTGGTGAATATAATAGAATCAGGAGCACAGAAAGGGAGTAGACTGATAATTCTCAGGAGGACAAAAATCATAAAGCATCAAACAGACTGTGAAATTATAGCAGAAAGATTAAAGTTAGGTGAGGTAACTAAGTGATCAATCAAAGGACTTGTATGCATGCTTATAAACATAACCAATGATCACAGACACTGGGGGGTCGGGGTACGCCTGGGAGGGAGGGGGGGCAATGGGGAGATATGTATAAAAATTAATAAAAATTAATAAAAAAAATTAACAAAAAAAAAAAGAAATAATGACTGAAAACTTCCCACATCTGGTAAAAGAAATAGAGTGACAAGTCCAGGAAGCACACAGAACCCCATATAAAAGGAATCCAAAGAGGACTACACCAAGACACATCATCATTAAAATGCTAAGAGTAAAAGACAAAGAGAGAATATTAAAAGCAGCAAGAGAAAAACAGTTCATTACCTACAAGGGAGCACCCATACGACTTTCAGCTGATTTCTCTAGAGAAACGATGCAGGCCAGATGGGAATGGCAAGAAATATTCAACGTGATGAATAGCAAGAACCTACAACCAAGAATACTCTATCCAGCAAAGCTACCATTCAGAATTGAAGGGCAAATAAAGAGCTTCACAGATAAGAAAAAGCTAAAGGAGTTCATCAACTCCAAAACAGTATTATATGAAATGCTGAAAGGTACTCTTTTAGAAGAGGAAGAAGAAAAAGATAAAATATAAAAAATTATGAACAACAAATACATATCTATCAACAAGTGAATCTAACAATTAAGTGAATTAAAAATTTGATGAACAGAATAAACTGGTGAATATAATAGAATCAGGAGCACAGAAAGGGAGTGGACTGATAATTCTCAGGGGAAAGAGGTGAGGGGTGTACAGGGAGAGACTGGACAAAAATCATACACCTATGGATGAGGTCAACGGGAGGGAGGTAAGGGTAGAGAGGGGGTTAGAAGCTGGGTGGAGGGGAGCTATGGAGGGGAAAAAAGAGAAACAAATGTAATAATCTGAATAATAAAGATTTAATTTTAAAAAAAGAAATGAGCTATCAAGTCATGAGGAGACACAGCAGAAGCTTAAATGCACATTACTGATGTAGACAACCTAGAGGGGCTACAGACTGCATCCTGTGCTGAGGGAGACAGATTAGACTGTAAGCTCCATGAGGGCCAGCATTTCTGTTTTGTTCACTGTTCTATCCCAGGACCTCAAACTGATCTTATCCAGCACATAGTGGAACAAAAACAGTGGTTGATCAACTAACCGTTTTTATGACACACCTCCTGAGAAGGCAATAAGCTCCTTAAACATAATTAAAGGCCCCTTAATGTTTCATGCAGCACCTGACAGCGGCTAGACATGTGACGGATGACCAAGTGGACCCTGAGGAGTGGCTGTCTTTCTAGTATCCTGAACCCGACACCCTTCGACACCACCCCCACCACACAGGGCTCCTTTTAACTCTTATTTGCCCACAATTTGTGGACCTGCTTACACTCTAACAGCAATGCAGTCTGGATGGATGACAAGCTGGTGTCCTGTAAAGAATGAGCATCTAAAACCCAGTTCAGTAAGGATACCGCTTCCAGTAGCTATGTAGGCAGGCCTGAAAAATAAAGTCCCTTATGGGGCCAGGATCATGCTAGATTTCTTCCTTTGGAAAACAAAGCAGATGGTGTCTGCCTTGCAAAGTTATTGTAAGAATCAAGTATGCTGAATGTGACCCATTTGTGGTGATGCCTGTGCATGCCCAATAAGTGAGGATTTTTAGATGATAAAGTGGGGTCCGTACTGTCTCCCACCCCATCCGGTGCAGATGGTAATGGAGATGTGATTCATTTGAAAGCCCAGGGTCACGTGGCCACCTTACCTGCCGCTGAGGACACAGTTATTTCTGAGGACGGCAAGACCTTGCCAAGACCCACTCAGGCATTTCATGTAGCTCATTTCCTTCCTCATCCAGCAGCGTCAATGACTTTAGACATTAAACATTAGAAGAATGCGTCTGTGTCATACTTTAAAACTGATTAGGAACGGAGCCAAAAATAACGTCAAAAGAATTCCCCAGTTTCCAGATACTAGCCGGTGCTGAGAGCTGTTCTAGTACTGCAGCTGAAACAGGAGGCGCTGCCATCTTTTCTGGCAGAGCGAACTCTCCTCTCTACACATGGAAAGTGTTGTCTCTGCCACTGGTGAACCAAGTCATTGACCAGCTCCGTGGAAGCCCACATTCTGACACCACCTGACTTTTCCTCCGAGAGTTTTATGGTTCCTTCCCTCCCTTTTGCATTTCTAAATTTCCCCTCCAATTATGACTTCTGTTTGGCTCCTCTCTGTTACTTCACCTTCCTGTTTGCCTACCTTTTCCTTTTATTTTGTTACATTATTTTTTCCCATCATTTTTTATCCTCAATTTACCCTGCTTCACTTCCATTCCCCCCCTCGTCCCCTCCAGCAAACACCACACTCTTGTCTATGTCCATGAGTTCTTTTCTTTTTTCTTTTCAGTCTCTCCATCCCTCAGCTTGTCCCCCCTACCCCACCCTCCACAGCTGTCAGCCTGCTCTCTCTCTATGAGACTGTTAACTATTTTGCTTGTTAGTTCAGTTTGTTCATTGGATTCCACATATGAGTGAAATCATATGGTACTTGTCTTTCTCTGACTGGCTTATTCTTTTCTTTTCTCTCTCCCTATTCCCCGCACCCCTGTCATCCCCCATGTGTATTAGCCTACCGTGAGCTGCTTTGTCACCTGCCCCAGCAGCAGTCCTTCTTAGAGGGAACATTTCTAAGCTCCTTTCCCCTCCTGTGTAATAGTTCATTTGGCCTTTTTTTTTTTTTAAATAAATCTTTATTGTTGAGATTATTACAGATGTTCCTCTTTTTCCTCTCATAGTTCTCCTCCACCCGGTTCCCACCCCACTCCAGGCCCTCGACACCCTATTGTCTATGTCCATAGGTAATGCATACATGCACATAAGATCTTAGTCTAATCTCTTCCCACACTCCCTCCCCTCTGAGAATCATCAGTCTGTTTCATTCCCATGCCCCTGATTCTATTCCATTCACCAGTTTATTCTGTTCATCAGATTTTTTATTCATTTGATTTTTAGATTCACTTGTTGATAGATATGTATTTGTTGTTCATAATTTTTAACTTCACCTTTTTCTTCTTCTTCCTCTTCTTAAAGACCACCCTTCAGCATTTCATATAATACTGGTTTGGTGGTGGTGAACTCCTTTAGCTTTTTCTTGTCTGTGAAGCTCTTTGACTTTCAATTCTGAAAGATAGCTTTGGCCTTTAAGAAACAATTGATGTCACCTTGGCTCTGAAAGCTCCTAACTTTCCTTTTCCACCAAGCCTGTTGAGTTTTGAAGACTGTTTTCCTTCTATTTAATGGTGAAGGGCTTAGAGACTCTGAGGCTGGAGGATTCATCAGGCAAACAGCGCTTTGCAAATACTAAGAGAGATGGGAAGTACCTGCTGGCTGCTGTGTCCTGGAGAACAGCGAGAGGCAGGAGCTCAGGGGCCTTGGCTGGTGTCCATAACCCAGTGCCTCCGGCCACAGGCTGGATAAAGAGGCCCTGCCACTCCTCCTGCTGTGCCCCTCCCCCCACCTTTCCTGAGTGCCCACACCTGGTCACATACCCCAGGGACTAGGACCTTGGCCTATTGCTTCACAATGACCAACCAGCCCAGAGAACACCTGCTTTTCATTCTCTTCAGGGGAAGTGTGAAGTTTTCCCTTGGGGTGATAACCCGTAGAATAACCCTTCTTCCTGTTTTCTTTTTCCACATCTCCTAGCCTAAGTCCAGAAGGTGTAGGAGTGAGCCCCAACATCTGCTCTCCACGGTCCGGAATCACCCTGGAGTGTCTGCAGCCAGTGAGGGGGGTCCATGGCGGGCAACGTGCCTCCGTGGCTTTGTTTTCCTTTGTCTGCGTTTGGTTGGCATAAACACTTCTGAAAAATGGACTGCAGCTGATGCCTGTTCGTTCGGTTCCCTTTAACAAGAGCTTTCTACAACGACTCTCACTATGCGGAACACATGTTCCGAGTATACAGTTACTTGATGGATGGAAACAGTGCTGAGGGAGGCAGAACACATGTTTAAAACTATTCCTAAAATACATAATTGCCCCGTGGACCAATCGGGGACATAATATATATTTGAATACACCATTTAATTGCTGTTTACCTAAGGGACAGGAACCATTCTGGTCTCTTGGGTTGAACTACAGATTTTTAGAAACTGTCTAAAGACTTATTTACTTGATTCATTCTGGCCTCCAGAGTGGAGAATCCTTTTTCAAAGAAGTGGCTTTACCTGCAAAGAGAATGAAAAGCTCTGAGGTGATGGCTTCTACTGCAAAGACAAAAGCCTTAGCTTTCATGATTCAGGGATAACAATCCCAAAGGGCAGGCTGTACCCGACAGACTCAAATTAATGCACAGCTGTCATTCCGAATCAATGAAGCACACGGCTCCTCACACCTGAATTTTTTTTTTCCAAACCTGAATATTTTTTCATTACAACTGTTTCTGATTCAAATGCTTAAATTGCATCAGAGTGGCTTCTTTTCAAGGGAACGTTAAGGAGTTTTGACTGGAGAACTCTATCTCTTGAGCCCAAATCCAAGAGAGAACTCATTATCTCCCTCCTCCCACAAAAAACTTCTTTCTCCTTCTATGCTCCCCTTCTCAAGAAACCAGCCCTAATCAATTTGGCTCAATTGATAGAGTGTTGGCCTATGGCCAAAGGGTCCTGGGTTCAGTTCCGTTCAGGGCACATACCTGGTTACAAGTGCCTCCCCAGCATGAGCCCTGGTCAGGCTCTCTTGTCTTTCCTTCTCTCTTCCACTCTCTCTAAAAATCAATGGAAAAATATCCTCAAGTGAGGATTAAAAAAAAAAGTAAGAAAGAAAGAAACAGCACTGGCATCCACTTGGTACTCATGTCAGAAATCAGTGGTCATCCTTTACCCTTTTCTCCCTCCCTCACTCTTATACCTTCATCCAACCAGAAACTACTTGGGTGCTACTTCGTTTTTCAGTGCCTCAGTTTCCTCATCTGAAGAAAATGAAGACTATAATAGTACAGATGTCATAAGGTCGACACTTATAAGCTTTAAATGTCAAGTGCCTAGAGCAATGCCTAGCACATAGTAAGTGCTATGTGAGTGAGTCCTTCTCTTTCCTTTTCCCCACCTCTCCATCGCTACAGCCAATGCCCTAATTCAAACTGCCATTCTCTGTCACCAGTGTCTCTGTCTGGTTTCTGAGCGTTCACTCACTATGACCTCACTCCAAACAATTCTTTGCAAGGAAGCCAGAGCTATCTCCCACATATAAATCTAAGTCTGTCACTCCTACACCTAAAAACCTTTCATGGAGAGTATTCTTAGGATAAAGACCAACTTCTAACTTAAAAAAAAAATGTATGTTTTTATTGATAACAGAGAGAGGAAGGAGTAGGAAAGAGAGAGAGAAGCATCAACAATGAGAAAGAATCATTGATTGGCTGCCTCCTGCATGCCTCCCACTGGGGATTGAGCTCACAACCTGGGCATGTGCCCTGATTGGGAATCCAACTTTGACCTCCTAGTTCATGGGTTGATGCTCAACCACTGAACCATACCAGCTAGGCTCAAGACCATCCTGCCGGAAACCAATAATTGTTTCACTAATAGAAAGTGGAGGAGGAACCGGGAAGGCTGGTCAACCTTGAAGCTCTGAAAGGTCAAAGCCAGCCACTCCCTATCTAATTGAGACAATGAACTTCCTCATCAAATAATTATGTAAATCCTTACTGATAATCTACTTGTTACTGAAATTGCCTGCTTCAGGGCAAAGGGTGTATCTCAAAAACCTGAATAAAAGGGATAGCAAGGCCAAAGGAAGGTGGCAGTCCTTTCCACTAGAGCAGTGGTTCTCAACCTTCCTAATACCGAGATCCTTTAAGACAGCTCCTCATGTGGTGGTGACCCCCAACCATAAAATTATTTCCGTTGCTACTTCATAACTGTAATTTTGCTACTGTTATGAACTGTAATGTAAATATCTGATATGCAGGATGTATTTTCATTGTTACAAATTGAACATAATTAAAGCATAGGGATTAATCACAAAAACAATATGTAATTATATATTGTGAAATATTTATTTCTAATTACAAATAAATGAAATGTTGCCTTGAATCGTGGTGTAGCATGGGCAACAGTCTTCATATAACAACAGTAAACTACATTGCTACATTTTGCTACACTGAGGAGCGGTATGTTGGTTCCTAAGACCATGGGAAATATGTGTTTTCCAATAGTCTTAGGCGACCCCTGTGAAAGGGTCATTCGACCCCCAAAGGGGTTGAGGCCCACAGGTTGAGAACCGCTGCACTAGAGGAAGGCCTGGCCCCCCAATATCGCCAAATTAATGCTTTTCTAATCTCTCTTTTCATTTGCATACAGCCTCCTCCAGAACCTGAACCCTGAACCGGGAACCCTGAAACTCGGATGTGGAAAGAGGTTCCCACACCAACCTCTAGAAATGGCTTTTGAGACCTTCATGAACTGGCTCCAGAGCTCTGTCTGAGTTCCAGAAGGTTGTGGCTAAGAGACATATGGCTCCAGCATGAGCTGCATGAAACTAGACACTGAACCCCTTTGTTTTCTTTGCTTTATCTTCCCTCAAGTTGGTGGGGCCTAATGCAACTTGGTTGAGGTTTGGGGCTGCAACCTGACCCACTAGGGAGGCCAGCTTCAGTGAGGGTGTGACCATGAGTGGTACACACCAGAGAAGCTGCACCAAGGGAAAGCTGGGGCAGATGGGCCTTTTATCCTGGCCCTCAGAGTGATTCATTCTGCCCTGGGCAGACCCTTCTGCTTCCAAAGCTCCAGGATGGAACCCACCAGCCTTGAATTCTCTGAAAGGAATGTCCTTTTTCCCCACTAGGAACCACCAGTATCTGTGTCTGGGTTGATCAGTGGGGGCCACTCACCCTCACAATGGAGTCCTATTCTCCATTAAGAAGGCTGAAGACTGTGGTTCAGGACCACAATACCAGCCATTTTCACCTTCATGTGCACAAGAGAAGGTTTTACAAATAGGAAGGTAGGCAAAGGGAAAATGAGAGGGACAGAGCCCCCTAGAAGGTGAACATTTGGGTAATGGGAACAGAGAGAAGGGGAGGAAGGCAGCCCCTCTGGGGCATCTCAAAAGAGCAGCAGAGCTGAAACCGGTTTGGCTCAGTGGATAGAGCATCGGCCTACAGACTGAAAGGTCCCAGGTTCGATTCCGGTCAAGGGCATGTACCTTGGTTGCAGGCACATCCCCAGTGCGGGGCGTGCAGGAAGCAGCTGATCGATGTTTCTCTCTCATTGATGCTTCTAACTCTCTATCCTTCTCCCTTCCTCTCTGTAAAAAATTAATAAAATATATTAAAAAAAAAAAAAAAGCAGCAGAGGTCCCACTGGTACCAGGCCTGCCCTGCCTGCTCCAGGCCAGCAGGTAGAGCCAGGAGGAAAGGTGGACAGTGGCCCTGGAGATTACAAAGACTTTCTATATGCTATAGCAGCAGAGGGGAGCAGTGCCAACTGAGAGCCCCAGGGAAGAGTCAAACACCACCATTTATGACTGAGGATTTTCATGTAAAAGCAAGGCCAGCTTATCTGAACAGGGGTGGCAGATGCTGGGTCGAACCCACTAGGGCTTAAGAGAATGGATTCAGAGGTAGAGAGGTTAGCCAAGGGGTTGGGACCCAGGGCAGATGCAATAGTTGGGATGGAATTGAGGCTCCTCCCCAGCACAAGGCAAGCAGGGCAGCTGGAGCTGTCCAGTAACTAGGGAGACCACTTCCAGAGAAATCCAAAAGGTGATGATGCAAAAGCTAGGTGTATCTGGTGCAACCGCTGATGAGGTTCCCCATGGAAGAGCTGTGTGCCCCGATGTACAAGGTTGTCTGTGGCAGAAAGGTAACAGCAAAAGATGCTAGCAAAGTTTGAGATCCAGGTAACGCTACAAGAAGAAAATCAGGAAGGATCAAACTGGGTGGAGCTGCCTTGTGCTGCCACTACCAAAGGTTGCCTGCTGCCAGGCCTTCCAAGCTCTTCCTTCACTGCCCTTTCAGCTGACTGTCTCCCTGGAGTCTGTCCACTCCAGTAGGAACATTTGCTTCTAGTCCTGCCTCCTCTTTTCTATCCTGTTCTGCAGTAGGCCACCCCTGACTCTATCCTGAGGTATGTGAGGAAAGGGTTGCCTGGCTCCAAACAGACCTCATAAGTGCCACATCCTCTCTCTCCCTCCCCCCCCAACACCTTGCTCTAGCTAACCCAGAAGCTGACTGGAGTTTCTGCTTGCAGTGTCAAACCAGCAAATGTCTACATTGGGCTCTGGTCATTATTTGATGGCTTACACTTGTTTGTTTCCCTTCGCACACATTCATGGTTAACCTTGTATCATCAGATACGGATGCTGGCCTAAGGATGAGTACTGCTTCAGGAACACAAACTTCAAATTCGAAATGTGCACAGGCCCACATCAGGTAAAGAATTACCTGAGCTCATGGTGAGAAATGCATCTGATTAACTCTGAGCTGTGGAAAGGAAACTCACCCGGTGTCCTGGATGAGGCAGCTAGCTACTATTTATTTATGCAAAACATTGAGACAAAGTCATTAAAGCCCCAATTCCTGGTAATTGTCTCAGAAATTGCATTCCCTGTCCTAGCAATTAGTTTTATACAGAGCAAGAAGTTATTTGGGTTAATGACCTTAAGTTTTTATGAGTCAATCAATATTTCGGTTGCTGCAGGCTGCCTTGCTACTGTAAATTTTGAGTACAGTGTTTGTGGGGTGTGTAAATGTTTAGCTAGTCACTGAAGCATCAATTAATGAAATCACTTCTTCTATTCTTTAATTTAGAAGATACTGTTGGCAGTGTACTGGTGTGAGGTGTTTGCTTTCGCTGCTATCATAGATTGGGAAACTAAATTGATGTTGTGCTGTATGGTTTATTACTTTGTCGTTTTGTGAATCTATACTGCAAGCATCTCTTTTTGTATTCATCTCCTTCACACAGGTCTTGAATAACCTACTCACTTGCTTCAAAAGATTTTCACTTGATTTTAACTTTACAACCTTGCTTCTCTATCTAAAATTGGCAGTACCCCTGGCCAGTGTGGCTCAGTTGGTTGGACATCATCCTGTGCACCCAAAAATTGCTGGTTCAATTCTAGGTCAGGGCACATGCTTGGGCTGCAAGCTCAATCCAGGTTGCAGACTGCATCCCCAGGGAGGGGGCATGCAACAGGCAGCCAATCTGTGTTCTGCTCTCACATCAGTGTTTCTCTTTCTCTCTCTCTCTCTCCCCTTCTCTATCTTTAAAAGTCAATATAAATAGTTTTGTGTTTTTCAAAATATATTTTTATTGATTTCAGAGAGGGAGAGAGAGATAGAAACATCCATTATGAGAGAGAATCATTGATTGGCTGCCTCTGTACACCCCACACTGGGTTCGAACTCAGGCTTATGCCCTGACTGGGAATCAAAATGTGGTCTCCTGGTTCATAGGTCGATGCTCAAACACTGAGCCACGCTGGTCCGGCAATACAAATAGTTTTTTTAAAAGATTTGCAGGTGTGTGTGTGTGTGTGTGTTAACATCCCAGATGTACTAGGAGTCATAACCAAGACTGATTACTAAGCCTTTCCTTTTAATATGAGGTGACTTTGAAAGAGGAGAAACCAACATAATCAGAGTCCAAAGCTATAGCTATTAAATACTAAAACAGTCAAATAGAAAGAAATCTCTTCCAACTGGTTGTTTTGTCTAAATCAAGATTTTCCAACATGTGTTCTTCAAACATGGGATGCTAAAAGGATTCTATTTGTTTCTATTTGGAAAGTCAAGTGAGAAAAAAAGTAGCTATGAGGCTTTTCACCAACTAAGAGGCATTAGGTGAAAGATCGTTTTAACTCTTTATCAGTGTCCTAAAAAAAAATTATCAACTACTATACATTTTTTTAATGTGTGACTGCTTGGTATTGGCACTTGATTGTAAAAATGAATCAATCTGATAAGCAGAGACTTTCAATGGTCTTTATTAAAAAAGGGTGCTCTGATTTTTTTTATAGATCATCAGGGATATTGAATATGAACTGAGTATTAAATCATATTAAGAAAATATTTTAATCTTGTTTGGCATGATAATGACACTTTATGTAATAAAATGCCCCCCCCCATTTTTTTAAGGATATGCACTAAAATATTTAAGGCTAGAATAGCAAGCTGTCTGAAATTTCTTTGAAAATACTTCAGCAAAAAGGAAAAGAAAAAAAGTGAGCATAGAGGAAACAAGTAGACCAGAGTAGTGATGGTTGTTGAAGCTTGTGGGATGAGTCTATAAATAATCACCACTTTTATTTACATTCAACAATTTTCATAACACAAAGTAAAAACAGTTCTGTGGTCAAATAAGTTTTAGCGATTGTAACTTTAATAAAATAAAATAAGCATGTTTCTTTGCCATAGACTTTCTCAGACTTACATACACACTAACATATAAAGGTCTTTCTCAGGACCTTTATATGTTAGTGTGTATGTA
Organism: Lasiurus cinereus; assembly: GCA_011751065.1. Taxonomy (NCBI): domain Eukaryota; kingdom Metazoa; phylum Chordata; class Mammalia; order Chiroptera; family Vespertilionidae; genus Lasiurus; species Lasiurus cinereus. The sequence goes on along the minus strand of JAAGEH010000041.1, from coordinate 32,222,933 downwards.
AGTCTTTTATTTATTTTTTCTTTGCAGAGGATCTCAAAAGACTGATATTCTGCCAAATATACTAAAATGTTTTAGAAATTCTGTCCTAAATTCTATTCAGCAACCAGTTGAGATTGAATTATCTGCAATGACTACCATTGACATCATGATCAACGTGAATGGATTATGTTTTTCTTCCCATCTCTCCATTCATTTCAGTCCTAGGCAGCCCAGCGCTGGGGCCTTGGCTCAGCCACTTATTAGCTCTCTAATCTCAGGCAAGTCATTTAATCTCTGTGCGCTTCAGTTCCTTCACCTGTAAAATGGGGATAATCACAACCTTCCTCACAGGATTGCCATAAAGAATAAATGAGGTAAGGCCAGTAAAGCATTTTATACTCTCCCTGGAACATGGTAAGTTCTCAATAAATTTGAGTTATTGTTGTTATAATTCATTCTTTTAAGGCCACCTTAGATTGTACCCTCTTTGTGAAGTCTTCTGTATTTCCTTTATTCAGAATTAGTTCCCGTTTCTTCTGTATTCTGGCAGTTTTTTAGACCTCTAATGTATGATTAATTGTAAAAGCCTCAAGCATAAGGACCACGGCTTATTTATTTCCATATTACATAGGTATTCTAATACAGGCCACCAAATCCAAAAGTGTGAAAAAGAGGTTCATCCCAGCAAACTCAACTTCCTCTAAGTTCTTCTTTTTTAATTTTTTTAATGTATTTTATTGATTTTTTTACAGAGAGGAAGGGAGAGGGATAGAGAGTTAGAAACATCAATGAGAGAGAGACATCGATCAGCTGCCTCCTGCACAACCACTACTGGGATGGGCCCGAAACCAGGATACATGCCCTTGACAGGAATCGAACCTGGGACCTTTCAGTCCACAGGCCGACGCTCAATCCACTGAGCCAAACCAGTTTCGGCTTCCTTTAAGTTCTTGAAAGACCCACACAGCAATAGCATTTACATATAATTGTTTAGCCACATCTAGGTGCAAGAGAGGCTGGGAAATGTAATCTTCATTCCATGCTTTTCCTTAGTTAAGGCAATGCTCTGTTTTTCTATGTCTCTCTCTAGTGTATGTATGTATGTATGTATGTATGTATGTATGTATGTAGCTAGCTAGTTATCCATCTATCTATTTATCTATCTACATGCCTGAGATGAAGCCTAAGGGTCAAGTTTAGTTCTGCCAAGAGCCCATTGCCTACTTTCTGGTGAGTAGAAAAGACCCTCCCTGCTGTTAAAATAGTGATTTTAGGATAAGAAAACAACAGCTTCCTGATATTATAAATATCATTGGGTCTTTGTCACACTAGAAAAAAAAGGATTTGTATTGACATACTTAAATACTATTTAGGAAAAAAAAGCCTTCAAATCAAGAAAAAAATAACATAAGTGTCTCTGTAGCAATAACGTCCCCACTGAGGCACAGCAAGCATACACACTGAGCATTTTGACAGGAAAACATGCAGATATTTTCTTTGGCAACAGCCATGTTTCACAGTTATTACTTCCCAGGTCTAAACTATATGCATAAATTTTCTAAAAGAACATGCAGGCAGCAAGAAGAAAATAAGAAACCCTGGATTTGATCAAAGTATACAAACCTCTCTGCCAATTCATAAGCATCTTTTCATTTGATTTTCCTGATATGGTATGTGAGTGAAAATTCAGGTTAATCCCGCAGTGGAGGACATGCAAATAAAAAAGACCTGATCAGAATAAGCTTTAGGCAGACAAAGCTTTATTGAGTATCTTTTTTTTTTTTCTAGTTGAAGTAGAAATGAGCTAATACAATCAAGAATGAACAACTCTTCAATTCTCATGGGCATAGCTAACTAATTCATGGAGAATAACAAAAAATTCACAGATGAACTAAAACCATCATATTGACCGTCAGAATTCATTTTCTTTCCTTTGATGATTGTCAAACAAGTAAAATGATGTTTACTTATCTATTTCCCCTTGTCCCCCTTTCCTTTCTCACTTAGGACATTTTTTCCTTATTGAATTTAAAAAAGAATTTGAGTATTTGCTGTGTAATGTAAGAAACACAAACTATATGAAAGCACTGCTCTCGCTGAGTTTAGTTTATAATTCAGTTGGTTTTATTTGTAGTTTTTGTTCATTTTTAACCCAAATGGCAATGTACTATATTAACTACTACGTGCCTTGGTTTTTTACTTATGTATCATGGGAAGGGCTCCAGGTTAAGAACCTTTTGGAATATTCCTTCAATATGAATATAGAGTAGCCCACATATGGGAATATGGAATTCAAAAGAATTGAACTGCCTCCTTTTTTATAACAGCATCAAAATAGCCTACTATATGAAAATACCATAATTTAATTCACCAGTTCCTAAATGATACACATTCAATTTTTTGTTATTACAAATTATGCTGTAATAAATAACTGTACATTCTTTATTTCCCACCTGGTCAAATATGTTCCTGAAAGTTGAGCTGTTGGGTTGAATTTCAGAGAATATATGCTTTTGTGATTTTGATACCTATTGCAGTCAAATAACTCTTACAAACTGTTCTCTTTTAAAGAAGATAATTTAGATATTCCATAAATACTCATATATTTACTTTCATGTATCATAGAGTGTCCTCATCAAGATAAAATATGACCAAATGTTGTGAATTTTACCAATTAGGAAGATAAAAAAAGTCACCTCATATTTTAATTTGCATTTATTTTATTATGAATGAGGGCGAGTATTGCTCATATGTTGAAGCAGATATTTAGGTCTATTTCTGGATTCTCTTTTCTGCTCATTGGTCTGTCTTTTTCAGAATTAAGAAGGATGACTCTTTTTCTTAAATAACAATCTTTTAATTATTTTGTTTAATTTTTAAATCCTCACCAGAGGATTTTTGTTTCCATTGCTTTGTAGAGAGAATGTAAGGGAGAGGGAGAGACAGAGAGAAGGACACATCAATTGCTTGCCTCCCATATGCCCCTGACCAAGGCCAGGAATCTACAACCGAGGTACATGCCCCAGACCAGTGGTCAGCAAACTGCAGCTCGAGAGTCACATGTGACTCTCGAGCTTCAGTTTGCCACTCTGTTGACTAATGAGTTTGCTGACCACTGGGATAGGGGCTTATTAACAAGGAATAACAACAGCCTGTAATTATTGGAATCAAGAGTCTAGGTCAGTGGTTGGCAAACTCATTAGTCAACAGAGCAACATGTGGCACGTGAGTTGAAGTTTGCCGACCACTGCCCTGGATTCTCAATTCCAATACTTACAGGCTTGTGTTGTTCCTTGTGATTAAGCCCTACCACTGGAATCAAATCTGGGATCCTTCAGTCCACAGGCCAATGCTCTATCCAATGAGCCAAACAGGCTAGGGCAAGAAGGATGACTCTTAATTAAAAAAGAATGTAGAAAGTACAACTGAGCTCTACCACTGACTAGCTGGCTTAAAGGAATCCCTTAATCTCTTTAATTGTAGCTTCTCCATCTATACGAGAGTGCTGGATTCAATGAGTTCATTTGCTAGATGCATGTTTGTTACACGTTAGACTCGGTGCTGAGGATGCAAAGGACATGTCTTCTCTGCTCTCCTGGCTTGCCAGTCACTTTGGGAAGAGGTCAGACACTATTCAAACCCTACACAGATCATTGATGCTCCCTGGGGAAGGAAACTTAGAAGATGTGGGGGATGAGGGAGAAGGGAGAGGGTCATAGAGACTTCCTTTTGAAAAAGAAAGTCACTTGGAAACTGAGATCTGATGGGCAAAAAGTTAGCCAGGTGAAGCCAGGAGTAGTGGAGAGGTAAAGTTTTCCAGACAAACTTTCTGGCATGTGAGGAGTTGGCATGAATGAAGAACTCTTTACTGTAAATGGAAATAGAAAAAGCAATGGGAAAGTGGTAAATGAGAGAGGCTAAAGAAGAAAACAGGAATCAATATGTACTGAGTCTTGGATAAATATTTTGGTCTTTATCCTAGGCATTTGTCTTGCCTGGGACTATTAGGAAATAAAGCCAGAGTTAAAGACTTTAGTGGTGCTCTAGCTGGTTTGGCTCAGTGGATAGAACATCAGCTTGCGGACTGAAGGGTTCCAGGTTCAATTCTAGTCAAAGGCACATGCCCAGGTCGCAGGTTCAATCCTGAGTAGGGGTGTGTGGGAGGCAACCAGATCAATGATTCTTTCTCAGCATCGATGTTTCCATCTCTCTCCCTCTCCCTTCTTCTCTGAAATCAATAAAAATATATTTTTAAAAATAGGCTCATCTCTTAAAAAAAAAAACAGCAACAACAAAGCTTTAACACACACACACACAGACTTAAGGGGTGACGCTTTATTGGGATGTGAAAGCCCAGGACAGCGAGAGTTAGGAAAAGGGGAAGTGAGACAAGGAAAGATGTGAGGCAATGCAATGTTGTACTTACACGCTGGTCAGTGAGTCACAGGAGCTGCAGCTCAGAGAAACACAGGTGATCAATTACCAGGTGTGTTCATTTCACACAGGATTTCTCCAGGAAGCTTATAAGGAAAACCACATTTCAGAGCAATTCTTGCCTGGGAGAAGGGAGGAAGCAATTTATCTGCCTACTGTTCTCCTGCCTTCTGTTGCCCACTTTTGTGTTTCACTCTACAGAAAGAACTCTTCCCTGTGCTTGCAGAGTGCATCACCCAGCCCCTCGCTGGTCCTGCCCAGGTGTGGCATTTCATCCAAATTTGGGAGCTGGGGTATGGCTGGAACACCCACCACAGAAAAAGAGAAGGTCACAGTCAAGGGAATCTGAGAAGCATATGGAGTTTATGTCCAACATTGTGTTAAAGGATTCTATGCAAGAGAGTGACATGATCTGGCAACATTGTGGAGGATAGCTTAGAGAGGGTTGAGAACGGAAATATAGAGACCAGCAGGGAAGCTATTGCAATGGTCCAGAAGAGAGCTGACGATGTCTAAAGTTGAGATGGTGAATATGGAAATGGAGTGAAGTGGCTATGAGGCATTTTAGGAGGTAAAATTGTCAGGGCTAAGGGAAAGGAATGATTGGGTTTGAGAAATACGGGAAGGCATCAAGGATGTTGGGCTTCTGACCTGAGCCAGCTGATGTTATCATTTACTGAGATGGGAATCTTCGGTAGAGAACCAAGTTTGAGAGGAAGGGCCCGATTTGGGATTTAGCCTTGTGCCTTTGAGAGACCCAGCTGGAGATATGGAGCAGACAACTGGATACCTGAGTCTGATTATTGGAGCTGTAGATGTGGATGGTAGGGATTGAATAGAGAGTGAGAAAGGGAAGCTTAAAAACGTACACACTCAAATGGCTGTGTGGAGAACAATGGGCCCGGGAAGAAGACAAAGAAAAAGCAGGCAAAGAGGAAATAAAAAGTGCTTTCTGTTCTTGAAGCCCAGAAAGAGAGTTTCAGAAGGAAGGGTCCCAGAGAAGCCAGCGGAGGTGAGCACTAAGGCCTCTTTTTTAGCTTCATGATGCTCTTAGTCATCTTAGCCAACGTGATGGAGCGGAGGAGTGAGGGCAGCTGATGGGAAGGAAGAGAAGAGTGATCATACATTAGAGAAGTTTCTTTGGGAAGAAGAGGAGAAAGAAAAGTAGCAGGAAGGACTTTGGGTTGAGACAGGTGCATTTTGTTCTATCTGAAGAGAGACTTGAGCAACTTTAACTGTAAATGGCAAGGACTCAGCGTGGGGAAGCGCTGAGCATACAGGGAAAAGGAGACATGCTGTCGTGTTGGGCTCTGGAAAGAGCGGGAGGGGCTGAGAGTCACACACAGGGCCTGACCTTGGGGTAGGAAGCACCCACTGAGGGATGGGAGGAAAGGAAGGAGGATGGCGCCAGGGAAGGTGGGGCTGCAGCAGGAAGTTGAGGTCTGCAGGTCGCGTGCAGAAATATGTGGTGGGCAGGAAGGGTAAAAAGAGAGTGGAGATAGTTTGAAATAGAAGTAACTCCCAACTTCGTGATCTCGAAAGAACTTCCTTCATGGGCAGTTTGGAGGAAAGGTAACTGCATGGAGGGAGGGAAGAGGGGAAATGAAGAGGAAAGAAGGAAGAGGGTCACAGCCAAGCCCCCAACATCCGCTTCCTGCTTGCCCTTCAGCCAGTCTTGGCTCTGGTCTCCAAGCTCATAGCCAAGGATGCAAACAAGGTGGGTCTGAGACAGGGGCTCCCAGTTTCTGGCTTCCTGAGAACGAAGAGGGTGTCCTTTTAAAGACTCCCCAACATTAGCTGACCATAAGAACCAATCCATTTTTGAAACTCTCTTTTTGTTGTGGCATCATGGTGATACCTGCAAAGGTTGACACAGGAAAATAAAATAGTGTGAGCATCCACTAAAATTTTAATGCAGAAGTATATTAAAAGCATTTTGTTCCTTAGGCTTTTCTTTTCAGCTAGAACAGGACCTGACTGTTTAACTTGTGGTTAAGGATTATTTGTGTGGGGCACCTTGGTAGGTGAAATGTAGTGGATTTGGCATTTTGCCCATGGAACACTGGGCAGGAGCTCCAGTTACAAATTGCAGCTGTATAAAATAACAGGAAATGTGGGGCTTTGAAAGATTCCACTGGAAAGATTAATTATTTGGAAAAGAGTTATGCAGCAGCTCCATGTGTTTTTGGAGAAAAGGTGGCCCGCGCCATTTTTAATAGTGCAAAAGAAAATGTTGCCACTAGGCTAGAGAAGGGAAGAGAAGAAGCTCTTTTTCCTTGCAAAAGCTCATATTTAGTTTTAAGACCATCTTTATTCTTTTTTTGAGATGACAAGGAGTTAGAAATGAAAGCCAGACGGGATCCCTGAAAGATCTGAGGCTTAAAAAAGAAAGGATCTGGATTTCCTAATTCTCTGAGATAACCTCCCTATTTGCCTTTAAAAAAAAAAAAAAATATATATATATATATATATATATATATATATATATATCACTATCATTCTCCTTCCTGCCCCTTAACATCTAACATCTAACAGTTTCCTATACATCAATCCACCATGGACATTCATTTTCTTGTAGACAAAAGGATATTACTCAGATAAATTCACAACTTGTGGGTGGACATTGACTCTGGATTTAGCGACCCTGTGATGTCTAGAAGGATAAACCAATATGTATTGCACAGCTAGGACATCTCCAACTGACCAGACAGCCAACACCTAGATGGGTTTGAGCACCATTTTCTGAGAACAATGTGTTTCTACACATTTGAAGTAAAATAATTTCTTTCCCCAATATACCTGGCAAACTGTCAAGAAATTATAGAGGACTCAGTTTTGGTTGGTTGTTGTTTTTTTTTGTGTGTGTGTGTGTGGTTTTTTTTTTTTTTTTTTTTTTTGGTGGGGGAAAGAAAAGCATTTTCTTGAGTCCCAGAGACATCCATCTATCAATATATATATATAGAAAGGAAGTATGTATTTCCAGGTAGGTTCATCCCTTTGTTTCGTCTTGAACATCTGAAATCAGTCCTGGAGAGATTTATTTGAAGGTTTGCTTGAGTAATGGAGGGAGGAAATGTTCTCCCTTGGTTTCTACATCTCTCAGAGTTGACCCTAACCACCAAATATGAGAAATGTTTATCTAACATGATTCAGGGAGCGGGATGTTCAGGTTAATGCATTGTATTTGGATGGATAAAGAGCAACCATTTGGAAACTGTATGTGCAGTAAGATGTGCTTCACCCCCCGTTCTGATGCCACAGGATTCAGACTTCCTGACATGTCTGGGACGTCAGGACTCAGAATCTTCCAGTGCCTCAGGTCATCACTAGGAGCAGCAGTTAATCTCACAGAAAGTTGATGGGTAGCAAACTGGACATTTTCAGTATAGTTCTGCTCAATTGCTAATTGAACTTTTAAGTCAGAGATGAGCTGTTTTGGAGAAATTATGATGGAAGTTCATGATTTCCCTTCATTCATAAGATCTACAGCACAGTGTCATGGCCTGCTCAGATATGAAGGGAGAGATGAACAGGAGCCTTGTCTGCTGTACCCATCGTCTCCATTTTCTGTACAAACCCCTCCCACACCATTATTTTCTGCACACCTGGGTATGTACCCTGACCGGGAATTGAACCCCTCACCTTCTGATGTATAGGATGATGTTCCAACCAACTGAACCACACTGGCCAGGGCCTAGCATATACATTACATTTAATCTTCATGAGAAGCCTGTTTTCAAGTGAAGAAAGTAAGGCTCAACTTCCTGCTCAGTGATAAGCAGCATCATTTTAATCCCATCCTGTCTCCCCAAGCCATGCTTTTTTCTTTTTTACTTTGGATCCAACCTCTCATTATAGATGAGCAAACTCCAGGCAGAGAGGCTGCAGGGCTTGCTCTGAGTCACACAGGGTCTTCCATTTTATTTCACAGAATTGATGTATCTGCAGGAAGGTGGCCTTAAATGGAGAGCCTCAGAGAGAAAGATAATGTTGAACACACACGCACACACACACACACACACACACACACACACACACACACACACGACACGGCTCAAGCTCTTTGTGGGCATCATTCTGTTCCTATTCTGTTCCTTTTCCTGTATCTATAGTTCCCGGGCATCTTGGGGGAAGGTGGGGTGGGACGGCAGGTAGATCTAAGCACTGCATGTATTACCCACGCATGTACTTCCTATTCTGGATTAATAGGAAGAAAAGGGGGTTAAATATAATGTGGCCTCAACACAAATTTGACACATGATATTGAAATCCTATAGCCTAATAGTTGCATATTTTAGAAATAAATAAATATTTACTTTTTTCTGATTAAAAGTAACACATGCTCATGAAGAAAATTTATGTGATACTGCAAAGTATTAAATTAAAAAAAGAAAAGTCCTATTACCCAAAGAGACTAATGAAGTTTGCTTGTTTATTATTTTAAAGCTGACAAAGGGAAATTGTACATTTATTTGCTCCATGTGGCTGCCTTAATTGGAGCTGAGGTTGCAGACATTTTTGTTAATCCTCCTCAGGAAGTAAGCAACAGGACAAAGAAGGCTGGCCTACAAAACCCAAATTCAGTGCTGTTCTTGGTCAAAACCACTCCTTTTCCTCAACCCTCAGTTCAAAGTCGGTCTCTTCTCTTAGTTCAGAGCTAAAAGTGATTTACAGATTTGATAAACAATTCCTCCATTGTCTTGGGGCCTCAATAAATGCTCTGAGTTGAAATGGAATGAAACAGATGGTTAATAGCATCAGGGATCATGGTCTTCAATTTTATAAAATCGGGTCTGATTGAAGAATTAAGGCAAACACATGGGGTGTGTCAGACAGATCTGGTTCTGCCTCCTAGTTGTTTGACTTGGGGCAAAGGTTCTGATAGAAGTTACCACCAAATATAAGGTAGCCCTAAACTTCCCAATGGGGAATCCTCCCATAATATTTTGGACAATCTGAGCACATAAAACTTTTAGTGACATCGATAAAATTGTGATACGCTTATTCAGTTTATGATTTTAGTTATACATACATGTTTAAAGCCATTTATACAATGTAATACATTAATTTGTAAATACTTCTCCCACCTCTCACCCCCACTCCTGTATTTCATAAAACAAGGCTAGTCAAACTCTTCATGTGCCTCTTGGTCATCAGCGTCCTCATCATCCCGAGAGCCATTTATTAGGCTCTCTCACTTCCATCTGGATTGTTGGAGATTCTCTTGGACCCTGTTTGGGATGCTGTCACTGGAAATTTTATCCCAAACCACAAAGTGCCCATTCGCATAGCATTAGTCAGTTCATGTTTTCACTGGTCTTTCCAACATAACTTACTCACTGTTCTGCTTTTCAAAGGGATCATAAAAGGCTTGTTTATAGCAACTTACAGCATTGCAAATGTGAAGTCATATTCCCAGGAATAACTAACAAACTGTGTTGCATTTTTCTTACCTCCTTTTGTACCAATTCAGTGATCTCCCTAAGCTTCCAACACTAGCATTAATTGAGGTCATTTTAGGCTAATGTAGTCGTCAAATGGTACCATGGTTGTTAAATATAAAGAAATTCAGAAAGCATTAGAGGTTAACATGTGGTGTAAGCATTGCAAGCGCTCTGTGATATTGTGATTTATATTAAGACATAAATATATTTGGTCTTCATCCCATTTCTGGCAAAAAGTTCCAAAAACCATTGAAGTTTCCTAATGATAAGAGCCATGAAGGTGAAATGAATGTCTTTGTTAGTTCTAAAACAAGGCCCTTTCAAACACACCAGAGTTTATTTTAATGAGGTGATTTTTGGAAAGCCCCAAAATAACCTTAGGATGGGGGCTGGTTGCCAGGAGAACCAACCACAGGATTAGAGAGTTGGGATTTTTAGTTTCACCCACCTGACCTTTGGGGAAGGGAGAGGCACTGGAGTTTAAATCAATCACCAGTGACCAATGATTTCATCAATTATGCCCAATCTCAGGTTATTTAAGCTAATGCGTCACATCCAAGACAATATTCCTGTCCTTGGAGTAGTGCTCCACACATTGACCTCAAAACCCACGTAAGTTTGAATGTATTCAGTCAAGATGCTGATTTTGAATGCTGCCACCTCCACCCGCTCTGGATGGAGCCCCATATCTTTCTAGACTGGGTCCCAGACCTGAGCTATGTGATGTCCCAGCTGAGCATAACAGAGGTTTGCTCTGGGGGAGCAGTGTAGGCCTGGGGTGAGGGTGGGAATGCTGGGGCTGGGGGTCGCACAGAGGTGAAGGAGCCAACCTCTGAGAATACTATGACAACCTCTGAGAATAAAGACTAGCAGCCAAAAGTAGTTTGAGTCCAAAAGCCATAATAGTGTCGAAGTTGGGTGGCAATTCAATGAACAAGTTAGAACCCTAGTAGAGAGAAATCACAAGAAAATGAATAATCAGTAAGGACATGGTCAGAAAATTAAAATTGAATTCATATTGACTTAAATGGGTATTACTTCACCACCCTGTTAATTAAGGGGACTTGACCACCAGCCTATGTGCATGTGAGTATATACCCGAGATATTCATGTGTATAATGGGGTGTAAGGGGTGCCAGCTTCTGCCCTGAAGGAGCTGAAAAAACAGAATCAATGAAGAAGGAGAAAGCAAACATCTGCTGAGCACCAGGCATATCAGGCACCATAGGGCTCTGGCTCGGCTGCCAAAGGGCCTAGATTGGAAATCCAGCTCTCCCACTTGCCAGCTAGCTAACCTTAGCCTGGTAGTAACACCTCTGCTCTATTTCCTACTTTCAAATGTGGATACCAGTGCCTGCCTCCAGGGCTGTGGTGACGGTTGAATGGGTTAATGCATGTTGTGATAGGTTACAGAAAGCTACCAGTGGTTTACTACTCTTTCCATTAAATAGTGGGGTCTACTTACTCTCCCCATGAGCCTGGCTGTTCCTGTCACTGTTTTTGATCATGTGATTGGCAGAATAATGACACCCTCTCTCCAATATGTCCTTGACCTAATATCCAGAGCCTATGAATATATTGTGTTCATAACAAAAGGGAATTAGAGGTTGCTAATCAGATGCCCTTGAGGTGGGAAGATTATCCTGGATGAAATGACAGGGGTCTTTAGAAATGAAGAGGGAGGCAAGAAAGTCAGAGGGACACAGGAAGAGAAAGACTTGACCAGCCATTGCTGTCTTTGAAGACTGAAGGGGCCACTAGCCAGGTAATGTGGAGAGCTCCCGAAAACAAAAAAGGCTCGGAAATCAATTCTCCTCTAGAGCTCTCAGCAAAGATCACAGCTCTGCTGACACCATGGGTTTAGCCCAGTGAATTTTATTTTAGATTTCTGACCTCCAAAATTGTAAGATAATAAATTTGCATTGTTTTAAGCCACTAAATTTCTGGTAATTTTTTTTTTTTCAGTCACAATAGGAAACTAATACTAGCCAATAGAATGGGGCAGAATTATGCTGTGTAATATCTAAGGCTGGGCCTTAAGAGACCTGCAGCTTCTAATTTCACCCCTTTGGAAATCAGCTGTCATGTAAGCAATCCAACTATGCCAAGTCACCATGCTGTGAGGAAGCCCAAGCTTCCACATGGAGAAGTGCCAAGTTGCCAGACATTTGAGTGAAGCCTTCTGGTCCTTCCAGCCCACCCTAGCCACCAGCTGAATGCAGTAGAATAAATGGCCCTAGCTGACATATGTAGAATAGAATCATCCAACTGATCCTGCCTGGATTCCTGACCAACAGACATGTGAGCAAATAAAATGGTTGCTGTTCTAAGCCCCCAGGTGTTAGAAGGCTTATTCATACTGTGATAGAGAGCCAAATCTCTTGAAAAACACTTAGAAAGGAGCATGCCACATATAAGCATTCAATATGTGTTGATTATACTAACTTAGTTATTCATGTATAAACTCCTCAATAACTCTGCTAAATGGTGTCTTGGTCCTTATAAACAAACAGAAGTTTATTTCTCATGGTTTTAGAGGCTGGGAGGTCCTAGATGCCACGTCTGGTGAGGACTGGCTTCCTTGTTCATAGATGGTCATCTTTTCACTGTGTGTTTACATGGAGGAAAGAATGAAGGAGCTTCTCTGAGGGTCTCTTTTACAAGGGTACTAATCCCATTTATAAGGACTCTACCTTTATGACCTAATCACCTCCCCAAAGATCCTAACTCAAGATACCATTACAGCTGAAACCGGTTTGGCTCAATGGATAGAGCGTCGGCCTGCGGACTGAAAGGTCCCAGGTTTGATTCCGGTCAAGGGCACATACATTGGTTGCGGGTACATCCTCAGTAGCGGGCGTGCAGGAGGCAGCTGATCGATGTCTCTCTCTCATTGATGTTTCTAACTTTCTATCCCTCTCCCTTCCTCTCTGTGAAAAATCAATAAAATATATTTTTAAAAAAAGATACCATTACATTGGGATTAGGTTTTAACATATGAATTAGTGGGGGTTGGAGGGGCATAAACACTCAGTCTGTAACAGTAGGTGTTATCCATCTGTGACAGTTGGGATATTATTGAACAAATATTCAATCCTTTCCCCTCACTATGAGCAGAGTGTACTTCCCATGCCATTGATGTTGGGCTTGGCTTTGTGATTTGATTTAGTCAATGGGATGTTAGCAGACGTGATACAGGCAGAGTCTTTAAATGTGCTTACATAGTGGGACTTCCCTTCTGGGGCTCCTGCCATTGCTATAAGAAAATGGCCAGGAGGCCTGAAGGTCACAGAAGAGCAAGAGACATGTGAATCAGAGTCACGCAGCCACCCATAGACCTGTGAACCTTGTAACACAAGCTTGTCATTTTATGCCATTGAGTTGTGGAGTGGTTTTAATGCAGCAATAACCTGACTGAGACACAATCTTTAGGTGAGAAAACTGAGGCCCAGACGTTGTTTAAAAACATGACAAGCTCATGGAAATATTCATAATAAAGGCAGCTTTTTATGAAAAGAGGCAAATGAAAGCCCCTGTAATAACTCCCAAGGGCTGCCCTAACAAATTATCACAAACTGGGTGACTCAAAACAACAGAAACGTATTGTCTCACAGTTCTGCACACTAAATCTGAAATCAAGGTGTCAGGAGGACCCTGCTTCCTCTGAGGGCTCTGGGGGAGAATTCTTCCTCGCCTCTTCCTAGCTTCTGGGGTTTCTGGCAACCTTTGGTGTTAGTTTGTATACACATCATTCTGATCTCTGCCTCCAATGGCACAGTCTTTGCTTGTGTCTATGTGTCTGATTGTCCCTCTTCTTTTTCTTAGGAGGATACCAGTCATCAGACTTTAGGGTCCACCTTCATCTCAACTAATCATATCTGCAAAGATTATCTATACTAATAAAAGTGTAATATGCTAATTAGATAGGACAACCAAACGACCTTCCGGACATCCTTCTGGACATCCTTCTGGACTTTTGCCACAGCAGGCAGGGGCTGAGGCAGAAGTGGTTAGGGTGATCAGGCAGGCAGGTGAGCAGTTAGGAGTGATCAGGCAGGCAAGCAAGTGGTTAGGAGTGATCAGGCAGGCAGGCAAGTGGTTAGGAGCCAGTGGTCCCAGATTGCAAGAGGAATGGCCAAGAGATTCCGGATTGTGAGAGGGTGCAGGCTGGGCTGAGAAATCCCCCTCACCTCCCCATAAGAATTTCGTGCACCAGGCCTCTAGTTTCTAAATAAAGTCACACCCTGAAGTGCTGGGTGGACATGAATTTTGGGGGCACACTACCCAACCCAATGCAGTCCCTCTGTTTCATACTAGAAAACTAGAGATGCCATTAGGCAGACTATGCTCAAATGAGCTTTAGGCAAACATACAGAGGGGCAATAATTTAAATCTTGAGGAGAACAGGTTGGGAAGACTTTAGGCAGAAGGTAAGATTGAATCTTCACTTAGACATTTCATAAATCTCTGACAGTTTGGGAGCTGCAAACAAATGTTGCTGAGTGCTTTCTCTGAGTTAACCATGGAGGTGAGTGTTGCTCACTTTGAATAAAACTCCCAAGCCATTTTAGAAGGTCCTTCAATGAGGCTCCATTTTTCCATTGACTGCTTGTCTTGTCAGCACCTTTCCTGATGTGCTTCTGTCCTGATGAGCCCCTCACTGCAGGTGGGGAGGCTCTGGACACATTCTCCCTAAAACCTGCTCTCCTCTGGGAGGTTTATTTATGGAGGAAAATATTTCAGAAGTTTGGTGCCCTGTAAGTCTCAACGAAAGTACTTTCTAATGCCTACAATGTGGATATTTCAAAATCAAATCTATGTGTGAATAAGACCAAGTTTGCTAGCCTCGGTGAAGACATTGTGCATGCCAAGTTCAAAAGAAGAAAACACCACATCTTAGGCTACTTGATCTAAATACAAAACAGAATGTAAAATTTTATTACTAGTCCCACGGGCTCCAATTTTCTTTAACATGCATGGGCTCTGGAGTCAGGCAGGCCTGGCTTCAAGTCCCATTTCTGTCACTTAGCAGTGATGAGACTTTAATATGCCTTCCCTGAGCCTTAGTTTGGAAATCTACAGACTGGTCCTACTACCTACATCAGCAGGTTGCTATGAGCATTCAAAGAAAGAGTAAAATGCAAAATTCATTGAGCAGTTGAAGGTCCCTAGTAGGGCCTCACAGAGTTAATGTGCTCAGTTCCGGGCCCTTATCTTCCTACACTGACATGGGTGCCAAGGACAGATATGGGTTAGCTGTCACTCATCTCAGCAGAGCCCCACAAGTGTCAGGCTTGTGTATCCTTCTCTTCTACCACCAGACTTTGTCTTCAGTACACACGAAGGGTAAGCAGGGAGACCCCGAAGTTGGGAGTTTAGAAATAGATTGGACAACACAATGACTGGGGACAAAAGAGATACAAGAACTAGGCAAGGAAACTTTTGCCCCTCTGGTTTGCGGTGGGCTCTTTGCCCCTCATGAATGGAGGGTGAGTCAGTGACAATCCTGCAGAGAAGAATGAAGACTTCCAGGCCCAGGCAGTGGGCATGAGGAAGGGGCGTGAAGGGTGACTCAGCAGATGGCTCAAGAGAAAGGGTCTGAGCTGTCCCCTCAGGCCCAGTTGGGAGAACAGACCAAGTCAAACAAGTTAGCAGCGGCCACAGAGCTAATCTGGAAGTGGGGCCACGGTGTCTGGCCCACCGCTCATAATAACTAGTGCTAACATTTATAGAGCCCTTACCTCGGTTATATATCAGCTCGTTTCATCTTTATTATAGCTCTATGGGGGCTTACTGTCATTGCCTTCTCTGAGGCCCAGAAGAGGTGTGTGGTTACCAGTTCCAAGAGGAGATCCTGTGATCCTCAACCTCCTGGTGGTAAAATCCTGAGGACTTACTTTCTTATCCCCCACAATTCCTGACATTTGACTGTGACCCTGTTTTAGAGAACATATTTCTGCAGCTCAGTCTTAGCACCCCTTTGCACAAGCTGGTGGTAGTTGCCCCTCTGCTATAGATAGTAGACACTGTGACACTTGACCAGTCCTGCCCCTTCTGGCCTGATCTGGGAGAGCTGGGAAAGGATAGGCAAGATTATGGGAGTGAAAGGGGGAGGTGAGAAGATCACTCCAACCCCAAATATACAACAGTTCCTGCTGTCAGGGAATCAAAAAATCTTAAGGAGACAAGCCTTTTGTTCTATAATTATGGTAAGAAATTTTAAGGGCAAAGACCATTAGAAGAAAAAAGTTGGTACTGGCTGGAACTCACACTAAGTCTGAATGATTCTGAGATCTGAGTTCAGAGCAGGGAACAAGCAAAGACTAGGGCCTGGGTTGGAAGTATGGATAAAAAGGACCCATAGAAGGAGTACGAGGGAGGCAGAAAGGGAAGACTTGTTTTAATCAATTGAACAATAGTTCTCTCAACTAGTCCTGTCTGGAAATGATCATGAGAGCCATCTTCCAAAATCTCCAGATTTTAGCCGGAACAATGCTAGGGAAGCAGCTGCCTGAAGGAAGGGGGTGGGTGAAAGTATTGGACTCATTCACCGGACACCGATTTGCCAGAAAAGGAAGTGGGGGTGTCGGGGACATTATTTCCACTTCCTGGATACATAGTCAAACATGAAACAACTGAGTTCCAACAGGACAAGGCAATAAAATAGGCGACCACCACAGGTGGCACCACACCCAACTCATGTCAGGATACAGTAAGAACTAGCAGCAGTATTTTTAAGGCTTCCAGAAAGCAGTGCCTTGCTATCATCTTAAATCTAAAGGACAACAAAGACACTTCATGAATACTTTTTTAAAATGTTGTTGATTTTATAGAGACAGGAAGGGACACAGAGAGAGAGAAACATTGATTTGTGGTTCCACTTATTGATGCATTCAAAAGTTGGTACTGGCTTGAACTCACACTAAGTCTGAATGATTCTGAGATCTGAGTTCAGAGCAGGGAACAAGCAAAGACTAGGGCCTGGGTTGGAAGTATGGATAAAAAGAATCCATAGGAGGAGTACGAGAGAAGCAGAAAGGGACAGCTTGGTTTAATCAAACTGAATAATGGTTTTCTCACCTAGTCCTGTCTGGGATTGAACCTGCAACCTTGGTGTTTTGGAAAGACATTCTAGCCAACTGAGCATCCTGGCCAGGGCAAGAATACTTTGTTTTAAAGTCAGCTCCAAAATGGTTGGACACAACCTCATTGCCTTTTAATACGATTGAATGAAATGTGATACATTCAGACTATGGAATACTATGTGACCACTAAAGAAACCTGGCTGCTTTCTATGTATGGGTACGGGATGATAACCAAAATAAATGTGAAAAAAAGCCAGAATATTCTACAGAGTGTGCAAATACATTTTAGTACATTTGTGCAAAATAATAACATGTCCATAGTCCTGTAGATGTATATAATGTCTCTAAAAGAATACACATGAATGTATATGAGCTACTAAAGATATAATAATGGCATTATAAGTCAGGATAGTGAACCCCCCCACCAGTTTGGTTCAATGGATAGAGCATTGAACTATGGCCCAGGTTCAATTCTGGTCAAGGGCATATGCCTGGATTATGGGCTAGATCCTCAGTAGGGGGCATGCAGAAGGCAGCCCATCAATGATTCTCTCTCATTTCTCTCTGAAATCAATAAAAATATATTAAAAGATAATAAGAAATAAAAATGTGAGTCAGGTTAGTGATTCTCCTTGTGGGGACACATAAGGTGGAGGCTTTTGGGGTGCTACTAATGTTCTGTTCTTGACCTGGGTGCTGGTTACATGAAGTGTTCAATTGGTGAATGCTCATTCATCTGTATTTATGATTTGTGCACTTTTCTATGTTATGTACTCCAATACTAATTTTGAATAATAAATAAAATAAATAAATAATATGAAATACATTTTAAAATAACTTTGAAAAATAATGAAGACATAACTCCAAATTCACACAATCACAGAGGTTCCCAGCAGATTAGTCCTGGCTATTACTCACTCTCCTAGTCCAGCACAGGGGATGAAAGAGGCTTAAGTTTCCACGTTTCCCAATCTGGCCTCATTTACTCTTCCTTTTCACTGATCTCAGCCTCTTGTTTATCAATTGCTCCAGGACTCTCCCCTCCTCCCCCCGCCAAATAGATTAAACCACAGTTGTTCATCTGTTCAACAAAGTCACCCGCTGTGCAGGCTGTGGCTCCCCAGGGCTGTGGTGTTGAAGAAAACCTGCTGGCTGGGAAACTGAACGGAAGCTGTTTTATTTCATGCTCGTAGTTTTCAATATGAGCGGGCATAGTTCTTTTTATTTAAACAGAATTTTTTTTTAAGAGGTGAAGACAATTAGTTGATCGTTTTCATTGAAGAGAAAGAAAGGAAAAAAAAAACTTCCTGAATTTCCTGATACGTGGTGGTGACATTTTTCCTAAAGAGTCACAGGTTGCCCCAGAAAGAAAAAGAAAACAAAATCAAGGCCTTTCCAACCCCATTTTCAAATGTGATCTTAGGCATTCCCTTTGAGGAAAGTTGGGTGTTTGCCCAGGAAGTTCAAAGCAGCAGCCAAAATTCACTCACACCTGGGATTTATAACCTCCTGCAGCAGGGGCAGGAAGGGCCCTGGCATTGATTGGTGGCCTATTGTGTGCCAGGCACTGTGCTGGGTACTCCAACCATTACTCTACTCCTTCCTGTCACAATAACGCTATGAAATAGATTTACAGAAGGAAACCAAACCTCTGAGTCATATTCTATACACACCTCAATATGGTATGGCTTAAAAGAATGCTTTATTATCATTGCTTAGGATTCTCTGGAGCTCAGTTGGGTGACTCTCATGTGGATGAATCTCTCATGTGCTGCACCTGGATGTTGGCCGTGGCTAGCAGTCTTAAGGCTCTACTGAACTGGATGTCCAAGCACAACTTTGTTGAACAAATGCTGGCTGGGGTTGTCACCCAGAGTGGCTACATGGGGCCTCTCTCAGAGCGGGTGTCCCAAGAACAAGTATTCTGAGAAACCCAGACCGAAACTGCAGATCTTCTGTCCTAGCATCACTTCTAGTGCAACCTCTTGGTCAGGGTGAACAGGCCGAGCCTGGAGTAAAGGAGAAGAGGGAATAGACTCCATCTCTCAATG
Organism: Lasiurus cinereus; assembly: GCA_011751065.1. Lineage (NCBI taxonomy): Eukaryota > Metazoa > Chordata > Mammalia > Chiroptera > Vespertilionidae > Lasiurus > Lasiurus cinereus. The sequence goes on along the minus strand of JAAGEH010000041.1, from coordinate 32,203,940 downwards.
CCAGTGGGAGTAGAGAAGAATTTGTCGCTCTCATTAATCTATCTTATCTAGAGAGTGGTGAAGCCAGAACTTGAGCCAAGGTTGGCCTGATTCCTTCCATTAGTCACCTATAGGCTTAATTATGAGCCTGCTTAACTATTGGAAAGGGCCACTATTGATCCTGGTATTGGAAAAGAAAGCTGGGTGATGATATCAACACCACTTAGATGTCTCTTGATAAAGAAGCCAGTGTGGCCTGGCTGTCATGGCCCAGTGGTTGAGCGTTGACCTATGAACCAGGAGGTCACAGTTCAATTCCAGTCAGGGTACATGTGAGGCATGCAGGAGGCAGCTGATCAATGATTCTCATCATTGATGTTTCTATCTCTCTCTCCCTCTCTAAAATCAATAAAAATAAAAGATAAGAAAAAAGAAATACTATTTGGAATCTGAGGAAAGGACTGTGAGCTTCAAACATAACATTACCATGTTTCCTTTTAGAAATAACACCCTCCTCTCCCTTCCCTTCTCACCCCCACTCCCCTATTACCCCCAGCCACATTCTCCTGACACTTGTCCTTGGCCACCGTCCTTATGGTAACCTACCCTCCTCAAAGACCCATCTGCACACCCATCTTTGGTTCATCTCTGCTGTTGTGGCCAGTGCTTCTCCAGATTTCTCTGCTGTGTTAGCTGGGCCTATAGGATTAAGTTATGAATGGGTTTCCCTGGGGTGTATAAGAAAAGCTCAGCCCTAACCAGTTTGGCTCAGTGGATAGAGCCTTGGCCTACAGACTCAAGGGTCCCAGGTTCGATTCCAGTCAAAAGCATGTACCTTGGTTGCGGGCACATACCCAGTGGAGAGTGTGCAGGAGGCAGCTGATCGATGTTTCTCTCTCATCGATGTTTCTAACTCTCCCTCTCCCTTTTTCTCTGTAAAAAATCAATAAAATATATTTTTTTTAAAAAAGAAAAGCTCAATCATCCTGGAGCACCAAGGTTCTGTCAGACAGGTCAGTGAGGGACCATTCCATGGAAAATTGAGGTTTGCTCCCAAGAGGGGAGGAGAGAGTGCTTCATTCCTTCAGCACCACTGCAGCTTTCATTCATTCCTCACTCATTTCCTTGGTGCCTGTGCTGTGCCAGGCGCTGCCTTCTTCCCCTTTTCACTCTAAGCACCTCCTTTGAGGGGTTTTCAGGCTCCACCTTCAGTGCAGAGCCTCCTGCTTCAATGAATAGAGAAACTTTACCTCTACATTTGAGAAAAATATTTTAGAGTCAAGAGGAGGAGGCAGGGGGAGAGTAGGTGAGAAGAGATCAATCAATGAACTTGTACGCATATATGCATAATCCTTGGGTACAGACAATGGGTGGTGAGAGCCTGAGGGGGGTGGGGAGGGGGAGAAAGAACTGGAGTGGGCTGGAAGAGGTTAATGAAGGAAAAAGGAGGATCTCTGTAATACTTTCAACAATAAAGATTTTTTAAAAAAGAAGAAGAAGAAATAAAAATTTAAGAAAAAAAAGAGGAGTCAGCTTAAAGATTCTGAATGCATCAAAATGGGGAGTTTAAAACCTAATTATTCTTTAAACATGGGCCTCTAAATGGCTTCAATCAATATTTATTGAATGATTAAGCAAACGTTACAGTCATACTGTTGGTAAATAGAAGGGTTTTCCTAATAAGCTAGTCATTAGAAGAGATTGCAAGAGGGAGTTTAACTTAAGAGGATAGTTCTCACACCTATTGTTTTAACCATTCCAAATAATAGGCTTTGTACAAATTTCAAGTGTGCCTTAGGTATTTGTTAAAGAAAGTCTAAGCCTTGTCTCTATTAGACAAGATTTCAAATTAGTTTGTGTTGGCACTTAAAAGTGTGGGCAATGCCTTAAACAATTTGATTCAGTGGATAGAGTGTCGGCCTGTGAACTGAAAGGCTCTAGGTTCGATTCAGGTCAAGGGCATGTACCTTGGTTGTGAGCATATCCCCAATAGGAGGTGTGCAGGAGGCAGCTGATCAATGTTTCTAACTCTCTATCCCTGTCCCTTCCTCTCTGTAAAAAAAACAATAAAATTTTTAAAAAGTGTGGTCAAAAAGGTGGGGAGGGGTTCTATGGAAAGTAACCTCACAGGGTGATTAGATCATAAATTCCTAACTGGGCAGGACATGGTGGGTGGTCACGCCCCGGCCTATAACTTCTTTAGTGTAAGGTTTTAAGCCAGCCCTATCCATTGTTCTTGTGCATCTAGGTTAACACACCTTTGAAATATCAGAAGTAATAACCCTCCAAGTGGGCATTAACCCTCAAGAGAGCACATAATCTTGTTCCAATCTTCCTCTCATCCCCTCCTTAATTTCAAATGTGTAAAAGAAGCTGCAAAACTGTCATTCTCTGGACCATTTGAGATCTTGTTCCCTGGCATATGTCATCAGTTTGGCTCAAATAAACTCATAAAAACTCGCTACAGATTCTGATGTTCTTATGTCGACAAGAATAACAACAGTGCATGTCTTTTAAATAGCCCTTCTCCAAACTTGGCACCAATTCAAAATGATCTTCACTCCTTTCTCACCATACACCCAAGTGTCCTGGCAAAGCAACTTGTAAGTATACAGCCTACTGTCTTAATCTGTCAAACAGAGAAAGTACTGGCATCTGATCATCACCGAGTGGTCATTGAGAATTAAATGAGATTTGTGACAAGAAAATGTTTTGAGAATTTACACATTTTCCCCCTATATTTAGTTTCTAGGGTCCCTTGGCTGGTTCCCAATTCAGTCAGCAGTCGTTCCTTATCATCTTGAAGTCAGTAGCATTTATTGCCTCAGGGAAGGAGTGATAAGGCAAAAAAGCCAGAAAACTACTTAGGAGTGGTAAAAGTGAGACCTTGTGACCTGTAAAATTTAACTCTTGAATAACTAAAGCATAAATTTTGTGCCATAAATCTTATAAATGGAAAAACAGAGAAATGGGTATATAAGAATTATCAAGAAGGAAGGAGAGAAGCAGAGAGGAGGCAAAACATTGGTAGTAGGGTCCCAGAGAAAGGTGCTTGCCCCCTGGAGGTGGGGGGATGGTATGCCTCCTGGCTCCAGGACAGAGGAATTTGTCAAGCCAAAGGGCTGAGAGGGAGCTGGGACAGTATAGCTCTTTCCAGGTGCTAGAAACAGTGACTTGTTCTTCATGAAGTGGGAGGTGGTTTTGAGTTAGCAGGGAGAACCAGGGCTTTGAAGTCTGGAGCAAAGAAGCAGCCCAGCAGGGGCCTGATGGAATATCCAGTGTGGCAATGAGATTGGCAAAGTTAATTTGTGTACTGGGATCCACACAATGGAGGCTGCCCGTGGAAGCACAAATCTAAACCTACCGTAAGTCAGCCCCACTTATAGGAAATACCTGTCAAGGAAACCAAACATACATAAACCGTGAGCCTTTATTCCTTGAGTAAAGGACATCAAACTCAAATTGTTTCAGTTTTTTCATTTCAAATGATAAAATGGCAGATACCGCTATGGTTAGATGAACTATAAGATATGAAGTCCCAGCAACTCTCCATCACCAAGGAACTTAGACAAAACTTGGCATAGAGCAGAAGTAAAAATCAATTGAAATTAAGTTTCTGCCAGAAGAATGTGCATTTAAAATAGAAATTAGCAATTAAAGCCATTTATTAAAAAGGTGAATTAAATTGAATTATTCAATTCCACATATCTCATCCAGACCTTGAGATTTACTCCTACTCTAAAATAATGTGTGCAAGTGACTGGAATATAATATGTGCTCAATAAGTGCTAGTTACTATTACTATTATTATTATTATTATTATTATCATCATCATCATCATCACTAGAGGCCCGGTGCACAGATTCGTGCACCCATGAGGTCCCTCAGCCTGGCCTGCAGGCATCAGGCCAAAACCAGTTCTCCAACATCCCCCAAGGGGTCCCAGATTGCCAGAGGGCGGTTCTCCAGTGACACACCCTGGAATTGGGCTCCTTCCTCTCTGGTTCCCAGTGCATCACCAGAGAACCACAGCTGCCACATTATTGCAGCTCTGCAGCTCCTGTGTTGAGCATCTGGCCCCTGGTGGTCACTGTGCAACATAGTGACTGGTCAACCAGTCATTCAGTCAATAGGTCGCTTAGGCTTTTATATATAGATATTATTATTATCTTAGATCCCAGGACAAGACACTGAAGAAGGTCTTATTGGAACAGAATGAAACACTCAGCCTCTCTGACTGCATCTTGTTGACACCTGCTTTGATCCCATGGCCTTCAGGCTAATAGCTTCTGCTTTGTTTTGCACGCAGACATGCTAATCATTAGAGAAATTCTACTTGCTGCCTGACTCTTACCAGAATAGCCCCATACCAGAAAGTGCTTTTCCAAGGAGATAAGGAAAATATGTACAAGAATAATGCTTATTTATCAAAGATTTGCAAGAACCTCATGATTGAACTCACATCAACTAGCAGGATCATCCTAAGAACCCCTAATGACTCTCAGATGTCTGTGGTGGTCAATCACTTATTGCCCTTCCCATTTCCTCTTCCTTTGACATAAAAGAAGCATGAATTCTACTTGGGAAGTCAGATTTCAAGAACCACTAGGTCTCCTATTTGCTTGGTTAGTACCTTCTTACTCAACAAACCTTTCCTTACTTTGAAAGGCCAAACTCTGATGTTTGGAGTTTGGCTTTTTGAAGCATCGAGCACATGGACTTTGTACCAGTAACACTATTGCATACTTTTAAAAAAATATATTTTATTGATTTTTTTTACAGAGAGGAAAGGAGCGGGGTAGAGAGTTAGAAACATCAATGAAAGAGAAACATCGATTAGCTGCCTCCTGCACACCTCCCACTGGGGATGTGCCCACAACCAAGGTACATGCCCTTGACCAGAATCAAGCCTGGGACCTTTCATTTCACAGGCTGACACTCTATCCACTGAGCCAAACCGGTTTTGGCCACTATTGCATACTTTAAGAAAGTCTTATTACCTTCCTTTTGAGAACTAAAAGAAAATGGGGTCCACTTTATTCCTACCTGCAGATACTCAAGTTAGTACTTTGAACAGTTATGGTGGGAAAATGGGCCACTGACAATGCAGAGGGAGCAGCAGTGGAGAGTCTCTCCATGACTGGTGGGGTAAGCTCTCTTTTTACTTTTCTTTTTTAACATTGACCTCTGTAAAGAAAACTATGTTTTCATCAAGGCAGCTTTTTAGGGAGCACACAGTAAATCTACATATCCCAATTTATCTTGGAAATGTAGATGGGATCACATGATCAATTCTGACCAATGGAAGCGGGGAAAAATAAGAGTTGTCACTTCTTGAACCTTAAAAGCCTTTCATATGACTCTCTACAACTGGAAGAAAAGGTCATGAAACATAACCACAGACAGGAGAAGCCTGGACTCCTGAGAAGCCCTCTGTAGGAGAGCCACAGAACTAGGACACTTGGCTTGGACTGTCCACTTAATGAAAAATGAGCTTTTCTTTGGGCTAAGCCATTAACAGGTGGGGGCTGTTTGACAAAGCAATCAACTCTAGTACACAATGTATAAGTGTTAGAGCAAGTTTGTCCAATGTGATTGTGGCTCATACCCTTGTATCCCCACCTTCAATCCCTGTCACCAAATGTGCCTAGTTTTAGTCTTCCCAGAAATCAGACAGTGTGGGAGTACAGTTGCAGCTTACTTGCCTCCTCAATGTTCTTTGGGATTTAGGCACATAAAAACAGTAAACATGAGATGGTTTCATTTTAGGAACTTGCAAAGCCTAGATTGAGGGAGTTTTAGAAAAGGAAGGCACATTTGTAGTCATCTGGTTCAACCATTCAAACAAGGGAGAAGGTTTTCTGAGATCTGCTGTTACTAAAGTAGATCAGTAATGAAAACAGTCAAATCTGAGTATCAAAAGACCTTCCAGTCTACCTGATGTATGATCTCTATCATTCTGAGAAGCAAAAGTATAAGTAATTTAAAACAATAAGTGTGTGTATAAAGGTGACAGTGGATAACTGAGAATTTGTTAATGAATGAATGAGATTTGGGTGGGGGATGGATGGGTGGGGGACATGTGTATGAAAGACTATGAGCAATGATGAAAAGGTTTTAGCCCAGCCAGTGTGGCTCGATTTATGAACCAGGAGCTCAATTCCTGTTTGGGGCATGTGCTCAGGTTGTGGATTTGATCTCCAGTGTGGGGTGTGTAAGAAGCAGCCGATCAATGACTCTCTCTCTCGTTATCGATGAAATCTTCCTCTCTGAAATCAATTTAAAAAATTTTAAAGGCAGAAAAAGTTTACTACCAACCTTTACAATTATAAAGGTCTCTATACTTGAACTGAGCTCAGAATTGGAGGGTAGAGGGAAACTAGTGAGAAGGAAACAAAAGCCTTGGTGGACAAAGTACTGACTTAAGGTCATAGGCTGGATAGTACTGGAACCCAAGTCAGCACCCACATCTTCAGAGCTCCCTTCAATGTGCCTCTCCATGCATCTGGATATCTAGCAGTAACAACTCATGCTTTAGAATCAGAGCATTGTGCGTTAAAATTCTGGGTTCCTCTCTTACCAGGTGTATTATCTCAGGAATAGCATTTAACATCTCTGAACAGCATTTAATAACCTCATCTGTAAAATAGAGATAATAATAATAGGACTTTCCTTTTAGGATTGTTATAGCAACTACACAGATTAATGCCTTTAGAGTGCTCAGTAAACATCTGACCCTAGTAAAATTTTATGATGTTTTTGCTGCTACTTAAAAGAATACCAAAGTTGTATAAAAACAATGCAGCAGCCTTAACAAAACAACACCCCACACAGCTTGAGGATTCCTTCCTCTGTGAACAGAAAGCATTATATATTCATGCTTTTGAAGAACTTCGAATGTATTGATTTTTTTAGCTGAAGGCTCTTGATAAACAGTAAATACAGAGTGAAGCTTTCTCTGAACTCCCCTTACCTGTCTAAAGACAGATCCCCAAAAAGAACTCAATTGCTATAATTCTCTCCCTTTTTCTCCCCAGGATTTTCATCAACATGGGAAGATAGACTGATCATGGGAGAGGAGACTGGAAGTCCACACCACACCCAAACAAACTTTGTCACACACTATCATATCTCCCACCTATTCTAGGGACCCATTAATCTTTCCTGAAAATTATTTACTCTTCCCTAAGTGATCTATATCCCCCCTGCCCTTCTTCTACTAAGATAGCATATAAGCTTTCAAATCCCATTACTTTTTTAGGTATTCATTTTTTTATGCCTCTGCCCATGTAATATTAAAAATTAATAAATTTATATACTTCTTCTGTTAATCTGCCTCTAGTCAGTTTATCTCATAGACCCAGCTATTGAACTTAGGTGAGTAAAGGGACAGAATCTTCTCTCCTACATTTTATTTGGGACATTGATTCCTTACCTCATATGGCTGTGTTCTGAGAGATGATAAATTTCTTTCTTTATTGATTGATGATTGATTTTTAGAGGGAGAGAGAAACATTGATTTGTTGTTCCACTTATTTATGCATTCATTGGTTACGTCTTATAAGCGCCCTGACCAGGGGTCAAACCCAAAACCATGGCTTATCAGGACAATGCTCTAACCAACTGAGCTATCCAACGAAGGCCAGATGATAAATTTCTTGTCACCTTATCTCTTTCTGAATGCCTCAGAGCAAGGAGTCTGATTTGCACAAAATAGGTGCTCCCTTGAAGCTTGTTGGTGAGCAGAGCCTGGCATAGGAAGATGAATGTAAAGAATTTGTGAGCATATCTCTCATAAACATAGATGCCAAAATCCTCAACAAAATTCTAGCAAACCGGATCCAGCAGTACATCAGAAAGATCATACACCATGACTAAGCAGGATTCATCCCAGGAATGCAGGGATGGTACAATATCCACAAATCAATAAATGTGATACATCACATAAACAAATTAAGAGATAAAAATCACATAGTCATATCAATTGATGCAGAAAAAGCATTTGACAAAATCCAACACCCTTTCTTGATAAAAACTCTCAGCAAAGTGGGAATAGAAGGATCATACCTCAACATCATAAAAGCCATATATGATAAACCCACAGCTAACATCATACTCAATGGGCAAAAACTAAAACCATTTCCCCTAAGAACAGGAACAAGACAGGGATGCCCACTCTCACCTCTCCTGTTCGACATAGTACTGGAAGTATTAGCCATTGCAATTAGACAAGAAGAAGAAATAAAAGGCATCCAAATTGGAAAAGAAGAAGTAAAGCTATCCTTATTTGCAGATGTCATGATATTGTACATAAAAAACCCAAAGAACTCCATTCCAAAACTAATTGACTTAATTAATGAATTTGGCAATGTAGCAGGATACAAAATTAATGCTAAGAAGTCTGTGGCATTTCTATACACTAATAGTGAAATTATAGAAAGAGAAACTAAAAAAACAATCCCATTTACCATCACACCAAAAAAATTAAGATACCTAGGAATAAACCTAACTAAAGAGGTAAAAGACCTTTATGCAGAAAACTACAGGACACTGAAAAAAGAGATAGAGGAAGATGTTAACAGATGGAAGAGCATACCATGCTCATGGATTGGGAGAATCAACATCATTAAAATGTCCATACTACCCAAAGCAATCTACAGATTCAACGCACTACCCATTAAAATATCAACGACATATTTCACAGACCTACAAAGAATTCTTCATAGATTCATCTGGAACAAAAAAAGACCACGGATAGCTACAGCAATTCTGAGAAGGAAGAATAAAGTAGGTGGGATCTCAATACCAGACTTCAAGCTATACTACAAAGCAACTGTTCTCAAAACAGCCTGGTACTGGCACAAGAACAGACATATAGACCAATGGAATAGAATAGAGAACCCAGATATCCACTCAAACCACTATGCTCAATTAATATTTGACAAAGGAGGCATGAACATTCAATGGAGCCAAGATAGCCTCTTCAATAAATGGTGTTGGGAAAATTGGACAGATACATGCAAAAAATTGAAACTGAACCACCAACTTACACCAAATACAAAAATAAACTCAAAATGGATATAGGACTTAAACATTAGAAGGGAAACCATAAAAATACTAGAGGAATCCACAGGCAGCACAATCTCAGATATATGCCAAAAGAACTTCTTCACTGATACTGCTCCAAAGGCAATGGAAGCTAAAGAAAAAATAAACAAATGGGACTACATCAAAATAAAAAGCTTTTGCACAGCAAAAGAAACCATCAACAAAACAACAAGAAAGATCACTGTATGGGAGAACATATTTGCAAATGTTATCACTGATAAAGGTTTAATCTCCAAAATCTACAGCCAACTTATACAACTTAATAAAAGGAAGATGAAGGATCCAATAAAAAAAATGGGCAACGGACCTAAATAGAACCTTTTCAAAAGACGACAGAAGGAAGGCCAAGAGACACATGAAAACATGTTCAAAGTCATTAATCATCCGAGAGATGCAAATCAAAACGACAATGCGATACCATCTTACACCTGTCAGAATGGCAATCATCAACAAATCAACAAACCAAACAACAAGTGTTGGTGAGGATGCGGAGAAAAAGGAACCCGTGTGCACTGTTGGTGGGAATGCAGACTGGTGCAGCCACTGTGGAGAACAGTATGGAGTTTCCTCAAAAAACTAAAAATGGATCTCCCATTAGACCCTATAATCCCACTCTTAGGAATTTATCCTAAGAAATTACAAACACCAATCAGAAAGGATTTATGCACCCCTATGTTCACAGCAGCACAATTTACAATAGCTACAATTTGGAAACAGCCTAGGTGCCCGTCAGCAGATGAGTGGATCAGAAAACTGTGGTACATCTACACAATGGAATTCTATGCTGCCATTAAAAAGAAGGAATTCTTACCATTTGCAGCAACCTGGTTGGAACTGGAGAGCCTTATGCTTAGTGAAATAAGCCAGTCAATGAAGGAGAAGCATCACATGGAGAAGCACTCATTGGGGGATAATAAAGAACATTATAAACTGATGAACAAAAGGATAGATACAGAGACAGTAAAGCTTCAAACAGACTGTGAAATTACAGTAGGAAGATTAAAGTTAGGTGAGGTAGATAAGAGATCAATCAAAGGACTTGTATGCATGCATATAAGCATAACCAATAAACATAGACACTGGGGGGTTGGGGTATGCCTGGGAGGAAGGGGGGGCAATGGGGAGATATGTATAAAAAATTAATAAAAAATAATGAGAGTTATGGTTAAAAAAAAAAAAAAAGAATTTGTGAGCATCTCACACTCCATTCTTGGCTAGGGTTGACCAGGCCCCATGCCTGCCTTCTTTGGGACTCTAGCTCCTGCTCCCATGAAAAGAAGTGTGGACTCCTAGAAAAAAAGATTCATTTTATGTGAACCCTAAAAAGGAATTTACTTGCTGAAATGGACCTTGAATGGCCAACCAAGGTCCAAATTTTATGACTAATGAGAGTCTAGCAGTATTTGCTGACAGAGCACCTCATGTGCCCTGGACACCTGAAGAACCTCAGATTGAACTCTTAGCTTCCCAGGCTATGCCCCAGCCATCTGAGTCAACCACTATAAGGGAGTTCCTGGTTTTGTCTTTCAACAATGGACTGAGACCTGTCCCTTTCAATTGGAACTGCACAACTATATCCTCATTTGCATCTATACTGACCAATCAGAATACATGCTACCAAATACGTAATCAGAATTGCACGATTTGGACCAATCAGAGCTATATGAATTTGGAAATCTCATTTGTGTAAAATTGGGAATCTGAGCAGGAACTTTCTCCATAAAAGATGGCCTCTTCTTTGCCTCAGGGAGCAAAGTTTTGGTTTCTACTGGAAGCTGCATTTTCCTAGTTTGCAAACTGTTTTACTTGAAAAAGTCTCTCCTTTGTTGCACCTCTTTGGGAATTTGAGTTACAGAAGGTAGCCATTCCTGAATGGCTAAATGGCCCTTATAAGAAAAGATCTTTACATTGATAAGCTCTAGAGAAGGTAGTGAATCCAGAAATGCCTGACCAGTTCTGGGCACCAGCTGGCAGACCTGATATACTGGGCTCTTGCTGTCTATCATCTTCACACTCAGTACAAGAGCTGCTTTATGAAAGCCAGAAGGCTGGGAAGTCTTGATAAGTCTAGCTTCTTCCAAACTTGCAATTTCCAGTTGTACTTCCTGACTCTAAATTTTGTTACTGGAAAGGGACCTGGCCCTTGGTGGGTCTGCTTGGAGCCAGCCAGTAGTTTGTGGGTTCTTGACTTCATGCAGGAAAAATTTCACAGCATGAGTCCAAGTGACAATGAGGAAATGTTTATTAAAGCTGGGGATGTAAAACAAGAAAGGGCCTAGTATAGAAGAGGCAACTGGGGTCGAAACTAGTTTGGCTCAGTGGATAGAGCTTCGGCCTGTGGACTGAAAGGTCCTGGGTTCGATTCTGGTCAGGGACATGTACCTTGGTTGTGGGCACATCCCCAGTGTGAGGGGTGCAGGAGGCAGCTGATAGATGTTTCTCTCTCATTGATGTTTCTAACCTTCTACCCCTCTCCCTTCCTCTCTGTAAAAAATCAATAAAATATATTTTTTAAAAAAGAAGAAGAAGAAGAAGAGACAATTGGGGAGCCTAAGCTGGGCTGCCCTAGCTCTCTGGGAAATCAGAGAAAAGGGAGCTTTGGGAACAGGTTCGGGGGACTAGCCTGGGATGAGCTGCTGCTGCCCATTGCTCCCCAGGTTGCAAATCTTGTGGGATCCACCAGAATTTAGTAGGATTTAAGAGATGCGTGCCTGTGGAAAAATAGTGAGGGAAGAAGAGGGAAAAGGGAATGGCAGGGGCTGCTCTGCTCCCCAGAGGGAGAGCAGGAGCTGGGTCCTTTGTCTTAAGGCTGTATCTCTTTTTATCGCAGACACAGGCAGGAATCTTAGGGGAGATCTCCAGGGCAGTTCTTAGCAGAATATTTATCAGTTCTCTTGTTATGCTGTCTGTGTCAGTCTAATTTAGAGCCATAGGCAATGAACCTAAGATGACTAGAGGGAAGGCAGGAGTTTTTCCTCTCCTACATCACCTGTTAGGAAGACTGGAAAAGTTCAAAAGAGTTGTGCTGGCTGTACCTGCTCCTGACTGGATAGGTCTCGATTTTGCTACATTTATATAAGAGAAAGAAGCCTTCGGAGAGACTGGAAGCTTTCTTGTCTTGATCTTGGTGGTAGTTACCCAGATACAAAAATTCAGCAGGCTGTATACTTAAGATGTGTGTGTGTGTGTTTTCTAGATCTAAGTTACACCTCAATTAAAAAATGCCAGTGGCCAAGCTTACCCCATTCCAAAGAAAGTCTGGATTTAAGTAGTATGGGATAAGGCTCTGGCATCAGTGCATCTAAGGCTCCCCAATTAGTTCTAATATATAGGCAGCATTGAGAAACACCAGCAGGGGCCTCAGCACATTCTTGTAGGGGCTGGCAAGTGGCTGGTCTGTCCCCAACCTTTGGAAGCAGGATTGGCTCTGGGAAATAGGTGCACTCTAGGGCTTACAGGACAGTTTGTGGGATAGGGGAGAGGAGCGTTACAATTTGACAACTCCCATCTATCTCCCCATATCCTTCTAAGACATCCCACTCCCCTTTCCCCACACAAGTCATCTTAGTCATCTTAGGTTCATTGCCTGTGGCTCTTAAATTAGACTGACACAAGGGACTCATCAGCTCTGCCTAGACATCTGAACCTCAGTGGCAAGGGCCCCCCACAGTAATAGCCAAAAGTCTCAGGCTTCCATCCCCAATGCCCCAGCAATAACATCATCCCAGGGAAAGCCAGGCAGCCAGAAGCGTGTGACTGGCATCTAGACTCATGGCCTGCAAGGCAGGGGGAGGAGGGTGCACAATGAGGCAGGTGGTAGGAGTGTGGTAGGCAATTAGACAGGAACAGAGCAAGGACGATGGGCCGGGTACAGAAGGTCACGGGGGTGGAAAGCCCCAGGTCCTAGCAATGGACAATCAATTGCAGGGTGGGACCTCACCCCAGGGTGACCTTTCCTCCTCTAACATATCTAGTCATGAGGTTGGGACGCCCAGACCTTTCCTCCCTTGAGATAATATCTATGCCCCAGTTGTATTTCAGCTCCAGGCCCAAATAAGCAACAAGCCAGACCCCATGGCTGCCTTCAGGACCAGCTGCTTTGAAAGATGAGCCCCTAGCCTGGCACTGACCAAACAATCAGTGGAGACCACAACCCTGAAAAACACCTGGAAAACTGCTGAATATTCTGTAGACATCTTCCCCAGGGACCTCTCCTAAAATCTCCACCCTTAAAACCCTAAGGAAGGAGGACCCAGTTCCCTCTCCTTCCCAGGAGCCCACATCACCTCTTTCCCTTTCCCTTGCCCTTTCTTTTTCTCTTTCCCTCCCCCTACCACCTACACTCCCGCCCCAAACATGTTACTATTAGCTTCCTCATCCCAAGCCCCAAGGGCCCTTCCTTTACCTCTATAACTTGTTCCTAAACCCATTTATTCTCGCTCCCACATCTAGGAATTACTTCTTCCACCTCTGTGATGTTATAAATGTTGGAGCCTTGACTCTGAATTCTTTCCTAGCCAGAACTCAAGTACTGAGGTGGCTGAACCCAGGTCCAGTCTGACCCAATGGTCTAATACCTGGTCTGTTCCTGCTGCTTACAACAGGAGAACACAGACATTCCCCAGGACCTTGGAGAAGGATGAGCCAGATGATCTTGGCTGAGGAGTCAGAGTAAATGCAGTGTAAAAAGCATTGTGACTACGGCCTGGGGAGTCCTTAGAATGAGTATTTATGGCTGTCATTTTCATTGAGCCTGGCTGGAAGATTTCAGAAATGGAAGATTCGTTGGCACGAGAAGCCTCACACCAACCAATGTCTCTAAATCAAGCGGCGAAGCAGACAGACTCTGCATTACTGGACACTAATTCCATGCCTCAACTTGAAAATTCAAGCTTCTTAGAATGAGTTCTTGCAATTAGATATTTTAAAAGTATCTAATGATTACCAATGAAGAAAGAAAGGAAAAAAAGACATGATATCTCCTCAAGTAGCTGCTAAATGGCAGAAAGAGGATACCTTTCATCTGCAGGGGAGCCCACTGCAGGACCCCCATGCCCTTTCTTGGAGGTCAGAGCCACCCTAAACCACTTCTAGGTTTACAAAGGTCTCCTAAACTGTGGGGGTACATTTGAGACATCACCAATACCATTCTTGAAAGACCTCATCTTCACCTCAGACCCCAAATATACAAGCCAGACCCTCCTGCCAGTCCCCTTAGCCCTTATCCATTACAATCTCAGTTCAGCCCTGCCAGTGCCCCTCAACCCCTTGGCACAGTTTCACTTCTCTCATGCTAACTGGGTTTTTCCTCTGTTCTTCATTGTCTTCCCTTTGCTTCTCTATTTCAGTCTCCAGTTAAAGTCACTTTGCGCCACCTTCCTGATTTTTGCATCTTAATACTTAACTTGTTTACTTTAATATTTTTTATTTCTTGACTTCCTTTTAAACACCCAAATAAAGTTACTTCTAAGAGAAACTTTATATCAATAGAAAAACAGTACTCCCTGGTATAAAAAGAGAAACTTACAAAATAGTAAAATGCATACAATGAAAACAGAGGTATGGTATTAAGTTCCAACTGGATGCTGTTGGTGACTGAAAGCTGTGAGCAAAAACCTACCCAGCTGTGGTTATAGTAAGAGAGGAGGTAGGGAATGTTAAGAGATGTGCTGAAGACAGACTAGCACCAAACTGAGGCTTTGTCCTTCACATAATCAGAAGTGATAAGGGAATCGCCTCATCTCATTTTGGTTTTTTAATTATTATTATTTATTTAGTTTTGTGTTCTTATATCCTTCTGTGTGGCCCAGGAAGTTGTGGTGTGAAGATCACTCTGGTTTGATCTCTGTACCTTGCCCTTTGTTCTCGCTCCCACATTTCTTCAGTTTCCCTGTTTGTCCTCTCATTTCCTCCCATTTCTTCTCTTCCTCTCTCTTTTTAGTGGAGTAAGCAGATTCTTCTGTTATCTTCAGTGTGCGCACTGCCCATGAGGAAAAAAAAAGAATTCAAACTTACAAAAGGTGACTTGGTTAGGCACCTAGCCAGCTCTTTCCCTGCCACACGTTAAGCTCACTTCCAGGGACTGGCCTTCTGCCTCCTCTCCAAGCCGGCCTCCTGCTCTTAGAAGCTGGTAGGACTCCCTCCCTGACGTGGTTTTTGGATATAGTGTCAAAAGAAGAACACTGGCCCTGGCCAATTTGCTCAGTGGTTAGAGCATTGGACTGTGGACTGAGGGGTTGCAGGTTTGATTCCAGTCAAGGGCAGGTACTGTGCCTTCCCCCTTCCAACTCCCCATCTCCACCCCAGTCAGGGAGACGACCAATTAATATGTCTCTTTCACATCAATGTTTCTCTTTCTCAGCCTCTCTCCCTCCCATCCTTTCTCTCTCTAAAAGAAAAAAAAAATGGAAAAAATATCCTCAGACGAAGATGAAAAGAGAAAGAGAGAGAGAGGAAGAGAGAGAGCAACACTGTCAGTGAGTGGGGATGCAGGGTCCATCAGCCACCCTGAGCCAGCTCTCTGCCATCTGGAACATGGTCCCTCCAGGCAAACCCAAAGAGAGTAGCTCTGCTTGCATTCATGTGGACACAGAAACAGACTCATCCTGCAGCAGGTCACCACACCATGTGGTGGGATGGCTGGCTGGGCCTAGTGGACAAGGTATGATGTTATTAGGTAAAACCACAAGTTCCATAAAAAGGTAAAAAATGAACATGTGTGAAAAAAATTATTTTTCTCAAAAGATATGACAGAACCAGGCAGATTGATGTTATGACTGATTCAAAGGAAAAGGCAGAATAGCACAAGTTTACATGGAGTGAAAGGATATTAAGATGACTTGCAAATGAAGACACAAGTGTGTGTGTTTCTTCCAGCCAATAGGATAGGGGTAAAAAAGAAGTCAAATCTTGCCCTGGCCAGTGTGGCTCAGTTGGTTGGAATGTCATCCTATGTATTGGAAGATTGGAAAGCTGCAAGTTTGATTCCCAGCCAGGGTGCATCTGGGTCATAACTGTATCTCTATCACATTAATTTATTTTCCCCCCCTCCTTTTATCCCTCTCTAAAACAAAAACCAATAAAAAATAAAATAAAAAGACTCCTTAACTTAATGATAATAAGTCAAATCTATATCAGATAAGACAGAATGTATACATCTATTAATTACCTACAATTTATGAAGTTGCAAAAAGACAATGGAGAGGGCTTGACTCTCATAACCCTGCAAAGTATGTTATAGGCAACACTGTGGGGGAGGACAATTTTTCCTCTATCCTTCTAGGTTGTTGGGGCTGGTCTAATAATTAGATTGACATAAAATAAATTAACAGGAAAAAAAACAAATTTAATTACATATGTATGGAGCTCTATAAGAATATGAGACCCACAGGAAATCAGGCAATGGAGGCTTATATGCCATCTGGAGCTAAGGAGAAGTGGGTAGGAGTCTGGAACTTTAAAGGGGAGGAAGACAATTTACAGGAAGCTGGGAAGAGCAAATGTTTAGTAAACAAACATTTACCATATTATGCCGAGACTTTGGGACACAGAGAGGACTTTGATCTCTAGACCCTGAGGCCTCTCAACCCCCTATCTCCCTCCCCCCTCTACCACAACTAACCAGTACCCCTTTATAGTTACCTCTGGTGAGAGCTATCTTTCTGGTCCTGATCCTTTCTCTAAATACTTTTGGGGTAAAAGTTTTTCTTGAATCTGCTGGATCTTGATTGCCTTCAGCTCAAAAGAATCCACATGCCGAAAATGGAATATTTAGGGGAGGCTTATTCTGAACCCCTTCGATACATATAGATGGTTCCGTTTTCCACTGAAACACAAAATTGGTTCTACATAAAGTTCTTAACCCAAGGGTGACCCCATTCATTTGGCTAATGCTCCCTAATACCAGCTCCTTTGAGTGCACACCACACACTCTGCCTCCCCACCAACCCTGCACCTGGCGATGCCTTGACATTAGGTATAAGGAGAGTTAGGGACTTGGGTTCCAGGTGTGACTCGTCATTAACTAACAGCAGGAATGGCACGCCTCCAACAAGTCACCTAAACCTCTTCTAGTTGTTAAAATAAGGGCCGACCGGGTGCTCTCTGAGGTTTCTCTAGCTCCAACATTCTAAAATTCCAGGGAACTAAGAAGCTGATGCTCATAAATCTTAAACTAGCTCGAGGATTTGTGACAAGTAAGTGGCAACCCACAAGGTGACTGATTCATGCCTTACCATATCAGCCCTGGGGTAAATGTCAAGTAAGGTAACATCTTTAGGGTTCTTCCCCTGTTTGTTTGGTATTCTCCCCCACGCCCTCCCACCACCCCTTTTACAGCGGAGGGCCATGATGAACACTGTAGTTTTAACAGATCTTTTTCATGTCCTTTTCCAGGAAGTGAGTGGCCCGTCTCTCTTCCCACTCCAGATTCGGTGTTTTCCTCTCGCTGTGGACTCTACACGTGGATTGTGGAGTTGCCATCCTATGGCAATACCTTTTGCTCTCTACTAACCCCTCCTGGGGTGGGGGGCTGTTGGGAAGGGGGCAGCTAGTGGAGCTGGGAGGCAGCCCCAGATAAACTAGACCTGGACACAACTACTGGTTAGGACACCCAGTACCTCTTGGAGTAGGGATCCTGCCTGAACCCCAGAACACAGATTCAGAGGCTCTAACCTCGGCAGCTTTCTCTCCTCCCAGGAGCCCCAGACCCTTTCACAGGGGACTTCTCTTTTGCCTGAATCTCCTTCCCATTTTGTCCTGGGGAAATAGAGGGGCCATGGAAGACATCCAAAAGAGGCTGAGAGGCTGCGAGGCCAGTTCAGGACACACACCCAGGCGAGCCACGCACCGTGCCAGGAATGGCCAGGGCACGTGCCACTTAAGGGGTGCGCCCAGCAGGGCTCCACGGGGTTGCTCTTTGGGTTCCTACCGCCCCTGTCCGAGTAGGGCAGGAAAAGGGCTGAGTCACCATGGGGGCGGGGCTGCCCAGGGCAGAATGCCCAAGGAGCAATTAACAAAACAACTCTGGGTGGGGGTGGGGTGCTGGGCTGGCCCTGGGGAGCACCCCTGGGGGAAAAAAAAAAAAAAAGTCCTGATCCCTAGTCTTTTAGCCTGGGCGTCTCCTGGCCCCTGGATCAGGAGGAGGAGGAGCCAGACCTGCGAGCTGGGGAAAAGAATCTAGTCTCCAGTCACATCAGTCCTAAATTCTCCCTGACACTGCCAGAAAAGATGCTAATGAAAGACCAATTGTGTGGCCCCAGTGTTTTCTTCGGACATCTGCCCAGGGAGCTGGTTAGGAAGCCCAGAAGCAAAGTCACCAGCTCCATCCTAAGGCAATACCTTTTGCTCGCTACTGACCCCTCCTGGGGGAGGAAGTGGTATGGGGGAGGAGGGACAGCTAGTGCCTGAGATAAACTAACTATACCTGGACACAACCATTGGTTATGAAACACAGTACCTCTTGGGAGTGTGGATCCTGCCTAAACCTCAGAACACAGATTCAGAGGCTCAAACCTTGGCAGTTTTCTCTCCTCCCAGGAGCCCCAGATCCTTTCACAAGGGACTTCTCTTTTGCCTGAATCTCCTTCCCATTTTGTCCTGGAAAAATAGAGGGGGCCCTGGAGGACCTTTAGAAGAACTAAATTAATATAGTCAGGTTTTATCACTGTCACCCTAGCAGCAAAGCAAGGCTAGGGTCAGCCAGGTCTTTAACAGTTATTTACGGATGTCCTGCTAGGTGCTGGCTCCAGTGGGCAGCTGCAGCAATAACCCCACTGGAAGATCTGGAGGGGCTGCAGGAGAACAGGGCAGTGGGTGGAGAGAAGAGGCTGGGCCTTCTGAGGGGTGGCATGGGCAAGCAGGGACTCCACCATCTGCCTGTCTACACCTCTGCTCTGTGCCAAGGGGTGTTTTTCGCTGACAAAGTAAATGCTGTCACCCTTCCAGAAAAATGGGATTCTAAGCAGAAGGACAAGGGTGGGAGAGGAAAGGAAAATGAATTTGGGGTTGAGTATGGTTAAGAGATGGCTTAATTGTGGGGCTAAGAAGAAGGACTTCGGCATCAGTCTGTTCAAAACTCCACCTGGCCACTGCCAGGCTGTGACTTTACACAAGATGCGTTTTCTCCCAGCCTCAGGTTCTTTACTTGTAAAGAGGGCATAGACCTGCTCATGGTTTTTTGTTTTGTTTTGTGTGAATAATTAAATAACAAATTGCTAAGTGCCTACCCATTCAGAAAATAAAAGCTTTAAAAAAAAAAAAAAAAGCCCAGCTGGTGTGATTTAGTGGTTGAGCGTTGACCTCTGAACCAGGAGGTCATGGTTTGATTCCTCATCAGGACATATTTAAGTTGCAAGCTTGATCTCCAATGGGGGACATACAGGAGGCAGCCAATCAAAGATTCTCCCTCATCATTGATGTTTCTACCTCTCTCTCCCTCTCCCTTCCTCTCTGAAATAAATAAAAACATTTTTTTAAAAGGATGAGTAGCTGAAACCGGTTTGGCTCAGTGGATAGAGCGTCGGTCCTGCTGACTGAAGGGTCCCAAGTTCAATTCCAGTCAGGGACACGTACCTTGGTTACGGGCACATCCCCAGTGGGGTGTGTGCAGGAGGCAGCTGATCGATGTTTCTCTCTCATCGTTGTTTCTGACTCTATCCCTCTCCCTTCCTTTTTGTAAAAAATCAATAAAATATTTTTAAAAAGATGAGTAATAGGCTACATTGATTGTTACTATGAACCAGACATTGTTCCAAGCACTCTACATAATTTCATTTGGTCTTCTCAATAATGCCATTATGATGTCAGCTTTATCATGAAGGAAACAAAGCACAACGAGCTTAAGACACCTGCCTAAGGTCACATGGCTAATGAGTGGTAGAGCCAGAACTCAACAAAATCATGGACTTTGATAATCACACTGATGCCTTTACAGTGCATACCAGACAAACCATAGAAGAAAGGTACTGGCCTGAGCTTTACATTGTGGAGTTGTTAGGATTTGGTGACAGTTTGAAACCATGGTTATAGATGGAATCATCCAAAAGAAGTATATACAAGGAGAGAGGGCAACGTCAACATTTCTAGTCCAGACAAAGGAAGGGAAGCCCTAAATGAACACTGAGCAGAAACAGCCAGAGAGGTGGGCAGGGGTGAGGTCAAGGGAGGAGGGCAGCTTTCTGGGAGAAGTGGTCGACAGCAGCAGCTGTGGTTTGGGAAAGTTCAGTAATGGGTCCTTGGAGAGCTTTGTAAGAGGGGGGGGAGGGGGAAAGGGGAAAGGGGGAGGAAGGAGGGGGCGGGCGGGGGGAAGAGACCAGGTTGAAGGGATTATTAGGAACAGACAGAAAATGAGACTTGTCATGAAAGGAGGGAGAGAGGGTGATAGTTAGAGGTGGGTGCAAAAGAAAAGAAAGGTGGCCCCAGAATTTCTGATGAATGCATTGGGACGGAGAAATGCTTCCTCCAGTCAGGAAAGAAGGTGCATTCTGAATGAGAATGCAGGAGGTTGGGGGCTATGCCATCGGACGTCAACTGCAAAGGGAGTGGGAGTTAGGTTGGCGAGCCACGGGGAATATCTGAAATCAGCACTGTGGTGAAGGGGGTGAACAGTGCCAGGCCAGCCCAGTTGGGTATAGGACTGCCAAGCAGGGGTAAACGCCCATGGAAACTAGAGACCCTGCACTGGGAACGGTCACTAATCACACTGTTTCCCCAGCAGCCTCACCAGGACAGTTTCAGTTTTAGCATGTAAAGTCCAGAATCCCAGGAAGCCTCTCTGCTGTAGGCAGTTAGACAGGCATAAGCAGAGCAAGGAGGATGGTTCAGGTACAGAAGGTCATCAAGATAGAAAGCCCCAGGTGCCTAGCAATGGACAAACAATTATAGGGTGAGACCTAGCCCCCAGGGTAACTTTTCGTTCCCTAGCATATCACTGGTCCTGAGGTTTGCACTCCTAGATCTTTCCTCCCTAGAGATCTAGGCCTCAGTTATATTTCAGCTCCTGGCTTAGATAAGCAACAAAACCAGCCACAGCTGGTGTCAGGACCAGCTGCATTGAATAATGACCCTGATGCCAGCAATCAGTGGAGACCGAGACCCTAAAAGAACACACCAGGAAAGCTGCTGAATATTCTGGGAAGATCTTTCCCTGGGACCTTCCCTAAAATCTCTACCCTTAAAAGCCTTAGGATGGAGGACCCAGTGAGCTCTACCCTCCAGGGAGCATGACCTTATCTTTCCTTTCCATTCCCTCTCCATTTCCCTATCTATCCCCTGCCCCCCACCCCTGCTCCCTCGCTCCCTCGCACATTACCATTAACTTGTTCACTCCCAAGCTCCAAGGACCCTCCCTTTAGCTCTAATACTTGTTTGCTAAGCCCATTTCTTCTAGGATTTATTTCTTCTAGTCTGTGATTGACCAAATATATGTTCTTGTACAGTACAGGGCTTGCTCTGAATTCTTTCTGTGAACGTCCCCCATGTCCTGCGTGGTTCAGGTTCAGGCTCTGAAAGAGGGGCCCACACAAAAATGAAAGAGACAAGACAAGAAATAATTTGGAAATATTGGGGAATCAGGCAGGAGCCCAGCTCAAGAGGAAGGACTCTGTCTGGGCTCCGGCCTCGCCATCCTTTGATTCAGTTTGGGATACACCTATGCCCCTTAGGCAGGCAATTTCCAGTAACAGGCAAACTATCTTATCAGTAAGGATTTATAGGACTGTCTAGTAGGGAAATTGCTTCAGCTACCATTGTCTCTCAACTAAACAGTGGGTGCATAGCTCTGACCTTTGCCAGAGCTCAAGGGTCACCAGCCTTCCGGGTTCCTTGTCCACACCACTCTGCTAGTGAAGACAATGGGCGGCTTCCCACATTTTTCCTAGCCAGAACCCAAGTACCCAGGTTTTTGAACCCAGGTTTGGTCAGACAACTGGTGCCATTTCTGCCGCCTACAACTCAATCTCAGGCAAATCTGCACCACAGTTTGTTCCTCTAGCTCAGGGATAGGAGCAGCAAAGGTAGAGTTGAATTGACCCATGGCTGGGGACTTAGTGGGTAAATATGCTGGGGCTAATGGGAGAGATGGCAAGAGGAGGATGAAAGTGAACTACTGTAAGGATTCTGGGATGACATGAAAGACAGTGATGAAAGGGAAGAGTAGATAGAAGTGGAGTAATTGGACAGATCATGGGACTAGAGTTCCTGATGGAGAAATAGGACAGATCATGGGACTAGAGTTCCTGATGTGAGCCGAGAGTCGGTTTAAAAGGGAGAAAGATTTTCAAGAGGATGCTTTGGGCTGCAAGTAACAAAATCTTCACTCAAAATAGCTTAAACAAAGTGGAAATGTATTATGTCACTTACTAGGCAGGGCACGTTTTTCGTGTGGCTGATTCAATGGCTCAATAATACAATCAGAATGAAATTCTCTCATACTCAGGCTAGAGGCAAAGTAGTCACCTGGAGACATGACAATATCTAGAGGAAGAAAAAAGACCATCTCTTCTTAAGAGTTTCTCTTAGAAACATGGATTTCTTTTTTCCAGAGGTCCCCTAATAGACTTTCCTTTCCCTCTTATTGGCCAGAACTGGGTCTCATGCTCATTGTAGAACTAATTGTTGGCAAAACAGGCCAATCAGACTCACTCTGGAGCATGGGATGGGCCAGCTTCCCTTGAGGATCATGGCTGCATGGGGACAAAGTAGGATTTAAATGAAATTGAAGTTCTATTGGGAATAAAGAAAGAAGTGGTTGGTTCTTATTCTTTTTATTCTTGAACTCAAAACCAACAGCATCCATCACAGAGGCTTCCATAGGCAAATGGGATGTGAACACTTATGAAAACTATTTAACTTTAGTTTTTTTGTCTGCTCAAATTCTCACTGGCTCTCTTATACTTATGAGATGCATTACATACACAAACCAATAGTGCAGTGAAGTTTTTATCATCTCTTTATAAAAATCCTTTGTTCTGGCCAAGCATATCAACCCCCTGACCCAAGAACACTCCTTGTATTTTCCCACTTTCTCACCATCCCTAGTCTTTGGAAGATAACACCCTGATCATTGCCACTTTCTAATAACTAGCCAGACCCTACTCATCCATCAGAACCTGGCCCAAACCCAATCGCTTGGTCTTTAACCACATAATATTAGTGCCCCAAA
Organism: Lasiurus cinereus; assembly: GCA_011751065.1. NCBI lineage: Eukaryota > Metazoa > Chordata > Mammalia > Chiroptera > Vespertilionidae > Lasiurus > Lasiurus cinereus. The sequence continues at coordinate 32,180,692 of JAAGEH010000041.1, read as the reverse complement.
GAGCCTTCAAGACCATCCACTCCAGGATCATGTCTCCAGGGATCTCTGTCCAGACACAGCTGGAGAATGGGTCCAGTTTTACACTTCTCAGGGGTTCTCTTAGGCCCCAGCACAATTAATGGTACACACAACAGATGTTCACTAAGGACTTATTGACTGACACATTAATCAATAAATGACCACAGACTGAAGAGTTAGTGTACCCTGCCCTGCTTTTGAATGTGCAGACTAGCTCTCAGGGGAGAGAGCAGAGGTAGTTGGGGATGGGAGGCTGACTGGGAGGCACTCATGGACAACCCTGGGATGTTGGAGTGGGAAACAAGAGTTCCAACAAAGCTGAAAGAAATGGAAATGATAAGCCCTCGAACACATTAAATGAAAAATTATAACCCTGGCTCACCTTCTGAGATATACTTTGGTCCCATCTTTGCCACCCTGTCACTGGCCTTTTTTTTTTCTTCTTTTTTTAGAGAGAGAGAAATGTCAATGTGGAAGAGAAACATCGATCAGCATGCTCTGGACCAGGGATTGAACTCTCAACCTGGTTATGTGTCCTGACCAGGAATCGAACCCATCACCCTTTGGGGTATAAGACAATGCTCCAATCAACTGAGTCACACCAGCAGGGCAACTGGCCATTTTTACTCAGCCCTTAAACTCAGGATCTTTGGTGGGATGGAAATGAACAGGGGTCCGTGAGAGGACCCACAGAGATCTCCTGGTGAAAGTTGCCTTTTCCTGCCCTGGGAGGAGTATTAGAGCTGAGGGAGAGGGGTCCTTTTTATTCTGATTCTTGATTGCAGCTGCATCTTTGATTTTCAAAGAGCCTAAGAGTTCTTGAGGATTCTGGATCCATTCTAAGGTTCATGGATTGCTCTGTTTCTAGTGATGAATGTTCCTGGCTAGTCTTGTTGATTTTGAGAGTTAACCACTGAGCAAACATTCACTGAGGATCTGCTTATGAAACCAGACAACCAATGGGTCTGGACTGCCTGCCACTACTTGTGTCAATTAAGCAGAGACAGTGTTGAATCTGTATAAGCATTTATTCCAATAATGCCGGTAGTATATGAGAGCAGCAGGTGATCTACAAAAATCTGCTCCCCAATAAGCCAACTGCTTGTATGGGGTAGAAGGACACAGATTACATGGGGAAGTAGGCAAAAGGAATAAAAATGGATATTGCAGGTTTGGGGAAATAGCAAAAGGAGTAAGAATGGGTATAATGTTACAGATCACAGGCTGGGGGTGCAAAGGGTGGGTGCCTCCAGGACCCCATTGTTTCAGCAACAGGTGGTTAATCTTCCCCGGATAATCAGGCGGTTCACAGATAAGGAGGATGGACCACATTTACCAGTTAACTCCGAGGTCCCTTACAACTGGCAGCCAGGTTAGAATGTGCTTTCTTTAATCAGTACAAATACGATTAACAGAGCATGATTAATATTTCTTATAACTATAGCTAGTCTCCACTATTCTATTTCTCCCTCCCACCCCTAACACTTATTGGGGGACACTAGAACAAGCCTAAGAGAAAATCCCCTCTGAGGAGTTTAGAGTGAAATCCAGGTCTCAAAGTTAGTGAACACCCACAAGAATTAGCAAATTTTAGGACTTCTGCACTCTGGCCCCTGTGGCCAATTGGTTGGGCATTGTCCTGTGCACCGAAGGGTTGCCAGCTGGGTTCCTGGTCAGGCCACTTGCTTGGGTTGCAGGGTCGATCACAGAGGGGCTGTGCACGAGGCTGCTGATCAATGTTTTGCTCTCACATTGATGTTTCTCTCTCCTTCCTCTCTTCTAAAAATCAATAAAACAAAAAAAGGAGACAAAATTAGTGATCTGTGTGGCTCAGACTGCCCCAGTTTTCTTACAGCATTCTCTGTCTCCGAATTCTCTGGCATCTCTCTCTCTCTCTCTCTCTCTCTCTCTCTCTCTAATATTAATAAAAATATTAATATTTTTATTGATTTCAGAGAGGAAGGGAGAGGGAGAAGGCGATATAAACATCAATGATGAGAATCACTGATGGGCTGCCTCCTGCATACCTGGGGATCCAGCCTCCATGTGCCCTTGACAGAAATCAAACTTGGGACCTTTCAGTCAACAGGCCAATGCTCTATCTACTAAGCCAAACCAACTAGGACTATATATATTTTTTATTATTGACTAGAGGCCCAGTGCACAAAATTTGTGCATGGGTAGGGTCCTTAGGTCTGGTCAGTGATCAGGGCCTATCAGGTTCCCAGCCTCTCTGTCTCCTCCTTCCATCGCTCCCTCAGCACCCCACCCCCACTGTTGCTGGTCGCCTGCCATGTTACATGCCACCCTCTCGTGGTCTGTGCACATCATAGTGAGTGATCAAACTCCCAGTCTCCCCGTTGAACTCCCAAGGGGACACTTTGCATATTAGCCTTTTATATATAGAGAATTTCAGAGAGGGAGAGATATAATCATCAATGATAAGAGAGAATTATCTATCAGCTGCCTCCTGCATGCCCCCTCCTGGGGACTGAGGGCATGTGCCCTGAATAGGAGTCAAACCATGACCTCCGGGTTCATAGGTCAATGTTCAATCACTGAGCCACACCAGCTGGACTCCAAAGTCTCTTTCCAAGACTTCACTGCCTCAGCCACTGGAGTGGATGCCATTAGATGGGAGAGAAAGAGATGCGTGTCCTGATTACAAGGTTGTAAGGAGAGAAACCAGAACAGCAAGGCCAAGTTCCAGCCTTAGGGGCACCCAGCCTTGAGCAGAGGAAATGAACCTGAAGAGGAAAACACACTCAGAGCACCAGGCAGGGATAGACCAACAGACGGAGCCTAAATCCCGAGTTGACCAGGCCTCCCCTAAGCTGCCGACTGTAGCTTGGAACTTTCCTCAGATTGGTTTTGATGGGGGACAGGTACCCCAAAAGAGGGCACCTTGGCATATTGAATATTTTAAGCTGAAGGTGTTTGAGAAAACACAGAGCAGGAAGGTCACTGACTTTCCCCCTCTCCCACCCACCTTTCTCCTCTGAAACAGTCATTAACACTCCTGTGAGAGGTGCCCTCCCTACCCAGAGGAAAGGGCCATTCTTATCTTAGAAGATAAAGGGATTCCAAGAAGAATCCTAACAAACAGGCCTTGCTAAGTTTCTTCTGTTACTATAGTTACCTGGTGCTCCCCACCCTCGGCTATTCCTCCAGGACTGGCCACTCACACGTAGCGTAAAATACTCAGGTCTTCATTTTCTTGGGAACGCTCCCGTGTCACATAAAACTTTAAATACATGTCTGTGCTTTTCTCCTGCTACTCTATCTTGTTCTGTTTAATTTTCAGATCTAGTCGGGGACACTAAGAAGGCTGAGGAAAACGTTGTCCGCCCCTACAGTTACATGGGCCAACACACGGTCCCTTTTCTTGTAGCTAATGCAAACCAGGTCCCTGACCCGGCAGGCAGAGGAGCCCCAGGAATGAACACCCAGCACTTGTTCGGTGAGGGCTGAAGTGATTCAGGAGGGAGGCCTGAAGGAAGGAGAGGGGAGAGAGCAGCAGGGTTGAGGAGCACAGGAGAGAAGGCTCTAGAGAGACAGGAGCAGGGACCGTGGTCAGAGAGGCACAGGGGGCACCTGGGAGGGTGAATGCGGAGGTTGGGGGCCAGTTGGGTAGGGGCACCCTCTCTCCAGGAGCCTGGGGAGGGAGCTTGGGCTTCTGCAGATGGAGGTGGGGCCCTGCCAGGCCCGCCTGACCTCGCTCGGCAGGGGGCCGGCAGCTGTCTGCCCCGCTGGCCTGAGGCACACTTCCTCTCCACACAGTAATCCCTCTCCACTACAGAGCAGAGCTGGGCTGCACACTCGGATTACACCATGACTAACCGGCGATGCCATCCTATGGCTGGCTTGGTTTCATGTTCGTTTTTGTCTGCATCCTCTCCAACCATTCTAGTCTTTCTAGTTCCTTCTGACACTCAGCTCTTCTTATTTCCCATTTAAAAATGTCTAAAAACTTACTCATCGTTGAGGCCCTTGCCGTGGGGAGAAGTGGCGGCTACAGGACCCTAAATCTCTACTTTCCAGAATTCTTACTGGACAAGCCAGCCAGTAGCTTCTGAATTTCAAACCAGACAAAGGCAGGGTTCTGGAGCTTCTCATGGTAACCTGATTTACATCTCAGAAGGAGCCTTCTGGATCACCAGCTGGGTCCTGGGTGGTTCCCACTGGGCAAAGTCACTATCAAAGGCCTGTTGGCAGCCACCTCAGGGACCTGCCACGGGCTGGAGACAGCCCTCCTCCCCTCCCTGCCCCACCCAACCTCTGACTGCCTGACCTTGCTCCTTCCTGCAGCCTGAGGAGGGGCCCCACCGCCCACCCCCTCTCAGCCTTCTGTGACTCAGTGGAAGCCGGTGGCCACTTCCCCGCACCCCGCCCACACTCACATTCCAATGGCCAGCTCAGTCGCCTCTTGGCACTCCACCCACACCCACCAGGCCTCGGCCTAGAGTAAATAGTCATCTCTTTATGGTAGGATTTACGATCCGGGCTGGTCCCGTATCGGAAGAGGTCACGTGTATCTTAGCCTTGAGTGCATGCCTTTCTTTCTACAGCTAAGAGCTGATCTCTGCGAATCTTCCTTTTGACCCCTGGCTGACCTGGCACATTTTGTTTAAGGGAACTAGAGATTTTATTTTTTAATGTCATTGCTAGTACAGTACTGGCTCAATGTATGCCTGAAGAAAAGAGTTAAAAAGGAAAAAGAGATATTAAAGTAATTAAAGGGACCCCAGGAACCCCCGGCACCCAACAGACCCTACCACCTCCACAAGGCCTCACTGGGGTCACGTTAAAGCTGAGATTGCTGATGCCTGGACTGGAGCCCCAGCACTGCCACTCCGAGGTCTCAAGGGCATTCACGCCCACCTGAGCTTCCGTTCCTCACCTCTAGGCTGGGGATGGTAGTTCCATATTTCATCAGTTCCGGGATGTACAGTTTTTCACCTTTTAACATCTGAAACCAGGATACGTCCTCCAATCAAAACAGAAGTAGGGGACGGTATTCCTGTTTGTTGCAGTGCCCTTTCCTGCAGGATGAGCCCGTATCCTGCCTGCGGAGCTCAGAGGTGGCTTGTGTCTTGCTCTGGCCCATGGAGTAGGTAGGGAAGCGACATGTGTCACTTCCAGGCTGGAGCTTTAAAAGGCAGGCAGGTTCCCCTCAACAGCCCGTCAAGTTCCCCAAAGAGGCTCGCTCCAGAGACAGGCTTCACCCATCCCGCAGAAAAGTGGAGGAGGAGCTAACCTGTAGCCAGTGGGCGGTTGAGGCAGTGAAGCCTCTGAACTGCGGGGTTCTATGTTTGACAGCGCAGGCTAGCCCATCTTGAGTGGTACTGCGTCTTCCAGTTAGTTGACAGATTTTATTTTTCTTAGTGGTGCCTAACAGTGCCACTCACAATGGGTGGTATTGTTGAGTCAATGAAACCCAGTAGTACCTCTCACCAACTGAAGGAGTTAATCCATGCAAATCACCGAGCACAGTGCCTGTCTGCAGGGGACGTCCGATTCTGTTAGCATGGTTATACGGCTAGCACTCATAACCAGCACTCATTGTGAGTCTGGAATAATGACCTGATGGAAGCTGGCAGCCCCCTCAGATCCCTTATGAAATAAGAAAGGGTACAAATAAATTCAAGTAAATAAAAACCTGGCTTTGGCACTTGCTGTTGGAGGCTCCTGGAAGGTGGTCTTTCAGATGGCCTTCCCATAAGCCAGCCTTTCAAAAAGACACTTGTTTTGGTAGGTAACTAAGGGCACTGTTGTTGTTGTTTTTTCCTTAGTAAATAAGTTTGTCATCTGGAATAGGAGAAGGTGGGAGAAACTACTAAGTCGTAAGATGGCAAGGTCCGGAGCAACAGAATAAAGAAACTCCATACTCTTTTATATATTGAATTTTTTAAAATATATTTTATTGATTTTTTTACAGAGAGGAAGGGAGAAAGATAGAAAGTCAGAAACATCGGTGAGAGAGAGACATCGATAAGCCGCCTCCTGCACACCCCATAGTGGAGATGTGCCTGCAAGCAAGGTACATGCCCCCAACCGGAATCAAACCTGGGACCTTTCAGTCCGCAGGCCGACGCTCTATCCACTGAGCCAAACCGGTCTTGGCTATTGAATTTTTAAAAATATTTTTTTATTGATTTCAGAGAGGAAAGGAGAGGGAGAGATAGAAACATCAATGATGAGAATCATTGATGGGCTGCCTCCTCACGCCCCCTACTGGGGATCAAGCCCACAACCGGGGTATGAGCCATGATGGGGAATCTAACCATGACCTGGTTCATAGGTGGTTGTTCAACCATTGAGTCATACCATCCAGGCCATATTCTTTTAGACAAAGCAAAATATAAGAATCTTGCATTTTTATGAAATTAAATTGGGTCACAGAGCCCGTCCGGAGAGAGCAACTTCCAGCTCATTCTATACCTTCTGTGTTATCCCCTGTGCTATGGAACAGCTCTCCCCACGAACTGGGGAGCCAGCCCCTGCAGACCCGGAGGCAGTGAAAGGGCTCTGCATGCTGGACTGGGCCTCAATACAGTAGTGAGGCAGCCGGGCTGACTCTGACTTTTCATGGCGAGTGTCCACCCCTTCAACATCTGCTCCCTTGAAGCTCATGTTACCAGCCTGCCTCCTCCTTCACTGCCTCCACTCAGAACAAAAGTCATCCATCCTCAAGTATGAGTGACGTATGCATTACTTTCTCAGAAGCATTTCTATTTTAAAAGGGAACGTAGAAACTGATGCAGGAAGTTACAGGACAGTGTGTAAGGTTGTGTTAGGAATCAAGCGAAGAAAACGGAAACTCACTTAAGGAAACTGGAATTTACACAAAGCTCTGCTACAGATAGTACAGTGTGGCCTCCAGAGAATGGAAAAGTTTTCAGGTAACGACTTTCTCCCACTCTTTCTTATCCTCTGTGTTCCATGAGCTCCTTTCTTTCTGTGTCCATCTCGGTCTCAGCTTGCCCATGACCCCATCATGGCTGACCAGAAATAATGACTTTTATTTCAAGCTCCAACACCAACTAACTAGAGTTTCTCTGACCTAATTGTTCATTCCTGAGAGGGAAGATTTGGCTTCCTGCAGCCCATAGATAATTCCATTGGGGTCAGTTGACCATATCAGGTTCAATCAGTTGTGATGCTGCCACTATTGGGCCAGTCAGTTTCTTAAAAAGACAGCATGGTTGAGTGTCATACAGCATTTGGTTCAGCTACCTGGGGCAGAATACACAAAATAACAGCAGCTTAACAAAGAGAAATGTCTTTCTTTCTCATGTAAGAGCCATCCGTGACTGGTATAGTGACCTCTTTAAAAAAAATATTATTGATTTTTTACAGAGAGGAAGGGAGAGGGATAGAGAGTTAGAAACATCAATGAGAGAGAAACATCGATCATTTGCCTCCTGCATGCCCCCTACTGGGCATGTACCCGCAACCAACGTACATGTCCATGACTGGAATCGAACCTGGGACCTTTCAGTCTGCAGGCCGATGCTCTATCCACTGAGCCAAACTAGTTTCAGCAGTATAGTGACCTGTTGATGACTGTCTCGGTATGTGACTTGGGTCCTGAAAGTTCTTCATGATCCAAAGTGGCTGCTGAAGCGATAGTCACTGCATCACATTGGGTTGCAGGCTGAAAGGAGGGCAGGAAGGAAGATGAAAGCTCCTTCTCACTTCCTGCTTAGTCAGCTCCCTTTAGCAACCTTATCAGAAATTCCACCAAACATTTCCACTTACGTTATTGCCAGAACATAGCCATAGCTTCACAACTTGCTTCAAGAACGACTGGGGGCCGAGACTGGTTTGGCTCAGTGGATAGAACATGGGCCTGCAGACTGAAAGGTCCCAGGTTTGATTCCAGTCAAGGGCATGTACCTTGGTTCCGGGCACATCCCCAGTAGGGGGTGTGCAGGAGGCAGCTGGTGGATGTCTCTCATGGAAGTTTCTAACTATCCCTCTCCTTTCCTCTCTGTAAAATATAAATAAATAAATTACACACACACACACACACACACACACACACACACACACACACACACA